>JBBDGP010004320.1:0-249726 GCA_037952835.1 Lithobates septentrionalis | reverse complement strand
AGAAAAAAAGAAAGAAAGGGTTTGCTTTTAGTTACAATGACGGCTACAGCGTGGCCGGCCAGTTCTGGGAGGACGTCATATGACGTACTCCCGTGATCGCTCCCTGTGATCACCGCATCCTCCAGACACAGCTAATCACAGATCAGGGTAAAGAGCAATCAGGGGCTCTTTACCACGTGATCAGTTGTGTCCAATCACAGCTGATCACGTTGGAAACACAAGCCTCTTATCGGAATTCCTTTCATCACACTGTCAGCATGGCGAGAAGAGAGCCAATAACCAGCTTGTGTAAAAGGGACATCTACACTGATAATCAGTGCAGCCTATCAGCGCACATCAATGATGGAGAAAAATTACCTGTTTGCAAAATTTTATAACTATGAAAAACATTATTGTTTTCAGAATTTCCTGTCTTTTTTTCATTCGTTTAGGAAAAAATAAAAAAACCCAGCGGTGATTAAATACCACCAAAAGAAATCTCTATTTGTGTGAAGAAAAGTATAAAAATGTCATATGGTTACAGTGTAACATCACCGCACAATTGTCATTCAAAGTATGACAGCGCTGAAAACTGAAAATTGGCCTGGGCAGGAAGGGGGGGGGGCAGGGTTGAAAGTGTCCAGTAGGCAAGTAGTTAATGGCCCTGTAATCTAATTTTCATGACATGGTTTCTGCGTTTTCTGCCCCCTTGTTATATCTTTCATGAGCTCCCGAATTTCCCCCCCCTCCTTCACTTCATGTGTTTGAAACAAGCAGTTCATTGTCTATCTCGGGAGCAAGCAAGAGAGGATGGCTACATTCCTACGTACAGGGGTACCATGGAGAAGAAATGTAGCCACCATGTAACAAAAAAAAAAATAAAAAATATAAAAAATTAAAGGAGGCTGAGAAAAACAGAAGGGAATTATTTTAATTAAAGAGATAAAAAAAGGCTAAAAAAAAAAAAAAAACAAGCAAACATGTCAAACTTACAGTAACTGCTCTGTGTAAGGCCCCTTTCACACTGGGGCGGTTTGCAGGCGCTATTGTGCTAATAATAGCGCCTGCAAACCGACCCGAAACAGCCGCTGCGATCTCTCCAGTGTGAAGGCCCCGAGGGCTTTCACACTGGAGCGGTGCGCTAGCAGGACGGTAAAAAAAGTCCTGCTAGCAGCATCTTTGGAGCGGTGTATACACCGATCCTGCGCATTGAAATCAATGGACAGCGCCGCCAAAGCGCCTCTGCGTGGTTTTTAACCCTTTCTCGGCCGCCAACGGGGTTAAAACCGCCCCGCTAGCGGCTGAATACCGACGCCGCCCCAGTGTGAAAGGGGCCTAATAGTTTTGCAGAGATCTTCCTCTTCTCAGGTCTCCTGTCGGCATTCCCCCCTAATCAGTGCCCCCAGAGAAAGCAGCTTGCTATGTGGGCACCTGAACCAGCTCACTCCTAAGCCGCTCTGTCCATCCATTCACACACACAGCCGTGGCTCGGCACTGCCCCCTCTCCCTCCTCATTGGCTCTAGCTGCTGTCTCAGCCAATGAGGAGGGAGAGTCAAGACTCTCATACACATCACTGGATTGCCAAGGGACTCAGGAAAGTGTTGGGGGGGGGGGGGGGGGGGTGTACAGCTGCTGCACAGAGAGGTTTTTCTTATCCTTGATGCATAGAATACATAGGAATACATGAAGGTAAAAAAACCTTGAGCCTTTCATGCCACTTTAGGATTACATATTTGAACAGATTTTTTTTAAAAACCAAACTTTAATGCCCCATTCCAAGAAAAAAAATCTAAATTTTACCACCCCCATCCCCTCTAGTCTGTGCTGGCAGTCTATTTAGCCCCCTTATCTTCTGAAGCCAGCAATACACACCTAAGTCCCCCATCCAGCTCCCTTACCACCACAGATTCTAGTGGGGGGGGGGGGGGGGGGACTCTAATCTAGCTCTGCGATGGCAGTGGCACCCCCTATCGTACCCAAGAGGGCATTGCTGCTCTTCTCTCTCCTGAGAGGACCCTGCCAGCAGCCATCCAATAGGAAGTGTCCACATCATACAAGAAGGGATGTGGGTCCCTTAGGAAGGATCCTCAAGCAGGAGACAAACACGTGACCATGGATTAACACGCTGCTGCTCATGTAACACATACCTGCAGCAGCAAAGAGGGTGGTCTTTAGGTTTAAGTGTCCATAGGTGGCAGAGGATTCTCTGCTGAGAGCTCACTCCCAAGCTGGCCAAGTCAACTCTCAGCCTCCAGCAAGGATTAGGAGCCAGTGGGTTTGGTACCTGATCATGTGACCACTGTGACACCCAATCACCCCCCAGGCTTAATAGTGCAGTTAGGGGACGCCATTGCTGGACAAGATGGGATTAAATATAAATGGGCATTTAGATTGGGATTTTTTTTTTGTCCCCAGTGATAGAGGCAGGTTACATAGGTCCTGGAGTGTGCCTTTAAATCTCCATCACGATATTTCTGTATGTGACCACATTGTAGAAATACGTCAGGGTGTCACCAGGACTGGAGGCCAGGGAAAGGGTCAGGGTGTCACCAGGAGTGGAAGGGAAGAGGTGTGACGCCAGGGCAGGAAGAGAAGACAAGTGTCAGGGTGTCCCCAGGACGGGAAGAGAAGACAAGTGTCAGGGTGTCCCCAGGACGGGAAGAGAAGACAAGTGTCAGGGTGTCCCCAGGAAAGGAAAGGAAGAGAAGACAAGTGTCAGGGTGTCCCCAGGATGGGAAGAGAAGACAAGTGTCAGGGTGTCCCCAGGAAAGGAAGAGAAGACAAGTGTCAGGGTGTCCCCAGGAAAGGAAGAGAAGACAAGTGTCAGGGTGTCCCCAGGAGGGGAAGAGAAGACAAGTGTCAGGATGTCCCCAGGAAGAGATGACAAGTGTCAGGGTGTCCCCAGAAAAGGAAGAGATGACAAGTGTCAGGGTGTCCCCAGGAAAAGGAAGAGAAGACAAGTGTCAGGGTGTCCCCAGGAAAGGAAGAGAAGACAAGTGTCAGGGTGTCCCCAGGAAAGGAAGAGAAGACAAGTGTCAGGGTGTCCCCAGGAGGGGGAGAGAAGACAAGTGTCGGGGTGTCCCCAGGAGGGGGAGAGAAGACAAGTGTCAGGGTGTCCCCAGGACGGGAAGAGAGGACAAGTGTCAGGGTGTCCCCAGGAAAGGAAGAGAAGACAAGTGTCAGGGTGTCCCCAGGAAAGGTAGAGAAGACAAGTGTCAGGGTGTCCCCAGGAAAGGAAGAGAAGACAAGTGTCATGGTGTCCCCAGGACAGGAAGAGAAGACAAGTGTCAGGGTGTCCCCAGGACAGGAAGAGAAGACAAGTGTCAGGGTGTCCCCAGGAAAGGAAGAGAAGGACAAGTGTCAGGGTCTCCCCAGGAAAGGAAGAGAAGACAAGTGTCAGGGTGTCCCCAGGAAAGGAAGAGAAGACAAGTGTCAGGGTGTCCCCAGGAAAGGAAGAGAAGACAAGTGTCAGGGTGTCCCCAGGAAAGGAAGAGAAGACAAGTGTCAGGGTGTCCCCAGGACAGGAAGAGAAGACAAGTGTCAGGGTGTCCCCAGGACAGGAAGAGAAGACAAGTGTCAGGGTGTCCCCAGGAAAGGAAGAGAAGACAAGTGTCAGGGTGTCCCCAGGAGAGGAAGAGAAGACAAGTGTCAGGGTGTCCCCCAGGAAAGGAAGAGAAGGCAAGTGTCAGGGTGTCCCCAGGAAAGGAAGAGAAGACAAGTGTCAGGGTGTCCCCAGGACGGAAAGAGAAGACAAGTGTCAGGGTGTCCCCAGGACGGGAAGAGAAGACAAATGTCAGGGTGTCCCCAGGAAAGGAAGAGAAGACAAGTGTCAGGGTGTCCCCAGGAAAGGAAGAGAAGACAAGTGTCAGGGTGTCCCCAGGAAAGGAAGAGAAGACAAGTGTCAGGATGTCCCCAGGACAGGAAGAGAAGACAAGTGTCAGGATGTCCCCAGGAAGAGAAGACAAGTGTCAGGGTGTCCCCAGGAAGGAAGAGAAGACAAGTGTCAGGGTGTCCCCAGGAAAGGAAGAGAAGACAAGTGTCAGGGTCTCCCCAGGAAAGGAAGAGAAGACAAGTGTCAGGGTGTCCCCAGGAAGAGATGACAAGTGTCAGGGTCTCCCCAGGAAAGGAAGAGAAGACAAGTGTCAGGGTGTCCCCAGGAAAGGAAGAGAAGACAAGTGTCAGGGTCTCCCCAGGAAAGGAAGAGAAGACAAGTGTCAGGGTGTCCCCAGGAAAGGAAGAGAAGACAAGTGTCAGGGTGTCCCCAGGAAAGGAAGAGAAGACAAGTGTCAGGGTGTCCCCAGGAAAGGAAGAGAAGACAAGTGTCAGGGTGTCCCCAGGAGGGGAAGAGAAGACAAGTGTCAGGGTGTCCCCAGGAGGGGAAGAGAAGACAAGTGTCAGGGTGTCCCCAGGAGGGAAGAGAAGACAAGTGTCAGGGTGTCCCCAGGAAAGGAAGAGAAGACAAGTGTCAGGGTGTCCCCAGGACGGGAAGAGAAGACAAGTGTCAGGGTGTCCCCCGGAAAGGAAGAGAAGACAAGTGTCAGGGTGTCCCCAGGAAAGGAAGAGAAGACAAGTGTCAGGGTGTCCCCAGGAGGGGAATAGAAGACAAGTGTCAGGGTGTCCCCAGGAAGAGAAGACAAGTGTCAGGGTGTCCCCAGGAAGAGAAGACAAGTGTCAGGGTGTCCCCAGGAAGAGAAGACAAGTGTCAGGGTGTCCCCAGGAAGAGAAGACAAGTGTCAGGTGTCCCCAGGAAGAGAAGACAAGTGTCAGGGTGTCCCCAGGAAGAGAAGACAAGTGTCAGGGTGTCCCCAGGAAGAGAAGACAAGTGTCAGGGTGTCCCCAGGAAGAGAAGACAAGTGTCAGGGTGTCCCCAGGAAGAGAAGACAAGTGTCAGGGTGTCCCCAGGACAGGAAGAGAAGACAAGTGTCAGGGTGTCCCCAGGAGGGGAAGAGAAGACAAGTGTCAGGGTGTCCCCAGAGGGGGAAGAGAAGACAAGTGTCAGGGTGTCCCCAGGACAGGAAGAGAAGACAAGTGTCAGGGTGTCCCCAGGACAGGAAGAGAAGACAAGTGTCAGGGTGTCCCCAGGAGGGGAAGAGAAGACAAGTGTCAGGGTGTCCCCAGGAGGGGAAGAGAAGACAAGTGTCAGGGTGTCCCCAGGAGGGGAAGAGAAGACAAGTGTCAGGGTGTCCCCAGGAGGGGAAGAGAAGACAAGTGTCAGAGTGTCCCCAGGAGGGGAAGAGAAGACAAGTGTCAGGGTGTCCCCAGAAGGGGAAGAGAAGACAAGTGTCAGGGTGTCCCCAGGACAGGAAGAGAAGACAAGTGTCAGGGTGTCCCCAGGAGAGGAAGAGAAGACAAGTGTCAGGGTGTCCCCAGGAGGGGAAGAGAAGACAAGTGTCAGGGTGTCCCCAGGAGGGGAAGAGAAGACAAGTGTCAGGGTGTCCCCAGGAGGGGAAGAGAAGACAAGTGTCAGGGTGTCCCCAGGAGGGGAAGAGAAGACAAGTGTCAGGGTGTCCCCAGGAGGGGAAGAGAAGACAAGTGTCAGGGTGTCCCCAGGAGGGGAAGAGAAGACAAGTGTCAGGGTGTCCCCAGGACGGGAAGAGAGGACAAGTGTCAGGGTGTCCCCAGGAGGGGAAGAGAAGACAAGTGTCAGGGTGTCCCCAGGACAGGAAGAGAAGACAAGTGTCAGGGTGTCCCCAGGACGGGAAGAGAAGACAAGTGTCAGGGTGTCCCCAGGACGGGAAGAGAAGACAAGTGTCAGGGTGTCCCCAGGAAGAGAAGACAAGTGTCAGGGTGTCCCCAGGAAGAGAAGACAAGTGTCAGGGTGTCCCCAGGAAGAGAAGACAAGTGTCAGGGTGTCCCCAGGAGGGGAAGAGAAGACAAGTGTCAGGGTGTCCCCAGGACAGGAAGAGAAGACAAGTGTCAGGGTGTCCCCAGGAAAGGAAGAGAAGACAAGTGTCAGGGTGTCCCCAGGAAAGGAAGAGAAGACAAGTGTCAGGGTGTCCCCAGGAAAGGAAGAGAAGACAAGTGTCAGGGTGTCCCCAGGAAAGGAAGAGAAGACAAGTGTCAGGGTGTCCCCAGGAAAGGAAGAGAAGACAAGTGTCAGGGTGTCCCCAGGAAGAGAAGACAAGTGTCAGGGTGTCCCCAGGAAGAGAAGACAAGTGTCAGGGTGTCCCCAGGAAGAGAAGACAAGTGTCAGGGTGTCCCCAGGAAGAGAAGACAAGTGTCAGGGTGTCCCCAGGAAGAGAAGGCAAGTGTCAGGGTGTCCCCAGGAAGAGAAGACAAGTGTCAGGGTGTCCCCAGGAGGGGAAGAGAAGACAAGTGTCAGGGTGTCCCCAGGAGGGGAAGAGAAGACAAGTGTCAGGGTGTCCCCAGGACGGGAAGAGAAGACAAGTGTCAGGGTGTCCCCAGGACGGGAAGAGAAGACAAGTGTCAGGGTGTCCCCAGGACGGGAAGAGAAGACAAGTGTCAGGGTGTCCCCAGGACGGGAAGAGAAGACAAGTGTCAGGGTGTCCCCAGGACGGGAAGAGAAGACAAGTGTCAGGGTGTCCCCAGGACGGGAAGAGAAGACAAGTGTCAGGGTGTCCCCAGGACGGGAAGAGAAGACAAGTGTCAGGGTGTCCCCAGGAAGAGAAGACAAGTGTCAGGGTGTCCCCAGGACGGGAAGAGAAGACAAGTGTCAGGGTGTCCCCAGGACGGGAAGAGAAGACAAGTGTCAGGGTGTCCCCAGGACGGGAAGAGAAGACAAGTGTCAGGGTGTCCCCAGGAAAGGAAGAGAAGACAAGTGTCAGGGTGTCCCCAGGACGGGAAGAGAAGACAAGTGTCAGGGTGTCCCCAGGACGGGAAGAGAAGACAAGTGTCAGGGTGTCCCCAGGAAAGGAAGAGAAGACAAGTGTCAGGGTGTCCCCAGGACGGGAAGAGAAGACAAGTGTCAGGGTGTCCCCAGGAAAGGAAGAGAAGACAAGTGTCAGGGTGTCCCCAGGACGGGAAGAGAAGACAAGTGTCAGGGTGTCCCCAGGACGGGATGAGAAGACAAGTGTCAGGGTGTCCCCAGGACGGGAAGAGAAGACAAGTGTCAGGGTGTCCCCAGGAAAGGAAGAGAAGACAAGTGTCAGGGTGTCCCCAGGACGGGAAGAGAAGACAAGTGTCAGGGTGTCCCCAGGACGGGAAGAGAAGACAAGTGTCAGGGTGTCCCCAGGAAGAGAAGACAAGTGTCAGGGTGTCCCCAGGACGGGAAGAGAAGACAAGTGTCAGGGTGTCCCCAGGACGGGAAGAGAAGACAAGTGTCAGGGTGTCCCCAGGACGGGAAGAGAAGACAAGTGTCAGGGTGTCCCCAGGAAAGGAAGAGAAGACAAGTGTCAGGGTGTCCCCAGGACGGGAAGAGAAGACAAGTGTCAGGGTGTCCCCAGGAAAGGAAGAGAAGACAAGTGTCAGGGTGTCCCCAGGACGGGAAGAGAAGACAAGTGTCAGGGTGTCCCCAGGAAAGGAAGAGAAGACAAGTGTCAGGGTGTCCCCAGGACGGGAAGAGAAGACAAGTGTCAGGGTGTCCCCAGGACGGGATGAGAAGACAAGTGTCAGGGTGTCCCCAGGACGGGAAGAGAAGACAAGTGTCAGGGTGTCCCCAGGAAAGGAAGAGAAGACAAGTGTCAGGGTGTCCCCAGGACGGGAAGAGAAGACAAATGTCAGGGTGTCCCCAGGACGGGAAGAGAAGACAAGTGTCAGGGTGTCCCCAGGACGGGAAGAGAAGACAAATGTCAGGGTGTCCCCAGGACGGGAAGAGAAGACAAGTGTCAGGGTGTCCCCAGGACGGGAAGAGAAGACAAGTGTCAGGGTGTCCCCAGGAAAGGAAGAGAAGACAAGTGTCAGGGTGTCCCCAGGACGGGAAGAGAAGACAAGTGTCAGGGTGTCCCCAGGAAAGGAAGAGAAGACAAGTGTCAGGGTGTCCCCAGGACGGGAAGAGAAGACAAATGTCAGGGTGTCCCCAGGACGGGAAGAGAAGACAAGTGTCAGGGTGTCCCCAGGACGGGAAGAGAAGACAAATGTCAGGGTGTCCCCAGGACGGGAAGAGAAGACAAGTGTCAGGGTGTCCCCAGGACGGGAAGAGAAGACAAGTGTCAGGGTGTCCCCAGGAAAGGAAGAGAAGACAAGTGTCAGGGTGTCCCCAGGACGGGAAGAGAAGACAAGTGTCAGGGTGTCCCCAGGAAAGGAAGAGAAGACAAGTGTCAGGGTGTCCCCAGGAAAGGAAGAGAAGACAAGTGTCAGGGTGTCCCCAGGACGGGAAGAGAAGACAAGTGTCAGGGTGTCCCCAGGACGGGAAGAGAAGACAAGTGTCAGGGTGTCCCCAGGACGGGAAGAGAAGACAAGTGTCAGGGTGTCCCCAGGACGGGAAGAGAAGACAAGTGTCAGGGTGTCCCCAGGACGGGAAGAGAAGACAAGTGTCAGGGTGTCCCCAGGACGGGAAGAGAAGACAAGTGTCAGGGTGTCCCCAGGACGGGAAGAGAAGACAAGTGTCAGGGTGTCCCCAGGACAGGAAGAGAAGACAAGTGTCAGGGTGTCCCCAGGACGGGAAGAGAAGACAAGTGTCAGGGTGTCCCCAGGAAAGGAAGAGAAGACAAGTGTCAGGGTGTCCCCAGGACAGGAAGAGAAGACAAGTGTCAGGGTGTCCCCAGGACGGGAAGAGAAGACAAGTGTCAGGGTGTCCCCAGGACGGGAAGAGAAGACAAGTGTCAGGGTGTCCCCAGGACGGGAAGAGAAGACAAGTGTCAGGGTGTCCCCAGGACGGGAAGAGAAGACAAGTGTCAGGGTGTCCCCAGGACGGGATGAGAGGGGGATCTCCCTAGCAGGGACACAAGCAGCAAGGAAGAGAGGTTCTATCAATTCCCGGGAGCTCAGCCTCACCTCTCCATCTCCACATTATGTAGTATTCATCACAACTGGAACACACAGCATCTGGAACAGTAACCAATCATCTCCCAGCTTTCATTCTCAAAGGTAAAGTGTACAGGCTGAAGGTGGAAGCCGATTGGCTGCTCCAATTTTCATGAGTTCCCCTCTTGAATCATGTGACCAATCCCCAGTATTAGTCAGGTAGGTGCTGTAAGACACGGACCCCCATTATGTGCCCCCCGTGAGTCATGTGACACCCCCAATAATAATAATACACACTCACACACATCCCGTACACCATGTGTTCTATACTCACCCGTCCCCCGCTCTGCCAGGTACAGCACCAGCGACCCCGCCGCCAGCCAGCCGGAGCCCGCTACCCCCATCCCGGCCACCGCCACCCGGATCCGTATTTACCGCCTTCCCGCCTCACCGCCACTCACACCGCAAACCCCGCCCATCGGCAGGATCGGTCCACCCCCTCAGCGATGTTATTCCACGCTGCACACGCCCCGTAGGGATTTTTCCCTCCCGCCCCTTAGCGTTTGGTCTCCGCCCACCCTGGAATGATGTTTCTTAGGCCACGCCCATTACCGAGGGAGAGATCGTGTCAGCTCAGCTTAGTGTAGCGCTCTGTCCCCGCCCACACTAGTTGGAGAGCGTTGTGTTAGGCCCCTATAGCGCGAGCGGCGGTATCAGCTGTGCTCCGTCTCCGCCCACATTGGTTGGATCAGTCCACGCCCTTGATAGCGGGAGAGACTGTGGAAGTTTAGTATAGCGTTTTGTCTCCGCCCACACTCGTTGGAGAGTGTTGTACCAGGCCACGCCCCTGATAGCGGGAGAGACTGTGGAAGTTTAGTATAGCGTTTTGTCTCCGCCCACACTCGTTGGAGAGTGTTGTACCAGGCCACGCCCCTGATAGCGGGAGAGACTGTGGAAGTTTAGTATAGCGTTCTGTCTCCGCCCACACTCGTTGGAGAGTGTTGTACCAGGCCACGCCCCTGATAGCGGGAGAGACTGTGGAAGTTTAGTATAGCGTTTTGTCTCCGCCCACACTCGTTGGAGAGTGTTGTACCAGGCCACGCCCCTGATAGCGGGTGCAACAGATTTCAGCCTCGAGTTGTCCAGCCAGTGTCGGCATAAGCGGGTCACCTAGGGCCCAGGGTGAGCAGCCAAACTGTGCTCCCCCCTAAAATGTATGAGCAATATGTGTCAGCAAAAATCCCTCCCCCCAAAAAAAGAATTGAGCGCTAACATAGTTGCCAACATTGTAAAAAAAATTTTAGGGACACTTTTTTTGCTGTAGGCGGAGTCTTATTATAATTAGGGGTGGGCACAGGGGGAAAGTAAAAATGTGGCGTGCTGAAAAGTGGGCGTGGTTTATGCAAAATAGTGGGTGTGTCTTAAATGGGTGTGTCTAAAAGGGGTGTGGTTAGAGTCTGAGATGAATAAGGGGGGGAGCGGGATGGAGGGACAGCAGCCCCAGATCCTACACAATAGAAATATGTGTATTCTAGGAAGTTTAACAATCAGCAGATAAAGATACTCCAAACACCTGGTTTTAGCACTTCAATCTTTCCGGCACCATGGTTGTTATGGTGGATGATTGAAGTGCATTATTTCTATTATTACATTGTAATATAAAATGAAATCATTCAACTCACCATAATGCCGAATCAGTGGGATCCCTGAGCGTGTCATCTGCCACCAGCCATCCGTCCTTGCATCAGGTGCCCCCAGCAGAGTCCGTCCTTGCATCAGGTGCCCCCCGCGGAGTCCCCTCTTACATCAGATGTCCCCAGCGGAGCCCCCCCCCTTACATCAGATGTCCCCAGCGGAGCCCCCCTTACATCAGATGTCCCCAGCGGAGCCCCCTTACATCAGATGTCCCCAGCGGTGCCACCCTTACAACAGATGTCCCCAGCGGTGCCCCCTTACATCAGGTGTCCCCAGCGGAGCCCCCCTTACATCAGGTGTCACCAGCGGAGCCCCCCTTAAATCAGGTGTCACCAGCGGAGCCCCCTTACATCAGATGTCCCCAGTGGAGCCCCCCATTACATCAGGTGTCCCCAGCAGTGCCCCCTTACATCAGGTGTACCCAGCGGTGCCCCCCCTTACATTAGATGTCCCCAGCGGAGCCCCCCTTACATCAGGTGTCCCCAGCGGAGCCCCCTTATATCAGATGTCCCCAGCGGTGCCCCCCTTACATCAGGTGTCCCCAGCGGAGCCCCCCCTTACATCAGGTGTCCCCAGCGGAGGCCCCCCTTACATCAGGTGTACCCAGCAGAGCCCCCCCTTACATCAGATGTCCCCAGCGGTGCCCCTCTTACATCAGGTGTCCCCAGCGGAGCCCCTCTTACACCAGGTGTCACCAGTGGGCCCCCCTTACATCAGATGTCCCAAGCGGAGCCCCCCTTACATCAGATGTCCCCAGCGGAGCCCCCCTTACATCAGATGTCCCCAGCGGTGCCCCCTTACATCAGGTGTCCCCAGCAGAGCCCCCCTTACATCGGATGTCCCCAGCGAAGCCCCCCCTTACATCAGGTGTCCCCAGCGGAGCCCCCCTTACATCAGATGTCCCCAGCGGAGCCCCCCTTACATCAGATGTCCCCAGCGGTGCCCCCCTTACATCAGGTGTCCCCAGCAGAGCCCCCCTTACATTGGATGTCCCCAGCGGAGCCCCCCCTTACATCAGGTGTCCCCAGCGGAGCCCCCTCTTACATCAGATGTCCCCAGCGGTGCCCCCCTTACATCAGGTGTCCCCAGCGGAGCCCCCTCTTACATCAGGTGTCCCCAGCGGAGCCCCCCCTTACATCAGGTGTCCCCAGCAGAGCCCCCCTTACATCAGGTGTCACCAGCGAGGCCCCTTTACATCAGATGTCCCCAGCGGAGCCCCCCTCTTACATCAGATGCCCCCAGCGGTGCCCCCCTTACATCAGGTGTCCCCAGCGGAGCCCCCCCTTACATCAGGTGTCCCCAGTGAAGCCTCCCCTTACATCAGGTGTCCCCAGTGGAGCCCCCCCTTACATCAGGTGTCCCCAGCGGAGCCCCCCTTACATCAGATGTCCCCAGCGGTGCCCCTCTTACATCAGGTGTCCCCAGCGGAGCCCCTCTTACACTAGGTGTCACCAGTGGAGCCCCCCTTACATCAGATGTCCCAAGCGGAGCCCCCCCTTACATCAGATGTCCCCAGCGGAGCCCCCCTTACATCAGATGTCCCCAGCGGTGCCCCCCTTACATCAGGTGTCCCCATCAGAGAAGACAAGTGTCAGGATGTCCCCAGGAAAGGAAGAGAAGACAAGTGTCAGGGTGTCCCCAGGATGGGAAGAGAAGACAAGTGTCAGGATGTCCCCAGGAAAGGAAGAGAAGACAAGTGTCAGGATGTCCCCAGGAAAGGAAGAGAAGACAAGTGTCAGGATGTCCCCAGGATGGGAAGAGAAGACAAGTGTCAGGATGTCCCCAGGATGGGAAGAGAAGACAAGTGTCAGGATGTCCCCAGGATGGGAAGAGAAGACAAGTGTCAGGATGTCCCCAGGATGGGAAGAGAAGACAAGTGTCAGGATGTCCCCAGGATGGGAAGAGAAGACAAGTGTCAGGATGTCCCCAGGAAAGGAAGAGATCCGTCCTTGCATCAGGTGCCCCCAGCAGAGTCCGTCCTTGCATCAGGTGCCCCCCGCGGAGTCCCCTCTTACATCAGATGTCCCCAGCGGAGCCCCCCCTTACATCAGATGTCCCCAGCGGAGCCCCCCTTACATCAGATGTCCCCAGCGGAGCCCCCTTACATCAGATGTCCCCAGCGGTGCCACCCTTACAACAGATGTCCCCAGCGGTGCCCCCTTACATCAGGTGTCCCCAGCGGAGCCCCCCTTACATCAGGTGTCACCAGCGGAGCCCCCCTTAAATCAGGTGTCACCAGCGGAGCCCCCTTACATCAGATGTCCCCAGTGGAGCCCCCCATTACATCAGGTGTCCCCAGCAGTGCCCCCTTACATCAGGTGTACCCAGCGGTGCCCCCCCTTACATCGGATGTCCCCAGCAAAGCCCCCCCTTACATCAGGTGTCCCCAGCGGAGCCCCCCTTACATCAGATGTCCCCAGCGGAGCCCCCCTTACATCAGATGTCCCCAGCGGTGCCCCCTTACATCAGGTGTCCCCAGCAGAGCCCCCCTTACATTGGATGTCCCCAGCGAAGCCCCCCTTACATCAGGTGTCCCCAGCGGAGCCCCCCTCACATCAGATGTCCCCAGCGGAGCCCCCCTTACATCAGATGTCCCCAGCGGAGCCCCCCCTTACATCAGGTGTCCCCAGCGGAGCCCCCTCTTACATCAGATGTCCCCAGCGGTGCCCCCCTTACATCAGGTGTCCCCAGCAGAGCCCCCTCTTACATCAGGTGTCCCCAGCGGAGCCCCCCTTACATAAGGTGTCCCCAGCGGAGCCCCCCCTTACATCAGGTGTCCCCAGCGGAGCCCCCCCTTACATCAGGTGTCACCAGCGAGGCCCCTTTACATCAGATGTCCCCAGCGGAGCCCCCCTCTTACATCAGATGCCCCCAGCGGTGCCCCCCTTACATCAGGTGTCCCCAGCGGAGCCCCCCCTTACATCAGGTGTCACCAGCGAGGCCCCTTTACATCAGATGTCCCCAGCGGAGCCCCCCTCTTACATCAGATGCCCCCAGCGGTGCCCCCTTACATCAGGTGTCCCCAGCGGAGCCCCCCTTACATCAGGTGTCCCCAGTGAAGCCTCCCCTTACATCAGGTGTCCCCAGCGGAGCCCCCCCTTACATCAGGTGTCCCCAGCGGAGCCCCCCTTACATCAGATGTCCCCAGCGGTGCCCCTCTTACATCAGGTGTCCCCAGCGGAGCCCCTCTTACACTAGGTGTCACCAGCGGAGCCCCCCTTACATCAGATGTCCCAAGCGGAGCCCCCCCTTACATCAGATGTCCCCAGCGGAGCCCCCCTTACATCAGATGTCCCCAGCGGTGCCCCCTTACATCAGGTGTCCCCAGCAGAGCCCCCCTTACATCGGATGTCCCCAGCGAAGCCCCCCCTTACATCAGGTGTCCCCAGCGGAGCCCCCTTTCATCAGATGTCCCCAGCGGAGCCCCCCTTACATCAGATGTCCCCAGCGGTGCCCCCCTTACATCAGGTGTCCCCAGCAGAGCCCCCTTACATCGGATGCCCCCAGCGAAGCCCCCCCTTACATCAGGTGTCCCCAGCGGAGCCCCCCTTACATCAGATGTCCCCAGTGGAGCCCCCCTTACATCAGATGTCCCCAGCGGAGCCCCCCCTTACATCAGGTGTCCCCAGCGGAGCCCCCTCTTACATCAGATGTCCCCAGCGGTGCCCCCCTTACATAAGGTGTCCCCAGCGGAGCCCCCTCTTACATCAGGTGTCCCCAGCGGAGCCCCCCTTACATAAGGTGTCCCCAGCGGAGCCCCCCTTACATCAGGTGTCCCCAGCGGAGCCCCCCTTACATCAGGTGTCACCAGCGGAGCCCCTTTACATCAGATGTCCCCAGCGGAGCCCCCCTCTTACATCAGATGCCCCCAGCGGTGCCCCCCTTACATCAGGTGTCCCCAGCGGAGCCCCCCCTTACATCAGGTGTCCCCAGTGAAGCCTCCCCTTACATCAGGTGTCCCCAGCGGAGCCCCCCTTACATCAGGTGTCCCCAGCGGAGCCCCCCTTACATCAGATGTCCCCAGCGGTGCCCCTCTTACATCAGGTGTCCCCAGCGGAGCCCCTCTTACACCAGGTGTCACCAGTGGAGCCCCCCTTACATCAGATGTCCCAAGCAGAGCCCCCCCTTACATCAGATGTCCCCAGCGGAGCCCCCCTTACATCAGATGTCCCCAGCGGTGCCCCCCTTACATCAGGTGTTCCCAGCAGAGCCCCCCTTACATCGGATGTCCACAGCGGAGCCCCCCTTACATCAGGTGTCCCCAGCGGAGCCCCCCCTTACATCAGGTGTCACCAGCGGAGCCCCCTTACATCAGATGTCCCCAGCGGAGCCCCCCTCTTACATCAGATGCCCCCAGCGGTGCCCCCCTTACATCAGGTGTCCCCAGCGGAGCCCCCCCTTACATCAGGTGTCCCCAGTGAAGCCTCCCCTTACATCAGGTGTCCCCAGCGGAGCCCCCCCTTACATCAGGTGTCCCCAGCGGAGCCCCCCTTACATCAGATGTCCCCAGCGGTGCCCCTCTTACATCAGGTGTTCCCAGCGGAGCCCCTCTTACACCAGGTGTCACCAGTGGAGCCCCCCTTACATCAGATGTCCCAAGCGGAGCCCCCCCTTACATCAGATGTCCCCAGCGGAGCCCCCCTTACATCAGATGTCCCCAGCGGTGCCCCCCTTACATCAGGTGTCCCCAGCAGAGCCCCCCTTACATCGGATGTCCCCAGCGAAGCCCCCCCTTACATCAGGTGTCCCCAGCGGAGCCCCCTTACATCAGATGTCCCCAGCGGAGCCCCCCTTACATTAGATGTCCCCAGCGGTGCCCCCCTTACATCAGGTGTCCCCAGCAGAGCCCCCTTACATAGGATGCCCCCAGCGAAGCCCCCCCTTACATCAGGTGTCCCCAGCGGAGCCCCCCTTACATAAGGTGTCCCCTAGCGGAGCCCTCCCTTACATCAGGTGTCCCCAGCGGAGCCCCCCCCTTACATCAGGTGTCACCAGCGGAGCCCCCTTACATCAGATGTCCCCAGCGGAGCCCCCCCTTACATCAGATGCCCCCAGCGGTGCCCCCCTTACATCAGGTGTCCCCAGCGGAGCCCCCCCTTACATCAGGTGTCCCCAGCGAAGCCTCCCATAACATCAGGTGTCCTAGTAGAACCCCCGCCCCTTTCCATAACAGACCGGCAGTGGGGCGGGGGGGTGGTCGGAGTGAAGTGGGGTGGAGGGTGGGCGGCGACACAGGAGCTCCATCTAGCCGCCCAGCTGTGTTCCTGGTCCTCTTAAAAATGGCGGCTGGCGGCGCGGGCCGTGAAAAAACGTTTTTCTCGGGACATTTCCCGGGAAACAATAAAATCGGGAAGATTGTCTAAATCCCGGAAATGTCCCGGGAAATTCGGGACAGTTGGTAAGTATGTGCTAAGGATATGCTCAGGCGTGTTCACCACACGCCCGCGCCCGCCAGGAAGCTGACACTCCACGGTTGCACAGATCAGGAAATGTCTCACTGCCTGTGATTAGCGCTGCAGAGTCTCAGCTTCCTGGCGGGCACGTGGTGAACACGCCTGAGCTCATCCTTATTGATCGCTAATCTGCATGCTTAGCTCAAATCCTCTCATTCCACATATACTGAGTCCCAGCACAATTCTCCCTCCACTCAAAAAAAAAAATAACAGAGGAACGAGGCAGCAGACAGAAATGACATTAACCGCTTGCCGACTGCCTCACGCAGATATACTGCGGCAGAAGGGCACGTACAGGCAAAACCACGTACCTGTACTTTCCCCTTTAAGAGGCGGTCAGCGGGCACGCACGCACCGCCGGTGGCACGCATACATAATCGCCTACATATATACACCTAAGACAAAATACATAAGTGACAAAGGACTATATTTAGTTACCAAAATAGAGAATAATAATAAAAAAATTAATAATAAAAAAGCCCAGTCTGAAGGATATAAATAAAGAATAACCAATAATACAAGATTAAATGTAAAAAATAAAAAAAATATTATATAAAAATAAAATAACCTATAAGGTAAAAGGCTACTAATCTGCATGTTTCCATTATCAGAAAAGGGGGATCCAGCTATAGCCGGTGTGGATGGTATAGTCTGGTATGGGGTCTTACTGCTCTGAACTGAGACAAGTGCACACTATAGAGGGATATGCTTTGTCCATATTTCATGTCTGAGGTTTACCACCACTTGCCAAGCAGCTGCCATCATTATACTGTGGCAGGTCAGCACGTGAATCGCCGTAGCTGTACGTCGGCGCCTTTCAGAGCTATAGCAGGCACGCGCGTGCCCCCTGCTCCATGGCGGGGAACACAATGTGTGTGGCCGGCAGCTGCGATGTCCAGGCACGAGAGCCAGAACGGGGATGTATGTGTGTGTGTAAACATATACATCCCCATTCTGTCAGGAGAGGAGAGACTGATCGTCTGTTCCTACTAAGTAGGAACAGCAATCTGGCTCCTCCTCTAGTAAGTCCTATCCCCCACAGTTAGAACACACACTAGGGAACACAGTTAACCCCTTGATCACCACTAGTGTTAACCCCTTCCCTACCAGTGACATTTACACAGTAATCAGTGCATTTTTATAGCACTGATCGCTGTATAAATGTCACTGGTCCCAAAAATGTGTCTGATCTGTCCGCCGCAATGTCATAGCCCCGCTAAAAATTGCAGATCTCCGCCATTACTAGTAAAAAATAAAAAATAAAAATACCCTAAATCTTTCCCCTATTTTGTAGACGCTATAACTTTTGCGCAAACCAATCAATATACACTTATTGCAATTGTTTTACCAAAAATATGTAGAAGAATACATATCGGACTAAACTGAGGAAGAAATTAGTTTTTTTTATATTTTTTAGGGGGATATTTATTATAGCAAATAGTAAAAAATATTGCTTTTTTTTTCAAAATTGTCGGTCTTTTTTTGTTTATAGCGCAAAAAATAAAAACCGCAGAGGTGATCAAATACCTCCAAAAGAAATCTCTATTTGTGGGGAAAAAAAGGACATCAGTTTTGTTTGGGTGCAACGTCACACGACTGCGCAATTGTCAGTTAAAGCGACGCAGTGCCGTATCACAAAAAATGGCCCGGTCATTAAGGGGGTATATTCTTCCAGTCCTTAAGTGGTTAAGTAATTCTTTTGAGGATCCCTAGTTGAGAATGTTCTGTGTGATGGGTTCAGCCTTGACTGGCATTGAATAAGCTCATACATTAACAGTGAATACTACAGATGAAAAAAATAAAAGTAAGCAGCTACAAATACTGTAGCTGCTGACTTTTAATATTAGGGCACTTACCTGTCCAGGGATCCAGCGGTGTCCTCACCCGAGCCGATTCTTTAATTGGCTAGCAGGTGCTGGCGCCGCCATCTTGACTTAGGGAAACCGGCAGTCAAACCTTGTGGCTTCACAGTCGGTTTCGAACTAAGCGAAGAGTACTGCGCTTTGTGAATGGGCCACAGTCTTCTGGGACCTGTGAAGTATCCCAGAAGGCTGTGGGGGAAGGAGGGGGGGGACTTCCGGCTCACTTTGCCGCGGCAAACTGAGCCGGAAGCTGGAGTAGGTACCTGTCAAAACACCCCCAAACGATGCCAAATGTGGCAGGGGAGGAGGCAGACAAGCAGAGATTGCCCTTTTGGGTGGAGCTCCGCTTTAATGCATTCTCTGCATTAAATGGTTGTAAACGTCAGACGTGAAATATAAACAAAGCATATCCCTCTAGAGTATGTACTTGTCTCAATCCAGAGCATAAGTGTGATTTCTGTCTGCTGCCTCGTTCCTCTGCTATCAGCATGAATCACTTCTGACAAGTTTTTGACACTAAGAGAAAAAAGGTGACGGGAGGGAGCTCCAGCACACAGCCTGTGATTGACAGCCTCAGCTCTGTTCCTGTGTGTTGTGTGAGGGGGGGGGTGTCCCTTTCCTCCAATCAGCTTTTCCTCCAATCTCCTTACTGAGCTCTACAGAGAGTAATTTCAACCCTCCATAAAACAGGAAAGTATATAGAAATGGGGTGTTCAAGGATGACCAACTGGTATCAACACAAATATAACTATAAATAAAATATAAATGTATTGTTGCATAGTAAAAAAACTATTTCTCACATATCAATTATTACAGAAAACGTAAATGTATTAGAACCACATCAAAGACAAAATAGCTTGTGTCACTTGATGAATCTACGCATTTCGCAGTTACACAGCTTCTTCAGGACTGAGTTTCAAGTGTGACAGATGCTATACATATACAGCTTCAATCTACCAATCAAAAAACACTGGCACATAACTACATGTAGTCTTCACTGTGTATATCTATCAAGGGAGGAAAGAGAAAAAGTGAGGGGAGGAGAACGGAAAAAAAATGCACACAAAATGTATACACAGCATGGCGTACATCACAGGGGAAAGGTCACATCTACCCAGGCTGTGGGGAGGCAAAAAGAGACAACAATGGAGGGGGCTGAGACAGATCCTACAGATCAAGCCACAATATCCTTTCATATTCTCAGATTTCCTGCTATGTATACCAAAAAAAACAAAGAAACTCTAAGACCCCTTTCACACTGCGAGCACCGGTCATTACTGCTGTTAAAGCGCCCCGCCAGCGCTTTTAACCCCAAAGAAGGGGTTAAAAACCGCCCGTGTTGCGGCGCTTCTGAAACGCTTTTCAGGCGCTTTGGAAGCGCCGCCCATTCATTTCAAAGATGCTGCTTGCAGGACTTTTCCTAACGTCGCGCAAAGCACACTGCCCCAATGTGAAAAGTCACTCTGAAATGAATGGGAGGCGGTATTCAGGTGCTATTTCTAGCGCTAAAATGCCTGAAACATATATATAATATATATTCATACCGTATTTATCGGCGTATAACACACACTTTTTTCCCCTTAAAATCAGGGGAAAATCGTGCGTGCGTCTAATACGCCGATCCCCCGCCGATTGTGAGCCTTTTGGCGGCTTTCGGCGGCTTTCGGACATTCTCGGCGGCTTTCCGCCATTATCGTCCGCTCTGGGCAGCTTTCCGCCATTCTCGGCGGCTTTCGGCGGCTTTCGCCCATTCTCGGCGGCTTTCCGAGCCGCCGAAAGCCGAGTGCATCCGAAAGCCGCCGAGAATGGCCGAGAGCCGCCGAGAGCGGCCGAGAACGGCGGCGCCATTTTTAAATGCCAGATGTCTGCAAACGACACTGACAAGGCTGGAATGGGGGACAAGGCTGCAATCAGGGACAATGCTGCAATCGGGGACAATGCTGCAATCAGGGACAATGCTGCAATCAGGGACAATGCTGCAATCGGAGACAAGGCTGCAATCATGGACAAGGCTGCAATCAGGGACAATGCTGCAATGGGGACAATGCTACAGATGGACACTGACAAGGCTGCAGATGAACACTGATGAGGCTGCATTGATGGGCATTTAAATGTAAGTTTTTTTCCTTAAACTTCCCTCCTAAAAGTTTTTTTCCTTAAAATTCCCTCCAAAACTTGGGGTGCGTGTTATACGCCGGCGCGTGTTATACTCTGATAAATACGGTATATATCAAGGTGAGGGGGTTATCCCACTATACGTGCAAGAAAAGGCTGGCATGTTGTACGTCAGATATACAGTCTATATTTTGTGTATGTTATTAAGACCCCTTTCACCCTTTCACACTAAGGCGGTTTTCAGGCATTTTAGCGCTAGAAATAGCACAGCATATATATATATATTTTATACATGTTAATAGAGTTTTTGTGTTTTTTTTCTTTTTTAGTATTTTCCTTTCTCCGCCCTTCCTTTCTCTCTCTCTTCCCTGGATAGATATATGCAGTGAGGACCATATATTCTTAGGTGCCTATGTTACTTACAGTTGTATTTTGATTTGAGTAACCGCAAAATGCGTAGATTCATCAAGTGAAACAAGCTATTTTGACTTTGATGTGGTTCTAATACCTTTTGATATTCTGTAATCATTGATATAGGAGAAATTGATTTTAACTATGCATTAATAAATGTATATTTTATTTATAGTTATATTTGTCCTAATACCAGTTGGTCATCCTTGCCCCTGTTCCTGTTCTACTTCTGAGCTTTTTAGGGGGGTGATCACTTGGTATATGGTTTAACTGGCGGAGAGATATGCCCCCTTTTCCACGATCATTTATTGCTGCTTTGTAAGTTCTGCTCTCTGCCTCCTTTATTTTGGAAGTTGTATAAATTCTGTATTTTGAAGGGATGTAGAGAAGAGAAGACTGCAGATGGAACCTATGTAGGAGGCTTTGTTTTTATCTCTGTGTATCACCTGAGGCCAGTCACTTCCCAGGGTTTATGTGAGGGATTTATAACCACTTTAAGGTATGCTTCTGTGCAGATGATCCCCCCTCCCCTTTATATTTACCTGAGCCTGATCTCGATCCAGCGCTGTGCCTGAGAGCAGCGGCTCTCTTGGCTCTCTCCCTCCCCACAGGGCAGAAATATTCTCTGGTTATATAGTCTCCGCAGTTTAAATGTGTGAATGTGGAAATTACCGCATTTTGGCCAGTAGATGGCGCTGATTGTCATAGAAAATAAGTAAACACCTGAGCGCCATCTAGTGACCACAATGAAGTATTTTTTTGCATGCACACGTTTGGATAGCTGGAGTACATTCGAATTTCCTTCATTCACACAGAACAAATTTACATGCAGCTTCACTGGACGATTTTATCTTTTTTTTTTAAATAAATACATTCCCTTATTCATTATTGCACAGGTATTGCTGCACAGTTTTTAGATATAGCAATGTACACATAACATACTCCAGGTAGGATTCTCAAACCGGAGAGTTTGTACAAGCTAGAATATTGCAGTGAAGGACAATTGCTAGGTGTGAAAGCAGTGGTCCCTCTGCAGAGATCTGACACAGCACTGCTGAGTCAGAGCTAGGGCTCTCCAATCAGCAAAGCTTATGCTCATTGCTGATTGAAGGTCTGTAGTTCTGATTTAGCGGGGGGAGGGGGGTCGGACCTTTGCAAAGAGACCACTACTTCCACACAGTGAGCAAGTGTCTTTCACTGCAACATGCTGGCAGGGGAAAGGCTCAACTACTCAGGCTGTGGTTGTTTTATTGTAGGACTTTAAACACCTTTGTTTTGAAGCACCTAGATTGTATTTAGCTGTTTTAACCGCTTGCCGACCAGCCGCCGTCATTATACTGTGGCAGGTCGGCACAATCCCATGAGCCGTCGTAGCTATACGTCGGCTCACGGGATCGGGATAGCACACACCCGCTGCACTCCAGGGTGCCGATGCTCATGGCAGACGCTCGCGATGACTGTCGGCCATGAGCGATCGCGGGCACGAGAGGCAGAACAGGGACGTGTGTGTGTGTGTAAACACACAAATCCCTGTTCTGTTCTGTGAGGAGTGACAGATCGTGTGTTCCTAAAAGCTGGGAACCACGATCTGTCATTTCCTCCAGATCAGTCCCCTCCCCTTACAGTTAGAAACACACACTAGGGAACACTAGGTAACCCCTTGATCGCCCCCTAGTGTTAAGTGACATTTTTACAGTAATCAATGCATTTTTATAGCACTGATCGCTGTAAAAATGCCAAAGGTCCCAAAAATGTGTCAAAAGTGTCCGATGTGTCCGCCATAATGTCGCAGTCCCGATAAAAATCGCAGATCGCTGCCATTACTAGTAAAAAAAAAAATAATAATAATAAAAATGCTATAAATCTATCCCCTATTTTGTAGACGCTATAACTTTTGCGTAAACCAATCAATATACGCTTATTACGATTTTTTTTTTTACCAAAAATATGTAGTAGAATACATATCGGCCTAAACTGAGAAAAAATTGGCTCTTTTTTAAAAAAAAAAATGGGGATATTTATCATAGCAAAAAGTACAAAATATTGTGTTTTTTTCAAAATTATCGCTCTTTTTTGTTTATAGTGCAAAAAATAAAAACCGCAGAGGTGATCAAATACCACCAAAAGAAAGCTCTATTTGTGGGAACAAAAGGATGTCAATTTTGTTTGGGTGCAACGTCGCTCGTCCGCGCTATTGTCAGTTAAAGCGACGCAGTGCCGAATCGCAAAAAGTGGCCTGGTCATTCAGCAGCAGCTGGGTTCACATTATGTTCGCATGCGGCCAGCAGCACGGGGTCCGTGTGTCCTCGTTCACCATTTCAGCCTGAATTTTTGGCTGAATTCGGACCTGAAAAGGACCAAAAGACGCACAGGTTTCCTGTGCAAGCTCACAGCGGAGATATGTGAACCGGCTCAATAGAGAGCCGGTCACAATCTCCTGCTATTGCGAATTGGATGCGGTAAATCCGCATCCAATTCGCAATAGTGTGAATCGGGCCTTATGGACACCTCCAGGATCAGCCGTCATCTGTGCCTCTGTTGATCTAAGAAACTTGCTAGATTACTTTGGTAGAATAAACACAATTATACTGTTTTTAATTTTTAATTTTAATTAAACACCAGACCTTCCAATGAAACAGAAGACAATGCACAATGTAATGATTAGGGTGACACAGTTGCTACTTTGGCCAATGAACACAATGTATAACACAATGTTCTTGTAGAAGAAGTGAGAACTCCTTCTATTCATAAACTGTTCATAAATACTCTCTGCCATAACACAAAGGTTATAGAAAGCCACTGCAAATCTACAGGGACGTCAAAGCCTGAGGAGACCATGCGTGTCGTTTGGATGGTGTGCACCCCATTACTCTGGTGTGTCTTTGCAGGTAAAGAGTAGGGAATGGGACTTTCACCAAACATTCACTGGTGGTGAATCCATCGCTGCCATTTAAACACATGCATCGGGAAGACTTAACTGCAGTGAGTGTTTAGGGAATGTCGGATTACCTGCAGTTTAGAGTTTTATTATATGTTTTTTTTTTAGTTTTTTATTATATAGTATGTATATAATGTGTATGTCATAAGAGCATGTGTGATTAGGTATTGCCTTTTTTTTTTTTTTTTCTTTATTTAATTTTTGACCAATGACAAGTTAGACATGTAGTTTTATATAGTAAGGTATTCTTTATTTTTTGACCCAGGTTAGTCCTTAAATGACTACATTACATTTACTGTATTTATTAGTGTATAACACACACTTTTTCACCCTGAAAATCAGGCGCAAATAGCGTGTGCGTGTTATACGCCAATACTTTTAGCTGCCTCGGAGGGGACAGGGAGGGGGGACGGGACGAGCGCCGTCAGATTACATACAGTGAGAATCTCCTGTATACTTGGTGGCCTCTGTAATAGCCTCCTTACCCTCCATACACCTAACGGTTACCCGTAGAAACGTTCACCATCTCAACCCTTCTCTTCTCTACTTTGCAAATGACCACCTCTATGACAAAATCTCACCTCTGTCCTGCACCAACCTAGCCACTTCTGTCTTCAACACTTCACTTCTAGCTTCACTGGACACACTGGCCCCCCTCACCACACACAGAATCAGGCCCTGTTCCCTTCAACCTTGGCAAACAGATGACACTAGAAGTCTGAAAAAACACAGCCGTGCTCTTGAGCGCCTGTGGCGTAAGACTAAGTCCCAGAAAGATTTCAGTCAGTATAAATCTGCCCTCCAAAAATACAATTCCAGCCTCCTCACGGACCTATTTCATCACCCTCATTAAAAACTTATCATCACGTCCCCGTCAACTCTTCTCTACCTTTAACTCTCTACTTCGTCTTCCACTGCCTCCACCCACTAACTCACTCACTGCCCAGGACATCGCCAATCACTTCAAACAGAAGATTGATTCAATTCGCGAGGAGATCTCTACTCTTCAGATACCCTCCATGCTTTACACCCCATGTCCACAGGTACAATCAATACTTCCCTCTTTCAACCCCACCACTATAGACTAGGTTGCTAAATGACTTGCTAACGTCCATCTTACCACCTGCCCTCTGGATCCTGTTCCCTTGCAAATGCTACGTTCACCCTCTAGCTCTATTCTACACTCTCTAACCCACATCTTCAATCTCTCCCTCTCTTCTGGCATCTTCCCCAACTCTTTAAAACATGTACTTGTCACCCCCATACTTAAAAGCCCTCACTGGACCCATCCAATCTTAACAACCTACGCCCCATTTCCTTGCTCCCCTTTTTATCCAAACTCCTTGAACGTCTGGTCTACAACCGACTGAGCGTCTACCTTGCTGATAATAGCCTTCTTGATCCCCTTCAGTCTGGCTTTCATCCTCAACATTCCACAGAAACTGCTCTCCTAAAACTAACAAACGATCTACTAACGGCCAAAACTAAGGGACACTAATCTGTACTCGTGCTCCTGGACCTCTCTACTGCCTTGGATACGGTTGACCACCCCCTCCTCCTCAAAAAACTCCATGCCTTTGGTCTCCGTGACTGTACTCTTCACTGGTTCTCTACCTACTTATTTAACCGCACCTTTAGCGTTACCTACAATTCTACTTCCTCCACTCCTCTTCCTCTATCTGATGGGGTCCCCCAAGGTTATGTTCTTGGACCTCTACTATTTTCAATCTACTCGTCCTCCCTGGGTCAGCTGATAGCCTCCCACGGCTTCCAATACCATCTCTACGCTGACGACACTCAAATCTATTTCTCTACCCCTTAACTCACTCCTTCAGTCTCCTCACGTATCACTATTTTACTATCAGATATATCAGTCTGGATTTCGCACCACTTCCTCAAACTTAATCTATCCAAAACCGAACTTATCATTTTTCCTCACCCACGTGCCACTTCTCCTGATCTCTCTGTCAAAATTGATGGCACAACTATCAGCCCATCCCCACATGCCAAGGTCCTAGGAGTAGTCCTTGACTGTGAACTTTCCTTTAAGCCGCACGTCCAATCACTGTCCAAATCCTGCCGCCTCAACCTCCAGAACATCTCCAAAATACGCCCCTTTCTAACCAATGACACAACAAAGCTCTTAATTCACTCCCTGGTTATCTCTCGCCTTGATTACTGCAACTCCCTCCTCATTGGCTTACCTCTGCATACTCTATCCCCCCTTCAGTCCATCATGAATGCTGCAGCCAGACTCATCCACCTTACCAACCGCTCTGTCTCTGCTACTCCTCTCTGTCAATCTCTCCACTGGCTTCCGCTCACCCAATGGATTAAATTCAAAATACTAACAACTACCTACAAAGCCATCCACAACTCTGCCCCCAGCTACATCACTGACCTAGTCTCAAAATACCAACCTAATCTTTCTCTTCATTCTTCTCAAGACCTCCTGCTCTCTAGCTCTCTCATCACCTCCTCCCTTGCTCGTCTCCAGGACTTTTCCAGAGCCTCTCCAAGCCTATGGAACTCCTTACCCCAATCTGTCCGTCTATCTCCTACTCTATTTGCTTTTGGACGATCCCTGAAAACCCTCCTCTTCAGAGAAGACTATAATACTCACACCTATCAACTGTATTTTCATTTTGTCCATCTGATCATTCCCCACAGCTATTACCCATTGTTCCACTTGACCCTCCCTTCGAGATTGTAAGCTCTAACGAGCAGGGCCCTCTGATCCCTCCTAATTGTAATTGTACTGTCTTTCCCGATGTTGTAAAGCGCTGCGCAAACTGTTGGCGCTATATAAATCCTGTTATTTATCCAGACATAGATTGGGCGGAGGGAACCGCGCATTCATCTAAAGCTCGCCAGTTCCTAAATGTCTTGCAGGACAATTTTATGGGTCAGATGGTAGACGCACCAACTAGAAATAATGCATTACTGAATCTACTGATTACCACCAATACAGACCTGATCATGGATGTGGAAATACGGGGCAATTTAGGTAACAGCGATCACAGGTCAATTGGCTTCAGTATAAATCATACAAATAGGAAACATGAGGGGAATACAAAGACACTGAATTTCAAAAGAGCCAACTTCCCTAAACTACGAACCTTGTTAGAAGGCATAAATTGGGATAAAATCTTAGGAACAAAGAACACGGAGGAGAGATCAGTTTGCTTTAAGAGCATATTAAATAAGGGCATTAGCCAATGCATCCCATTGGGTAATAAATTTAAAAGAGCGAACAAAAGTCCTGGATGGCTTAACTCCAATGTAAAAATGCATATAAAAGCAAAGGAGGAGGCCTTCAAAAAATACAAGGTTGAGGGATCATGATCAGTATTCAGACTTTATAAAGAATGCAACAAGAAATGTAAGGGTGCAAAAAGAACGGCTAAGATAGAACATGAAAGACACAAAGCGGAGCAGAGCAAAAAAATCCCAAGAATTTCTTTAAGTATGTAAACAGTAAAAAAGGAAGGACAGACCATATTGGCCCCATAAAAAATGAGGAAGGACATCTGGTTACAAAGGATGGGGAGATGGCAAAGGTATTGAATTTATTCTTTTCCACAGTCTTCACAAGGGAATCGGGGGCTTTAGTAAACAAAACTGCAGTGTTTATCCTCAGGACACATCACAGAAGCACCTCCATGGTTAACAGAGGACAGAATTAAAATTAGACTTGAGAAACTTAACATTAATAACTCACCGGGACCAGATGGCTTGCACCCAAAGGTACTTAGGGAACTCAGTTAAGTAATTGCCAGATCATTGTTCCTAATTTTTACTGACAGTCTACTGACTGGAATGGTACCAGCTGATTGGAGAAAAGCCAATGTAGCACCAATATTTAAAAAGGGCCCAAAATACATCCTTGGGAATTACAGACCAGTTAGCCTAATATCAATAGTATGTAAAATCTTGGAGGGGATGATAAGGGACTATATACAAGATTTTAGTAATGAGAATGGTATCATTAGCAGTAATCAGCATGGATTCATGAAGAATCGTTCTTACTGGATTGAAAACTGGCTACGAGGGCAAGTTCAGAGGGTGGTGATAAATGGGGAGTACTCAGAATGGTCAGAGGTTGGTAGTGGGGTCCCCCAGGGTTCTGTGCTGGGACCAATCCTATTTAATTTGTTCATAAACGACCTGGAAGATGGGATAAACAGTTCAATCTCTGTATTTGCAGACGATACTAAGCTAAGCACGGCAATAACTTCTCCGCAGGATGTGGAAACCTTGCAAAAAGATCTGAACAAATTAATGGGGTGGGCGACTACATGGCAAATGAGGTTCAATGTAGAAAAATTTAAAATAATGCATTTGGGTGGCAAAAATATGAATGCAATCTATACACTGGGGGGAGAATCTCTGGGGGAATCTAGGATGGAAAATGACCTGGGGGTCCTAGTAGATGATAGGCTCTACAATGGTATGCAATGCCAAGCTGCTGCTAACAAAGCAAACAGAATATTGGCATGCATTAAAAAGGGGATCAACTCCAGAGGTAAAACGATAATTCTCCCGCTCTACAGGACTCTGGTCCGGCCGCACCTGGAGTATGCTGTCCAGTTCTGGGCACCAGTCCTCAGGAAGGATGTACTGGAAATGGAGCGAGTACAAAGAA
This sequence comes from Lithobates septentrionalis, assembly GCA_037952835.1. Classification (NCBI taxonomy): domain Eukaryota; kingdom Metazoa; phylum Chordata; class Amphibia; order Anura; family Ranidae; genus Lithobates; species Lithobates septentrionalis. The sequence continues at coordinate 221,765 of JBBDGP010004320.1, read as the reverse complement.
GGGCAACAAAGCTAATAAAGTGTCTGGAGGATCTTAGTTATGAGGAAAGGTTGCGAGCACTGAACTTATTCTCTCTGGAGAAGAGACGCTTGAGAGGGGATATGATTTCAATATACAAATATCGTACTGATGACCCCACATTAGGAATAAAACTTTTTCGCATAAGAGAGTTTAACAAGACTCGTGCCCACTCATTAAAATTAGAAGAAAAGAGGTTTAACCTTAAACTACGCAGAGGGTTCTTTACTGTAAGAGCGGCAAGGATGTGGAATTCCCTTCCACAGGCGGTGGTCTCAGCGGGGAGCATTGATAGCTTCAAGAAACTATTAGATAAGCACCTGAATGACCGTAACATACAGGGATATATAATGTAATACTGACATATAATCACACACATACAGTGGCTTGCGAAAGTATTCGGCCCCCTTGAACTTTTCAACCTTTTGCCACATTTCAGGCTTCAAACATAAAGATATAAATTTTTTTTGTGAAGAATCACCAACAAGTGGGACACAATTGTGAAGTGGAACGAAATCTTTTGGATTTTTGAAACCTTTTTAACTAATAAAAAAATGAAAAGTGGGGCGTGCAAAATTATTCGGCCCCCTTGCGTTAATACTTTGTAGAGCCACCTTTTGCTGCGATTACAGCTGCAAGTCGCTTGGGGTATGTCTCTATCAGTTTTGCACATCGAGAGACTGAAATTCTTGCCCATTCTTCCTTGCAAAACAGCTCGAGCTCAGTGAGGTTGGATGGAGAGCGTTTGTGAACAGCAGTTTTCAGCTCTTTCCACAGATTCTCGATTGGATTCAGGTCTGGACTTTGACTTGGCCATTCTAACACCTGGATACGTTTATTTGTGAACCATTCCTTTGTAGATTTTGCTGTATGTTTGGGATCATTGTCTTGTTGGAAGATAAATCTCCGTCCCAGTTTCAGGTCTTTTGCAGACTCCAACAGGTTTTCATCCAGAATGGTCCTGTATTTGGCTGCATCCATCTTCCCCTCAATTTTAACCATCTTCTCTGTCCCTGCTGAAGAAAAGCAGGCCAAAACCATGATGCTGCCACCACCATGTTTGACAGTGGGGATGGTGTGTTGAGTGTGATGAGCTGTGTTGCTTTTACGCTAAACATATCGTTTTGCATTGTGGCCAAAAAGTTTGATTTTGGTTTCATCGGACCAGAGCACCTTCTTCCACATGTTTGGCGTGTCTCCCAGGTGGCTTGTGGCAAACTTTAGACGAGACTTTTTATCGATATTTTTGTAAAATGGCTTTCTTCTTGCCACTCTTCCATAAAGGGCAGATTTGTGCAGTGTACGACTGATTGTTGTCCTATGGACAGACTCTCCCACCTCAGCTGTAGTTCTCTGCAGTTCATCCAGAGTGATCATGGGCCTCTTGGCTGCATCTCTGATCAGTCTTCTCCTTGTCTGAGCTGAAAGTTTAGAGGGACAGCCAGGTCTTGGTAGATTTGCAGTGGTCTGATACTCCTTCCATTTCAAAATGATCGCTTGCACAGTGCTCCTTGGGATGTTTAAAGCTTGGGAAATCTTTTTGTATCCAAATCCAGCTTTAAACTTCTCCACAACAGTATTACGGACCTGCCTGGTGTGTTCCTTGGTCTTCATGATGCTCTCTGCGCTTTCAACAGAACCCTGAGACTATCACAGAACAGGTGCATTTATACAGAGACTTGATTACACACAGGTGGATTCTATTTATCACCATCAGTCATTTAGGACAACATTGGATCATTCAGAGATCCTCGCTTAACTTCTGGAGTGAGTTTGCTGCACTGAAAGTAAAGGGGCCGAATAATTTTGCACGCACCACTTTTCAGTTTTTTAATTGCTAAAAAAGTTTAAAATATCCAATAGATTTCGTTCCACTTCACAATTGTGTCCCACTTGTTGGTGATTCTTCACAAAAAATTAAAATTTTATATCTTTATGTTTGAAGCCTGAAATGTGGCAAAAGGTTGAAAAGTTCAAGGGGGCCGAATACTTTTGCAAGCCACTGTAGGTTGGACTTGATGGACTTGTGTCTTTTTTCAACCTCACCTACTATGTAACTATGTATAATAATAATAATAGGAAGTCCCGTCTCCTGGGCCGCCATTGGACCACTGTTCTTTCTATCATAGGAGATTCTCACTGTATGTAATCTATCTGCGCTCGTCCCGCCCCCCTCCCTGTTCCCTCTAGGCTGCAGATGGGTATCGATCAGGCTGCATTGATGGCAATGGTGAGGCTGCTGCATTGAGGGCAATGGTGTGGCTGCTGCATTGATGGCAATGATAAGGCTGCTGCATTGATGTGGACTGATGAGGCTGCATTGATGGCAATGGTGAGGCTGCAGATGGGCACTGACCCATTATTTGCTTCAAAGTTCCTTATTTAAAATCAAAGTTATTTTCCTGAAACTTCCCTTGTAAAATGAGCGTGCGTGTTATACGCCTGTGCGTGTTATACGCCGATAAATACGGTAATTCCATACTGTATATGTTGATTTGTATCATAGTTACATAGTTAGTTTGGAAAAAGACACGAGTCCTATAAAGCGTGGGCCAATTTATTCCAACGTGGTGAAAAAAAATCCTTTCTGCTCCCCCAGAAGGCAATTGGATATTCCCTGGATCAAAAATCCCTGGTGTTATTACCTATAAATCTTAGTATTCAGTCATATTTTGTACATTTAATAATACATCCAGTGTTTTTTAAGAGCTTCTCGTGCTTGAGAAGCTATAAAGAATAGAAGGGAGCTGCAACCATCTGTTTACATTTCTGTATATTGGAAGTGAATAAGTTGGGTGTCTACCAGTTGCTTTGCTACACGAAAACCATGAAGTGATAAGAGTGTTGCTTATAATTAAATTTATACAAATCAATAAATAAATAATAATACAAAATATATATATATACAGTAGATATATATATATATATATATATATATATATATATATATATATATATATATATATATATATATATATATCGGTATATATATATATATATATATATATATATATATATACAGTAGATACATATATATATATATATATATATATATATATATATATATATATATATATATGTATTCAAAAGTATTGGGAAACCTGCCTTTACACGTACATGAGCTTTAATATGGCACCCCAGTCTTATAGGGCGTACACACGGTCGGACTTTGTTCGGACATTCCGACAACAAAATCCTAGGATTTTTTCCGACGGATGTTGGCTCAAACTTGTCTTGCATACACACGGTCGCACAAAGTTGTCAGAAAATCCGATCGTTCTGAACGCGGTGACGTAAAACACGTACGTCGGGACTATAAACGGGGCAGTGGCCAATAGCTTTCATCTCTTTATTTATTCTGAGCATGCGTGGCACTTTGTCCGTCGGATTTGTGTACACACGATCGGAATTTCCGACAACGGATTTTGTTGTCGGAAAATTTTATCTCCTGCTCTCCAACTTTGTGTGTCGGAAAATCCGATGGAAAATATCCGATGGAGCCCACACACGGTCGGAATTTCCGACAACACGCTCCGATCGGACATTTTCCATCGGAAAATCCGACCGTGTGTACGGGGCATAAGTCTGTAGGGTTCAATATTGAGTTGGCCCACCCTTTGCAGCTATAACAGCTTCAACTCTCCGGACTAAGACTGGGATGCCATTAAAGTTCATGTGCACGTAGAGGCAGGCGTCACAATATTTTTGACAATATAGTGTATAATATATATATATATATATATATATATATATATATATATATATATATATATATATATATATATACACATTATTCAAGAATGCCATAATTTCATTCTTGTATCAGGATGGTGGTGCATTCTTTTGATGCCCTTTTACGGGTTTGTATGGGGACTTTTATCATACTTATGGCGAGGGCCGGTGCTTGACTCCTGCGTGCCCAGGGCGGGCAGGCAGCGGTGGGGGGGGTGTCAGGACAGTGATAGTCTTGCCTAGGACGTAGGTGCCTAAAGCTGGAAGCTAAACTGCAGATTGTCAGAGGCTGAGCAGACCGGAGTGATCACACAGACAACTGTACAGCCCGGCTCTGAGGGGACAGGAAGAGTTTACTGGCCTCACATAACCAAGCAGGTTGAATACAATTGTACCATCATCCGAATTTATTTAAGACGAGAATTTTTTTGGGAGCAGGGACCCCAACTCCAAGCTCAACGGGATAAAGTGCAAGCGGTACAATAATCAAGACATCAAGACATAATAATAATACAAACTATATTTAAAATGTGTATATTTTCATTGTATTGTATTCTATTCGCAGACACACTTCCTGATGAAGCGGGTTTCCCGCGAAACTAGTCGAAATTCCATGTCTTCTGCGCACATTTTAAATATAGTTTGTATTATTATTATGTCTTGATTATTGTATCAATAAAATCTGTTTTTATATACACCTTCTACTCTTACTGTACATCTTTTTCTACTTGTACCGAGATAGTCCGCTTGCACTTTATCCTGGTGAGCTTGGAGTTGGGGTCCCTGCTCCCAAAAAAATTCTCGTCTGAAGGGACAGATCACACACGCAGGCCGATCACTCACCCGAGACAGCTTCTCCTCCATCCTGAGGCATGGTGCCTGCCTCCTCCGCCACCCCAGCTGTCCATTCGACTCCCAGGAGCCACCTCAGTGTCACCCTCCTTACAGACGGACCTCCGCAGTCGCAGCCTCCTCCGCAGCCATGTTGAATGTCCTCCACGGCTGCTGCTTTCTCTCCCCTCATGTTGCCCAGCCAGGCTAGTAGGGAAGTCAGTGGCCATGCCTGTGCCCCCACCCCCCCCCCCCCAGGCAGCAGTGCGCCCCAGGCAGCTGCCTAATTTGCCTACTGGAAGCACCGGCCCTGCTTATGGCATCTAAGGTAAAATCACAAAAACACTTAAGCACTTGGGCTGTTAAGGCGCCAGGTATCAAACAAATGACAGCCACATTTCAACATACATATTTTTATTTTTGCACACTAGTTTTTTATATTATGCAAAAATAAAAATATGTACGTTGATATGTGCCTTAAAAGCCCAAGCGCTTAAGTGTTTTAACGAATATTAAGGTGTGGCACCTTCTATACCACCTGCGATTTGGATTTATGCTTAAGGCATGTAAATTATGCTATAAATAAAAAAAAAGTAACTTTTTTACTTATTGGCTTCTTGTGGTGCTGATTTGTAATTGTTCATGTGTGTAGCGTTGAATTTAAAATCTTGGGGGGGCACTTTGGCATCCTAACCTTGAGGCCTCATCCCCTGGATAAATGAGATCCTTCACAGATATGTTCTTACATCATACAGTTTTTACACTTTATGTAGGTAAATAAAATAAATAACAAAAAAAAAAAACGCACCTTACTGTAACAGTATATTTTCTCAATGTCTTCCAGAGACTCAGATTCCTGATATGAATGTGGATCCTGATGGGAATGCCATAGCAGACAACACAGGTGAATATTTATTCCAGCTTTACTCTCCAGAGGATCGTTGTAAGGCTTCATTGACCTCATTGTAGAAACACAGAGGCTGCTATTAAAATGACTTCTCCTTTTAAAGAAGGCTAGTTCCCTGGTTGTCACGATGATCTCTTGGATTCAATACTTTCTAAACCACTGTCCTGAAAAAAATAATAAGATCTGCATGTGGGTGGTTGCAGCGTGGTTCAGTGGCAATAACACACACTCGGTCCAGATGCAATTGAAAGAACTTGCATTGAAGTTAAAGTAAAACAGTTCACAACAAGCCCGGTGGAAGGAAACCCAACTCGGGACACTCATGGATGACAGCACCATGTAGCAGAGCAGGTTTCATCCATGCGGACCACGTTTATCTTGAGGGGAGGAATGTGGCCTGGCCGGTCCAAGCCCAAGTAGGGAGGTTTCCAGGAAAAGTGACGGATCCCTGTGCTTTCCCTACTCATCTCGAACCTCACACAAATCACACAAATAGGAAACATAAGGGGAATACAAAGACACTGAATTTCAAAAGAGCCAACTTCCCTAAACTACGAACCTTGTTAGAAGGCATAAATTGGGATAAAATCTTAGGAACAAAGAACACAGAGGAGAGATCAGTTTGCTTTAAGAGCATATTAAATAAGGGCATTAGCCAATGCATCCCATTGGGTAATAAATTTAAAAGAGCGAACTGGATGGCTTAACTCCAATGTAAAAATGCATATAAAAGCAAAGGAGGAGGCCTTCAAAAAATACAAGGTTGAGGGATCATCATCAGTATTCAGACTTTATAAAGAATGCAACAAGAAATGTAAGGGTGCAAAAAGAACGGCTAAGATAGAACATGAAAGACACAAAGCGGAGCAGAGCAAAAAAAATCCCAAGAATTTCTTTAAGTATGTAAACAGTAAAAAAGGAAGGACAGACAATATTGGCCCCATAAAAAATGAGGAAGGACATCTGGTTACAAAGGATGGGGAGATGGCGAAGGTATTGAATTTATTCTTTTCCACAGTCTTCACAAGGGAATCGGGGGCTTTAGTAAACAAAACTGCAGTGTTTATCCTCAGGACACATCACAGAAGCACCTCCATGGTTAACAGAGGACAGAATTAAAATTAGACTTGAGAAACTTAACATTAATAACTCACCGGGACCAGATGGTTTGCACCCAAAGGTACTTAGGGAACTCAGTTAAGTAATTGCCAGATCATTGTTCCTAATTTTTACTGACAGTCTACTGACTGGAATGGTACCAGCTGATTGGAGAAAAGCCAATGTAGCACCAATATTTAAAAAGGGCCCAAAATACATAATTGGGATTTACAGACCAGTTTGCCTAATATCAATAGTATGTAAAATCTTGGAGGGGGTGATAAGGGACTATATACAAGATTTTACTAATGAGAATGGTATCATTAGCAGTAATCAGCATGGATTCATGAAGAATCGTTCTTGCCAAACCAATCTATTAACCTTCTATGAGGAGGTGAGTTGCCATCTAGATAAAGGAAGGCCCGTAGACGTGGTGTATCTGGATTTTGCAAAAGCATTTGACACGGTTCCCCATAAACGTTTACTGTACAAAATAAGGTCCGTTGGCATGGACCATAGGGTGAGTACATGCATTGAAAACTGGCTACAAGGGCGTGTTCAGAGGGTGGTGATAAATGGGGAGTACTCAGAATGGTCAGGGGTGGGTAGTGGGGTTCCCCAGGGTTCTGTGCTGGGACCAATCCTATTTAATTTGTTCATAAACGACCTGGAGGATGGGATAAACAGTTCTATCTCTGTATTTGCGGAGGATACTAAGCTAAGCACGGCAATAACTTCTCCGCAGGATGTGGAAACCTTGCAAAAAGATCTAAACAAATTAATGGGGTGGGCAACTACATGGCAAATGAGGTTCAATGTAGAAAAATGTAAAATAATGCATTTGGGTGGCAAAAATATGAATGTAATCTATACACTGGGGGGGAGAACCTCTGGGGGAATCTGGGATGGAAAAGGACCTGGGGGTCTTAGTAGATGATAGAATCAGCAATGGCATGCAATGCCAAGCTGCTGCTAACAAAGCAAACAGAATATTGGCATGCATTAAAAAGGGGATCAACTCCAGAGATAAAACGATAATTCTCCCGCTCTACAGGACTCTGGTCCGGCCGCACCTAGAGTATGCTGTCCAGTTCTGGGCACCAGTCCTCAGGAAGGATGTACTGGAAATGGAGCGAGTACAAAGAAAGGCAACAAAGCTAATAAAGGGTCTGGAGGATCTTAGTTATGAGGAAAGGTTGCGAGCACTGAACTTATTCTCTCTGGAGAAGAGACGTTTGAGAGGGGATATAATTTCAATATACAAATATCGTACTGGTAACCCCACAATAGGAATAAAACTTTTTCGCATAAGAGAGTTTAACAAGACTCGTGCCCACTCATTAAAATTAGAAGAAAAGAGGTTTAACCTTAAACTACGCAGAGGGTTCTTTACTGTAAGAGCGGCAAGGATGTGGAATTCCCTTCCACAGGCGGTGGTCTCAGCGGGGAGCATTGATAGCTTCAAGAAACTATTAGATAAGCACCCGAATGACCATAACATACAGGGATATATAATGTATTACTGACATATAATCACACACATAGGTTGGACTTGATGGACTTGTGTCTTTTTTCAACCTCACCTACTATGTAACTATGTATAATAATAATAATAGGAAGTCCCGTCTCCTGGGCCGCCATTGGACCACTGTTCTTTCTAGGAGATTCTCACTGTATGTAATCTGTCGGCGCTCGTCCCGCCCCCCTCCCTGTTCCCTCTAGGCTGCAGATGGGTATCGATCAGGCTGCATTGATGGCAATGGTGAGGCTGCTGCATTGAGGGCAATGGTGTGGCTGCTGCATTGATGGCAATGATAAGGCTGCTGCATTGATGTGGACTGATGAGGCTGCATTGATGGCAATGGTGAGGCTGCAGATGGGCACTGACCCATTATTTGCTTCAAAGTACCTTATTTAAAATCAAAGTTATTTTCCTGAAACTTCCCTTGTAAAATGAACGTGCCTGTTTGTTATACGCCTGTGCGTGTTATACGCCGACAAATACGGTAATTCCATACTGTATATGTTGATTTGTATCATAGTTACATAGTTAGTTTGGAAAAAGACACGAGTCCTATAAAGCGTGGGCCAATTTATTCCAACGTGGTGAAAAAAAATCCTTTCTGCTCCCCCAGAAGGCAATTGGATATTCCCTGGATCAAAAATCCCTGGTGTTATTACCTATAAATCTTAGTATTCAGTCATATTTTGTACATTTAATAATACATCCAGTGTTTTTTAAGAGCTTCTCGTGCTTGAGAAGCTATAAAGAATAGAAGGGAGCTGCAACCATCTGTTTACATTTCTGTATATTGGAAGTGAATAAGTTGGGTGTCTACCAGTTGCTTTGCTACACGAAAACCATGAAGTGATAAGAGTGTTGCTTATAATTAAATGTATACAAATGAATAAATAAATAATAATACAAAATATATATATATATACATATATATATATATATATATATATATATATATATATATATATATATTCAAAAGTATTGGGAAACCTGCCTTTACACGTACATGAGCTTTAATATGGCATCCCAGTCTTATTCCGTAGGGTTCAATATTGAGTTGGCCCACCCTTTGCAGCTATAACAGCTTCAACTCTCCGGACTAAGACTGGGATGCCATTAAAGTTCATGTGCACGTAGAGGCAGGCGTCACAATATTTTTGACAATATAGTGTATAATATATATATATATATATATATATATATATATATATATATATATATATACACATTATTCAAGAATGCCATAATTTCATTCTTGTATCAGGATGGTGGTGCATTCTTTTGATGCCCTTTTACGGGTTCGTATAGGGACTTTTATCATACTTATGGCGAGGGCCGGTGCTTGACTCCTGCGTGCCCAGGGCGGGCAGGCAGCGGTGGGGGGGGTGTCAGGACAGTGATAGTCTTGCCTAGGACGTAGGTGCCTAAAGCTGGAAGCTAAACTGCAGATTGTCAGAGGCTGAGCAGACCGGAGTGATCACACAGACAACTGTACAGCCCGGCTCTGAGGGGACAGGAAGAGTTTACTGGCCTCACATAACCAAGTAGGTTGAATACAATTGTACCATCATCCGAATTTATTTAAGACGAGAATTTTTTTGGGAGCAGGGACCCCAACTCCAAGCTCAACGGGATAAAGTGCAAGCAGTACAATAATCAAGACATCAAGACATAATAATAATACAAACTATATTTAAAATGTGTATATTTCATTGTATTGTATTCCATTCGCAGACACACTTCCTGATGAAGCGGGTTTCCCGCGAAACTATTCGAAATTCCATGTCATCTGCGCACATTTTAAATATAGTTTGTATTATTATTATGTCTATTGTATGTATATTATGTATATTATTATAACTTTTTTACTTATTGGCTTCTTGTGGTGCTGATTTGTAATTGTTCATGTGTGTAGCGTTGAATTTAAAATCTTGGGGGGGCACTTTGGCATCCTAACCTTGAGGCCTCATCCTCTGGATAAATGAGATCCTTCACAGATATGTTCTTACATCATACAGTTTTTACACTTTATGTAGGTAAATAAAATAAATAACAAAAAAAAAACGCACCTTACTGTAACGGTATATTTTCTCAATGTCTTCCAGAGACTCAGATTCCTGATATGAATGTGGATCCTGATGGGAATGCCATAGCAGACAACACAGGTGAATATTTATTCCAGCTTTACTCTCCAGAGGATCGTTGTAAGGCTTCATTGACCTCATTGTAGAAACACAGAGGCTGCTATTAAAATGACTTCTCCTTTTAAAGAAGGCTAGTTCCCTGGTTGTCACGATGATCTCTTTGATTCAATACTTTCTAAACCACTGTCCTGAAAAAAATAATAAGATCTGCATGTGGGTGGTTGCAGCGTGGTTCAGTGGCAATAACACACACTCGGTCCAGATGCAATTGAAAGAACTTGCATTGAAGTTAAAGTAAAACAGTTCACAACAAGCCCGGTGGAAGGAAACCCAACTCGGAACACTCATGGATGACAGCACCATGTAGCAGAGCAGGTTTCATCCATGCGGACCACGTTTATTTTGAGGGGAGGAATGTGGCCTGGCCGGTCCAAGCCCAAGTAGGGAGTTTTCCAGGAAAAGTGACGGATCCCTGTGCTTTCCCTACTCATCTCGAACCTCTCCCTGTCGCTAATACTGTCCCTGACAGACTGGTAACCTGTCCCTACACTATCCACACTCTAAATGCTTGGCAAACCCAGGAGCCAGCATCTTAAAAAGACTATGTTTGACCCAAGATGGCCACCAGAGTCACATGGGCTGTCAGCATCCAACTGAAATCGCTGCCCCAGTGACCCAGGAAACCATAGAGGAATCATGTTCCTCCTGACTTCCTCTCCCTCTGCACTGTCGCAGCGGTTGAGCGCCACCTGTAGTGGAGAAAATAGACTGCATCTGCCTACATGCAGTACAACTTTCCTGATCTGCATACATTTCAAAGCCTTTGATTCAAAAAGCATTGGAGTCGATGATGGCCAGTCTTTTGCAGCCCGCATTATTCTTTTTTCCTTTAAATGGGAATTTATACTCTTTTGAAATTTCTTATTTTTTTAAAGATATAAATGTGAATATGATCAGGTGAAAGTGTAAGCTAAAAATCAACTCTTATTACCAATGGAATAATAGCGTCACTTAGGGAGCACAATGAGGATTTTTTGAAGAGTGCCTATTGTTTTTTACTTGACTCAGACATTTCAGCATTTCAGGGTCTACAGCAGAAGGGGGTTCCAGCAACCACCCAACACACATTTAGTAATAAATGGACCCCTAGGTACCAGAGGACCCTTGTACAGTTGCACAGCCTGCACAAAAGGAATGCCCATCGCTAATTCCATCACCCAGGATGAAAGTTTGATAGTGGTGAGCAGCACCACTGCTTTGAAGTGAACCTACCGATAAAGTCATTCCTGATTCAGTTTATAGATGCAAGTTCTGGTGATGTCATCCTGTTCCCGACTTTTCTTCATTAGGACTTTTCCCAATGAGTCAGTGACCATCCCTTCGAACTTCGCTTACAACTGCTTTGTAAGAAAAGGACCAGGATGATGATAATTCTGGAGCCTTAAGCAAAAACTGAGTTTAAAAACCTTTAAAAACTTAACTCAACACCACAGAAAAAATAAATAAATATATATATATATATATATATATATATATATATATATATATATATATATATATATACACACACACACACACACATATATAACTATATATATGTGTGTGTATATACATATATATATATATATATATATATATATATATATATATATATATATATATATATATATAAATATAAATATATACATACTGTGTATATATTTATATATAGATAGATATATTATATATAATTTATATATCTCTATCTATCTATCTATCTATCTATCTATCTATCTATCTATCTGTCTGTCTGTCTGTCTGTCTATCTATCTATCTATATATATATCATGTATTAAAATTGATACCACAATATAATTCTGGAGCCTGCACCTTTAAAAAGCAAATAAAAAAATGTCAGCACCTGTATATGAAACCTCACGGATTCCCTTTGAATATGATTGTTAAAAGTTGCCCTCTAGTGGACAAATAGTAGATGACTTACTTCTCCTTAAAGTGGACCTTCAGTCATTTTTTCATCTTTCCATCTATTAAATCTTCTGCCCTTGTTGTTTTAACTTTGGATAGTAAAAGATTTTTTTTCTGCCAGTACCTTTTACAGCCCACTTGTCTGGAAAAATGCATAGGCCTTTGACATCATGCACAGCTCTCTCTCTCTCACTCTCCTGAGAGTTTGCCAGGAAGGGAGGGGGGATAAGTCATAAGAGGGCCAATCAGAGCTGCAGAGCTGGAGGATTGCCCCTGTGTGTCTGTGTAAATCCAGGAAGTGAACAGGCAGCAGCTTCAGCTGCCCACAGTTAAAATGGCTGCAGCCAGACTCAGTGGAGGGAGATTTCTGCAGGATATTTGGCAAGTACAGAATCACAGTATATATAATATGCAAAGTGGTTGGAGGGAAGCTTCAGGATGGCAAAGGTGATTTTATTACAAATTATGTTAGCAGACTGCAGTTCCTCTTTTAAAAGCTTGCTCAAACCTTAGTAGTTCAGTTGTAAAGCCTTTTATTGTTCCTTCATATTTGGAACTAGCATCAACCTTACCCAATTCTCCCACCTTACAGCACAGCTGAAACCTGTCATACAATGTTACTTGTATCTGACCGAAACGAAAGTATAAAATAACAAAAATTCAGCAGGCGGGCTCTTTATTGCATAAAAGACATGCAATGTCTCTTCTGCAAGGAAATAATCCTACCTGTCTGTTCATAGTCTTCTGTGGAATTTACACTGAGCTGTGCATGTGCAGCTGAGTTTACATTCCAGCGCAGTCCCTGTGTGCCGGGATGATTGTACTCCTGCACATGCATAAGAGTGACGTCATTCTGCACTGGCTAGTCATGGTGGCTGAAGACTGGCACCTGGAAGAAGCCATGGAGAAGATTCAGGCACCAACTAGGGACCTGCTTGGCTCAGCATTAGCCAGCACCTGGGGCTCTTTCTTCTTGGAGGCAATCATTTTGTTTATACCTGGCCTGAATCCATACCTGTGCGGTGAAGTCTCTCTCGCTACACCAACTAGGGACCTGACGGGCTTCGGACTGTTGAAGGTAAGTATTGCAGACTTTAGTTCCAGTTCTGCTTTAATGCAGAATAAAGGCCTAGGCAACATAGAAGCCTTGGCCCCTACGTCCCTTTAACAGACATTGTTGACCAGTGGCAGCTGGTGCTCAATATTTTTTTGGGGGGTGGCAAACCAACTACCCCCCCCCCCCCCACGGGAGATGGAGGCAAATGATGAGGATCCGGGGTAGGACTGCTGCTGCTCGCTCCAGGGCTGTTGCTTCTCCTCCCGGTCAAACAGGAAGTCCTGAGACCCGATTGGCTGGGAGTCCTAAGACTCCCCGGCCAATCGGGTCTCAGGACCTGCTTCCTGATTGGCCGGGAGGAGAATCAGGAAGACAATAGCGAATATTAATTTGCTATTGTCACACAACTGGGTGGGCTCAGGGGGCAGCGCTCTGCGCCCCAAGCCCACCTTTTTTTTTAAAGCTAATTAGAGCCTCTGGCTCTAATCATGTGCTTCTGAAAACAAAAAACATTGAAATCCATGCATCCGGCGCCCTGCATGTAGATTGTGGGCCGGGCGCATGGATTAAGGGGGTGGCGCCTCTTATGGACGGGCCCCAACTGTTGCTGACAATGCTGCGTCATGGGAGAAATTCAGTTAGGATTCTTAAGTTGGGAACTCCATACTATTTTTTTTTTTTTATTAAATATTTTTATAAAATTTTTTAACAGACAAACAAAACAAAACACAACAAGACATCTTCCACACTGAACCAAAAATGTAATAATACGATTTCAAAATCCAATATATCAATTATTAATCCAAAAGGGTGAAGAAAGAAAGAGAAAAAAAATTGCTCTTTGTGTGAAAGCAGTGGTCTCCTTGCAGGGGGGTCTAAAACAGCCCTGCTGAGTCAGATCTGGGGCTCTCCAATCAGCAAAGCTCATGCTCACTGCCGATTGGAGAGCTCTAGCTCAGTGTCAGATCTTCACCTTTAGGGTCCTTCACTGCAGCATGCTGGCAAGGGACAGGATTTTCTACTCATTCTGTGGCGGTTTTATTGTAAGACTTTGGGGGTTATTTACTAAAGGCAAATCCAATTTGCACTACAAGTGCACTTGGAAGTACAGTCACTGTAGCTCTGAGGGGGACATGCAAGGAAAATTAAAAACAGCATTTTAGCTTGCACATCATTAGATGATAAAATCAGCAGAGCTTCCCCTCATTTCAGAGCTTCCCCTCAGATCTACAGCGATCTACAGTGACTGCACTTTCAAGTGCACTTGTAGTGCAAAGTGGATTTGCCTTTAGTAAATAAACCCCATTGAATGCCTTTTGCTTCAAAGCATCTGGAATGTATTTAGCTGCTTTAGTTTCAATAGTTTTTTTATTAAGATTTTCATAGAACAATAACAAAGACCTCGACTTTACATTGAGCATTGAGCATTACACAGTAGCCACAGTACATATATACCTACATATATATAAAATGTACTAGGAGTCCATCTCTCATGTTTTCTTTTCAATCTTAGTTTATTTCAAAATAAAGATATAACAGAAAGATAAAGTACCGTATGGTATAATATTGTATACATTATATACATAACGAGAAAAATATTGTATTAGCACACTAGATATAGTGGTTTGTAATGTATTAGTACACTTACAAGTGTGGGGGAATCAACCTATAGCCACCTTTAAACTTTTGCATGTTTGTGTTATCAGGAAATTCCTCCCTGTCGGGCTGAAACGCTGTATAGATCATTCAATCATTTGTTATAGATATTTAAGTTGTTGAGCGATTCTGGAAATACAGTCTTTTATATATCGATTTAAGTGACTGGATCAGTACTTAAGGAAAAATCACAGAGAAAAAAAAAAAGGGATGAGTAAAAGCATGTGAAGAGATAGGGGATGACAACAGACCTGGGGAGCACCCCGACATGGCTAATCAGCGGGCAAAGACGGGGCATCTCTGATCCATATAAGGAAGTCATCAGAGTATCGAAACGTCGACCATGAGGTCCAAGTGATAGAGAACTGTTCCTCCTTCCCTGCCTCCTGCGCCAGCAAACGTTCCAGATCTCTTATCTTATCCACCTCGACAGCCCAATCTCCCAAGGAAGGCACATCTATTGTTCTCCAATGTCTGGGGATCACTGTCCTGACCGCGGCCAAAAAGTGGCGCAGTATGTCTTTTTTAATCAGCTTGAGTGGGCCCGGAATCATAGATAGTAGGGCTATCTCTGCTGTGGGCTTAATTGAGGTCGCCATCAGCCTGCAGTAAAGATCAAAGACCTTTTGCCAAAATTTTCGAATTGGAGGGCATGCCCACCATATGTGGAGCATTGTCCCACTAGAGGACAAGCATCTCCAACAAGTATCTGAGATAGAGGGGTTAAATCGTTGGATAGTCACCGGGCATCTGTACCATCTTGTTAATAGCTTAAACCCCTTTTCTTGATTCTTAGTTGCCAAAGAGATCTTATGTGTTAGAATAAAACTTTTTTGCCAATCAGCAGGGGAGATGGAATGCTGTAAATCTGTTTCCCATTTTCGCATGTATGTTGGAAGGTCAGGGGTAGATACATTTAATAGAAGGGAGTATAACAGTGATACTACATGTGTTGGGGGATCTGGTTGTAAGAGCAGCTCATCAAAGTCTGTCGGGTCGTCTAGGATTTCTGAGATGGGGGAGAAAGTACGTATGTACGATATTAATTGACTCCTTTGTAACCACATGGTTGGGGGCCCCGCGCTCGTCTGAGGAGGTATGTCCGGTCTCAAAGACGGGTCAGCGCGTAGTACCTGTGCTAAACGTCTATGACTATCCCTATTCCAGGGTCCAAATCTCTCCTCAACCTCCGCCGGGGGGAAGGCCGGAGTCCCAAAGAGAGGAGTCATCGGGCCCCGGGGTTTAGAAAATTTACTCGTTAATAGCAGTCGGTCCCATATCTGAAGGGTCTGACGGGTAAGGGCAGTAGAGAGGGTACCACCTCTACGCCGCAGGTGTCCACGGCAGGGCGCAAAGATCAGCCTCATTGAGATGTTCCTCCAATTGAACCCAGATCTTGGAGGAGGAATGGTGAAACCAATCCATAATACGTGTGAGAACCGCTGCCCTGTGGTAGGAAGAAGCATCTGGGACCCCCGCTCCCCCCCGGGCCTTTGGAAGAATCATTGTATCGTATTTTATCCTGGGGCGGTTTCCTTGCCATATAAATTTAGAAAAAATCTGGCGAAGCTTTTTAAAGAACGGGGCGGGAATGTGAATAGGTAAGGTTTGGAAAAGATAGAGGAATCGAGGGAGGACATCCATCTTTAAAACGTTCACCCTACCCAACCAAGAGAGCTGTTTAGATGCGTATGTGGTCAGATCCGCTTGCGTTTTAAGAAGTAGGAGGGTATAGTTGCTGATGAATAATTGGGAAGCGTCTGTTGGGATATGAATTCCTAAGTAACGAATAGACGTGGAATTTGTCTTAAAAGGGAAGGAAGATGCAAGTTGTTTGAGAGCTGTTATCTCTCATGTTTTCAAAACCAATAAAAGTGTACTGATATGGACTGTACCTTATTTGTTCTAGTGCTTGTGGTGTATAGAACATTTCCTACTGTGGTTATTCCACTGTATTCCTCATACCATATCCTATGGCCATGTGTATGCTCTATATCATGGGCCTCGGAGTATAGCCCATCCCCTGGGAAACACCAGCTCCCCTTCCATCTGTTGGGGGGAGTCTGGCCCCCCAAGTCTCGGGGGCCCCCTCCAGACCTCATTAGGTTAGTGTGTTGCCGAGAGAAGAAAAAGGGGGGTAAGTCCCGAAAGAAGGAAAAGGGGGAGGACTCAGAATTAGTGGGGGGTAGAGTTGGGAGGTGAGGGTCAGGGAGAGGGGGGGGGGCTCTACACTCTAGACCAGTCTTTCAAGAGGGGTCCTGGTTTGTGATTCTCCTGGGATCATTTGTCAGGTATCTGATCCAAGGATCCCATACTTTATTAAACAATTTTATTTTATCCTGTACCATTGCTGTTAGCCGTTCATTTAACATAAGCCATGACATTTTATGTTTAAGTTGGTCAAATGGTAAGGCCGCAGACCTCCAGTTCCTTGCTATAATGATTTTATCTGATATAAATTTAAATGTGAGAAGTCTTCTTTGATGCTTTGATACTTCAGCTCTCCTGCCACACAGGAGTGCGTGCTTCGCGGACTTCTACAGGTTATTCTGGGTGAGGGTGTATATAAAGTTGTAGACCCTGATCCAAAATCTCCTGACCTTGGGGCATGTCCACCTTATATGATATGCTGTTCCCACCTGGCCGCATCCCCGAAAGCACTCCGGGGTGGCACCGTGGCACAAAAGTGGCTAGTCTGGCTGGTACCATATACCATCTTAATAAAACCTTATAGTTAGCCTCTATAATGGAAGTATTGATGAGCGATCGAGAGGCTGACATTGTTATTGAGTGCCATTCTTCAAGATCCATTGTTTCTTGAAGATCTTGTTCCCAAAAAATCATATAGTTCAGTTTAGTCGATATATATCAATATCGTAAATATAGCAGATGTATGACCCCTGAGTTTGTCGTATTTTTTACATATATGTTCCATGGAATTCATTGTTGCCGTATCACCTTTTACGAGCTAGGGTTTGCATATGATGGTGTATTTGAGTGAACCTATAGTATTCAGTATTTGGAATTTGATATTTTTCTACCAAGGATCTTTCTGTTAGCATGCCCTTGTGGTCACAGAGGTCTGCTATCCGTATTAGGCCCTTGTTGGTCCACTATTCAAATGCGGGGGGGGGGGGGGGGGGGTGAGGTCCGGGGGGGAAGTCTCTATTTCTCAATAGAGGTGCTAGCGGATTGTGGGGTGACTTGAATTTTTGAGTCCTTGAGAGTCTATCCCAGATCTCTAGCGAGAAGGAAAGGGTGGGGCGTAATATGATCGGCCTTTCTTTCATTGGTAGCCACATAATATGTGAGATTGGTTTTGGGCGACAGGAATAAGATTCAATTGTCATCCCTATTGTTTGGGGTTGTTGGGAGTGAAATTTAGTAAGTTGGGCCATCTGGGCCGCATTAAAGTATTTCTGTAAATCAGGCAGGCCAAGTCCCCCTTTTTGTTTTGGAGTGTACATTGTGCTTTTGTTCATCCTGGACCTCTTGTCTCCCCGTATAAACTGGAGAATCTTTTTTAGGAATGTCTGCAGGTCAGAGCGGACTAGTGACACAGGTATAGTGCGAAACAGATATAGAACCTTCGGTAACACATTCATTTTTATCGAGTGTAGTCTGCCAAACCACGATGGGGGGTGTATCTGCCATCTGGCTAGATCTTCTGTCAGCCTTTCAAACAGAGCAGGGTAGTTTTGTTTATATATGGATTGTATAGATGGGGTCAATTGTATTCCTAAATACGGAAGAGCTTATGGCTCCCATATAAATTGGTGGGATTGTTCAAGCACAGTCTGGGTGGAACTCTGCAGAGAGAGGTTCAGTGCTCTGGATTTACTATGATTGATTTTAAGGCCCGAGTTTTCCGAGAACGGTTGTAGAATAGCATATGGTTTGGGAAGGGAGGTGATAGGTGATGACAAGGCTAACAAGAGGTCATCCACAAAAAGTAAGCACTTGTGCTCTCTATCGCCACAGATAATGCCCTTGACATCTGAACAGGTTTGAATCCTAATAGCCAATGGCTCTATTGCTAGAGCGAATAACAACGGGGATGATGGGCATCCCTGCTTGGCTCCCCTCCTAAAATCGACGGGTTGGGATGAATATCCTCTGAGCATCAAGAATGCTGTGGGGGTTTCATACAGCGTTTAAAGGAGGGCCAGAAAGCGCTCGCCGAACCCAAAGCGACGTAGCACGTCAAATAAGTAATCCCAAGAAAGGGAGTCGAACGCCTTCTGGATGTCCAATGAAAGCAGCATGCCCTGTCTAGGTCCCTTAGTATCCTAATTAGATTGGATAGCCAAAATTAAATTTATGATTCTGCGTGTCTGATCCGATGCTTGACGGTCTGGTTTGGGTGAATATATTGTGGGAGGAAATAATTTAATCTAAGGGCTAGTACTTTGGTCATTATTTTTAGATCCATATTAATCAGGGAGATTTGGCGGTAATTGGCGCAATCCCCATGATCCTTTCCTGGTTTTGGTAGAACATGTAGATATGCTGCATTCTCGTGTTTGGGGATTTCATTACCCTGTCTCAGGTCGTTAAAATAGGAGCATAAATGGGGGACTAGGATCTCTTGATATTTTCTATAATAATGTCCTGAGAATCCGTCTGGGCCTGGGGCTTTAGATTGATGTATAGTTTTGATAGCCATCTTGATCTCTAATTCTGGGAATTCTTTGTCCATCAGTTCTGTATGGGCTTGTGTGAGTTGGGGTAGCAGAACGTATTGAAAGCACATTGCTGCCTTGGTCTGTGAATATTTATTTGGTGGGCTGTACGGTTTGACATACAATTTTTGAAATTCTCGGAGGATCAGCTTTTGAGTGGGGTGCCCAGTGGGTAACCGCAACTTGGGTAGAGTTGCCGTGTATGTTCAGGGTGTTAACTTCCTAGCCAGCATTGTGGTTGATTTGTCCCCCAGTGTGTAATATTCATGTTTGGACCAGCGAATATGTTTCTCCGCTCGGGTTGTCAGGCTTAGGTTCAGTGCTAGTCTCGCTTCGTCTATCGTGTGCCTTATGTCAGTCTGGGGAGCCTTATGTTGTTCTTTCATTAGCTTATCTAGATTTGCTTCTAATTGCTTGGTCGCTTGTTCTCAGTTACTTTTCGTTCTGGCTATTTGAATTAGCTTGCCCCATATAGTCGCGTTGTGGGCCACCCAATTAATCTCGGGGGACGTTTCTGATGACTTATTGGTCTGAAAGTAGGCCTGTATTTCTTTCTCAATTTCGGTGTATAGGATGGGGTCATTCAATATGCTTGCATTAAGTCTTCATGGGGAAGGGTGAGGTTTAATCCATAGTCCCCTTGTGGAAAGTTTGATCGGGGAATGGTCGGACCAAGAGGTAGACAGAATTTTTACCAATGTCATGTTTGGGAGCAAAGGGGTATTTACCAAAAGGTGATCTATCTGGTAATAAGTGTCATGTACCTGTGAAAAGTGTGTGTAGTCCCTGACTGGGTTTTTTTTCCCTCCAGGCATCAATCAGGTCATAGGAGTGAAGGAGACGCGCTACTTTGCTGCTACCAGTTGGTGGTCGTTTGAGAAGCGTTTTGGTGGGGTCTGATTTATCCATTATCTTGTCTAGTGGTATTTTGCTGTCCCCCCCATTATACCCTGTCCCTGTAATCTGGGCATCAATATCCTAAGCATTTTGCTAAAGAACTCTGCCTGTCCGGAATTAGGGGCATAATTTGAGACGAACGACACCAACTGGTCATGCAGACGTCCTACTGCCATTATATATCGGCCTTCCTTATCTTTTATTATTGTGATGGGTGCAAAGGGGGTCTGTTTTGAAAAACAGACTGCCACCCCTCCCTTTTTTTCCGCTCCTGAGGCTATGTAGTATTGTGGGTATTTGCTATTCAGGTATCGGGGGATCGAGGATTTAGAAAAGTGGGTCTCCTGTAGTAGGATTATATCGGCTTTCTGTGCATAATAGAATTGAAAATCTTTGGTTCTTTTTGTCGGGGAATTAAGGCCATGTACATTGTGGGTGATTATCGAATAATCAGTGGGGTATAGCCCATCGTGGCAGGGCAGAGCACTCTTACATTGTGTCACATAATGAGTTGATGAAGCTTTTGGGGTAGGTGTAATCAGCTTCCATATTGACCTGAACCAGGTTGTGAGGTTGGAGCGTGGAGCTAGGAGTCGGGATGAAGGGAAGGATGAGAGGAGAAAGGGGAGAAAAAGGATTCGATGAGTAAAAGAAAATTGAACATTTGGCCTCAGGCCTAAGTACTCTTTCTTGATATACCTTATTAAGTTAGCATTATTTCGGGTTCAACCCCACTTGGATACAATGTCGGAGGTGTGCGTGCGAGGGTACCTTCCTCTTCAGAGGAAGGTAGTCTCACGGTTGGGTGGTATGTGTTTAAAATGCTGCTGAGCATGCGTGGCACTTTGTCCGTCGGATTTGTCTACACACGATTGGAATTTAAAGGATTGGATTTTGTTGTCGGAAAATTTTATAGCCAGCTCTCAAACTTTGTGTGTCGGAAATTCCGTTGGAAAAAGTCCGATGGAGCCCACACATAGTCGGAATTTCTGACAACAAGCTCCGATCGCACATTTTCCATCAGAAAGTCCGACCGTGTGTACAGGGCATTACAATTTGGCCCATGTCAAAGTTGCTCAAATCTTTACGCTTGCCCATTTTTTTTGCTTTCAACACATCAGCTTCAGGGAAAACATGTTCACTTGCTCCCCAATATATTCCACCCACTTTCAGGTGCCAATGTAATGAGATAATCAATGTTATTCACTTTACCTGTCAGCATTCATAGCGTTATGGCTGATTAGGGTATATAACGTGCATATCGTGAGACTGTGTGTGATCAGGTATTGTTTTCTTTTGGCCTGGTTCAGTTCTTAAATTAAGGTCATAGAGCAATTGCATTTAATTATATACAGTATATGTTGAACTGTATCCTGCTTGAGAAGCAATAAAGAATAGAATGGTTCTGCAATGGGGCTGCTTTGCCACACGAAAACCACAGTGGTAAGGGTGGTGCTCCTGACTACACACACACACACACACACACTATATATATATGTATGCATGCCCCTGTAGGGGGTGCTGAAAGTAGTAGTTCACCTGTCACCCTGCCCAGCCAGACATCCATCTCTCAGTCACTCAGACACATTCCATAGGCTTTGTTTTAGTTTTTTTATTGAGGGGATTGAACTTGGATGGGAAATGGGGAATTATGGGATGCCCTGGAATATTCAGTGCAACTTGCTCGGAACTTCTATATACACTCTAGTATATACACACCAGTATTTACACTCCAGTCTTCTCTCCAGCACAAACTCTTGTTTAAGACATCTTATCCTTCACTCCTCCAGTACTTCACTTGCTGCAGACTGTTACTCCACCAACATTAGCTACAACTCCCAGGTAACACTTCAGGCCCTGCCAGCCAGCCTGGCTGCAAAGACCTCTTTCCACTGCCCTTCCCACAGTCCTCTCTTTTGGTTCTGCACCCATCTCAAACTGCAATCTCCCAGTTCTCTCAGGCGTGCCCCCCAGTCCTCCTGACTGTGCCTCACTCACCAGCCCTCCTGGCTGCAACCAGTTGTCCTCCCTGGAGTCTCTTAGCAGTGTTCTCTCCCGCTGTCCTCTCCTTGCTCTCTCATGTGCCTTTCCTTCCAGGATCTCTTCACTCTTCCAGGGAGCTCCTCGTGGGCCCCGACAGCCTCCACACTCTTTCGCTCCAGCTCTCCACCCGACAACTCCTCCCCAGCTGGGCTGACCCTGGGTATTTAACCACTTACCGCAAACCGCCATAGCTGTACATCGGTATTTTGATGCTAAATACCGTTTTTATGGCAGCAGCTGGCTGCCATAACCCCAGTATTTCCAGCAACGGCAGGCGGTCCTCTTTAGGATAAAAGTGGTCTCTGCGGCAGATTCGCCACAAGATCACTTTTACAGGGGGCAGGAGAGGGCCCCCCCTCCTGCCGCGCTCTGGTCGTCTCTGCCGCTTACCGGAGCCGCCGGTAGCGGCGGAGACAATCAGGTTCTTTCCCCTGAGTGGCCTGGAGCCGAGTGAGGGAATTATGGCCCCCACTTGGCTCCATAACATTGGATGACGGAAGCGACGTCACTTCCGTCCAATGGTCTTAAAGGGGAATTTTTTTATTTTGAAAGTGGTTGTAAACCCTTTGAGACACTTTTTACTACAGGTAAGCCTATAATAAGGCTTACCTGTAGCTACCCCAGATATCCGTGCAGGTTTAG
The DNA here is from genome assembly GCA_037952835.1 of Lithobates septentrionalis. NCBI lineage: Eukaryota > Metazoa > Chordata > Amphibia > Anura > Ranidae > Lithobates > Lithobates septentrionalis. The sequence continues at coordinate 198,574 of JBBDGP010004320.1, read as the reverse complement.
GAAATATCCCCTGTATCAGCATGTGCCAATGTCAGCGGCACATGCGCACTGAAGCAATGGCACGTTCGCGCAATGGCATATAGAGTGACGTCATCGCGGCTCCAGCCAATCACAGCGCCGGAGCCCGCGATACCCGGAAGTAACTCCGGGAGCAATGTTGCCGGCCGGAGCGGTGTACTAGGAGCGCTGCGGGGGCTTCGATCTAAGGTGAGTATTTCATAATGCCTTTGTCTTGCAGGTTTTTTTAATTTTCTTTTTATTGTGGGTTTACAATCACTTTAAAGCGGAGTTCCACCCAAAAATGGAACTTTAAGTGCTGGTGACCCCCTGACATGCCACATTTGGCATGTCATTTTTTTGGGGGGGAAGCGGGTACCCTGTTTTTACAGGCACCCAGCTCCCACTTCCTCCCCTGTCGCTGCGGTGCTGGAAGGAAGATCACCTCTCCCCCCTCCATGTGCAGTGCGTGCCGGGCGCCCACAGTTAGAATGCTGGTGCTGCAGAGAGGAGGGGAAGAGGAGCGAGGCTTCCTCCACCTGCATCACTGGACCATGGGACAGGTGAGTGTCTTATTATTAAAAGTCAGCAGCTACACTTTTTGAAGCTGCTGACTTTTAAATGGGTGGCTTTTAGTGTAAATATGAGATCTGAGGTTTTTTTTGACCCCAGATCTCACATTAAAGAGGTCCTATCATGCTTTTTTTCTATTACAAGGGATGTTTATATTCCTTGTAATAGGAATAAATGTGACCCAATTTTTATTTATTTTTTTGAAGAACAGTGTAAAAATAAAAAGTAAAATAAATAAGAAAAAAAAAATGAAACGTGTCCCATCCCGCCGAGCTCACGCGCAGATGCGAACGCATACGTAAGTCGCACCCGCATATGAAAATGGTGTTCAAACCACACATGTGAGGTATCGCCGGAATCCTTAGAGCGAGAGCAATAATTCTAGCACTAGACCTCCTCTGTAACTCAAAACTGATAACCTGTAGAACAATTTTAATTGTTGCCAATGGAGATTTTGAGGTGCCAAAGTTTGTCGCCATTCAACGAGCGGGTGCAAATTTAAAGCGTGACATGTTGGGTATCAATTTACTCAGCGTAACATTATCTTTCACATTATAGAAAAAAATAGGGCTAACTTTATTGTTGTTTTATTTTTAATTCAAAAATGATATTTTTTCCCCAAAAAATGCGCTTGTAAGACCAATGTGCAAATATGGTGTGACATAAAGTATTGCAACGACTGACATTTTGTTCAAAAAGAGGCTCGGTCCTTAAGTGGTTAAGGAGGCCTGCCCACCGTTAATCCAGATTGGGGATTGGTCAGGGCTCCCTAAGCCTTCCCAGGCAGCTCCTCCTTTCTTTCCAGAAAGCTCTAGAAAGAAGAGGGAGGTCTCAGTGATGCTGTCTGTGAGTCACCAGCTGCTACCCTGAGCCACTCCCAGCCCAGATTGAAAACAAAAATGCCACCAGCTAGGCCTGCCTAAATTTTCCTACTCTGCCAGAAAAATCCTTACTCTAGCACCTACCTAACTAGAGGGTGCTATATATATATATATATATATATATATATATATATATATATATATATATATATATATATATATATATATATATATATATAATGGGTCTTTTATCCAAAAGAGGAAGTTCCGCTTTTCTGCATCACCTTTTGACAGGTCTAGGAGATCCAAGCGGCAATTGGACCCCCCCACCCCTTTGCCTGCAGCCATCTGGGACACGTCACAGGTCCCAGAAGGCTGTAGAACCATCCACAAAGCACAGGACAACTTGCGTTGGTACAGTGGAAAGCCCGCTATGAAGTTGCAAGGAGCCTTCCCACACTAAAGGTGCTGTTGCAGGGGACCCGAAGACCAGTGACGAAGTGACTTGGGTAAGGACGGCGTTGGATCCCTGGACAGGTAAGTGCCCTTTTACTAAATGTCAACAGCTACAGTATTTGTAGCTGTTGGCTTTTAATATTTCTCTTTCTAGGGCGAAGATCCTCATTAAGAATGCAATCATTTCGTTCTTGTATCAGGGTGATGGTGCATTCTTTCTAAATTACTATTTAAGGGTAAGGGTGGGGATTTTTATCATATTTATGGTTTGTACGTTATGCTATAAATAAAAGATGTAAACTTGTTGGCTTCATGCAGTGCTTTAATTTATGTGTGTTGGAGAGTTTCCAGAACAAGTCTAGTTGAATGTGACCAACTACTACTAGCCTTACCAAGACCTGGACCAGAACAGGCAGAGGCAGAAGAGGCACCCAACTTATCAGTGTCAGTGACAGTATTTGCATCAGTAGATATGTGCATTCCTAAAAACAAAGTGCTGTGACCTAGCTTTCAGCCCCGGTTCACACTATGAATTGCACTGCATTCCTGTGCAATTCACATGCAATTCAGTGTGGTGCGATTTACATCCATTAATTTTGAATATGCTCAAATTGCAACGCATCGCACCAAAGCAGTACATGCACTACTTTTGGAAATGCACTGCAACCGGACCGCATGGTAGTTATGTACCATGGGATCTGGTGCAGGCAAACGCTTTGCGTTTGTGACCTGCGTCTGGGCTGTCTTTAACATTGCACTGATACCCACTGCAGATCGCAAGGGCAGTGCATTCTGAATGCTGAGCGGGAGACGCGCATGGATCCCGCACCGCGTTTTAATGTGAACTAGGGCTCATTCATTAACCACTTTGCCCCCTTAATGACCAGGCCATTTTTTGCAATACGGCACTGCGGCGCTTTAACTGACTGTTGCGCAGTCATGCGACGTTGTACCCAAACAAGATTTATGTCCTTTTTTCCCACAAATAGAGCCTTCTTTTGGTGGTATTTGATGACCTCTGCGGTTTTTATTTTTTACGCCATAAACCAAAAAAGAGCAATTTTGAAAAAAAAAACAAAAAACAATAGGTTTTACTTTTTGCTATAATAAATATCCAAAAAAGCAAAAACAAATTTCTTCCCCAGTTTAGGCCAATATGTATTCTTCTACATATTTTTGGTAACATAAAATCGCAATAAGCGTATATTGATTGGTTTGCGCAAAAGTTATAGCGTCTACAAAATAGGGGATGGCATTTTTATTTTTATTTTTTACTAGTGATGGCGGCAATCTGCGATTTTTATCAGGACTGCGATATTGCGGTGGACAGATCGGACACTTTTGACACTTTTTTGGGATCATTGACATTTATACAGCAATCAGAGCTAAAAATAGCCACTGATTACTGTATAAATGTCACTGGCAGGGAAGGGGTTAACACTAGGGGGCGATCAAGGGGTTAAGTGTTCCCTAGGGAGGTGTTTCTAACTGAAGGGGGAGTGTACTGACTGGAGGAGGAGAGAGATCCCTGTTCCTGATCACTAGAAACAGCAGATCTGTCTATCCTCCCCTGTCAGAACGGGGATCTGTTTGTTTACATACACAGATCCCCGTTCTAGCTCTCTGACGAGCGATCGCGGTTGGCCAGTGGATATCCCACCTGCCAGCCACACGCATTGGCTCCGACAACGCTCTTAAAGCGTCCGACCTACACCTATGGCGATTTGCGCAGCAGTGCCAGCCTGCCACAGTATAATGACAGCGGCTGGTCGGCAAGCGGGTAAAGTAACTGTAAACTCTAGTTTAAATAAAATTCTATTTAAGAATGTATTCCAAACTCAAATAAACCCATTCTCTTGCTGTCAGCCTCTTCCGAATCTTCAAACGTCTTTTGTTTTTTTTGCTGCTGTGATCTGGCTTTTCTGTTAGAGGGTGGCTACATTTGAACGTAGCCACCTTCTCTGTCCCCCTCTTGAGATGGACTAGGGACTATTGACTATTTGCTGATTAGAGTTTGTTCATTTCTGTAACATGTGGTGGTGGTTGGAGGAGTGTTGTGGGCACCAGCGTTGGCATCCTCACCTTGAATTCCAGAGGACCTCACCCCAGCACTGGCCCAGACAAATGAGATATTTTACATCATGTATGTAAAACTGTAGTTTTTGCACTTTTATGTAGGTAAATAAAATAAAAAAATCACACCTTATTTAAAACATGCATTCTCTCAATGTTTTCCAGAAACTCAGAATCCTGAGGGCACGAACATAGGCATCCCAAGTGAGTAATCTTTCCAGTTTTGTTTATCAAAGGATTGATGTAAGACTTCATTGGCCTCATTGAAGTAGCATTGAGGCTTTCCTTTTGAAAATGCTAGCTGTCTGGCTGTCATGACGTTCCATTTGCTTCAGCGCTTTTGACAATAAAAACAGTTATTGGCACAAAGCGTAGGTATTAGGTGTGTGCCTAGAGTTCTCAATGGAGATGATAAAAGTTCATATAAGAATTCCTGTAAAGTCTGTTAAAATCTATAGTAAAAGGTAATTAGATATTGGATAATGTTGGATTATTTCCAGATACAGATATGGGTCCCCAATCCCTAATGATTAAATCGCAAATAGAAACTAGAAGAGGGAGCCTGGGCTGCCTCATAAAAAATGGGATTTTTTAGTGGACCATTTTATCTGTATAGTAAGGCAAGCACGAACTCGAAAAATGATAAAAATTACATTTTATTGATTACAAAGCACGTAATATCAAAAAATCATAAAATCATGAGCTACAAACAGTACATTAGAGATACTTAAACTACAGATCGCTGTTACGCGAATTGCTGGAAAGATGCTAGAATATGCGGTAAGCCAACATGTTTCTCAGTTTCCTGCTTCTTCAAGGGCGTCGCTTGCATCTGTCGGTATCTCTAGATTACATAAATTCATATTAGGAACGATTTTATAGTATAAATGCAAGTACATTTTGTTCGGCTAATAAAAGTGCTTACCCAATAGTACCCTATTAAGGGTATCCACCAGGTGGATAAGGTTACCTTATATTAACAATAACGTAGTTAGTTAATATATCCATGTTTTGAAACTAACTACGTTATTGTTAATATAAGGTAACCTTATCCACCCGGTGGATACCCTTAATAGGCATGTAGGGTGGTGCATTGTGGTTATGGGTACAACCTAGATTATTTAACATGCATAGAGAGTATAAATCAGAATAACCTAATATATCAGTATTATTCTCAACATTAATAAATACCTCATTCCTCTATCGCAAAAGTAGTTAAAAATATCTTTCTACACAGGATATACCTATTTAATAGGGTGGTCATTACGTGATCCGACATCCCACTATCCAACCCCTTAGGCTCTGACTGCCCTGGGGTATTGATCGCGATCGGCTGATAGCAGTTTGGGCCTTTGGTGTGAGTCTGGCTATGCACACCCTACTTTAGGCATTGGTAACTACTATTGGGTAAGCACTTTTATTAGCCGAACAAAATGTACTTGCATTGTATACTATAAAATGGTTCCTAATATGAATTTATGTAATCTAGAGATACCGACAGATGCAAGCGACGCCCTTGAAGAAGCAGGAAACTTCGAAACATGTTGGCTTATCGCATATTCTAGCATCTTTAGCCCAGGCTCCCTCTCCTAGTTTCTATTTGCGATTTAATCTATAGTAAAAGCTCACTGTGGTGGCAGCACAGTGTTGGAGCAAGAAACAGCTCTGGGAGACAACTGGGGAGAGAACACAAGCGCCTTCTAAGTGCAGCGCTTAAATAATTGTTATATCCGTAATTCATGTTTACCACTCAACCCTCAGCCCATAGATTTAAAAGTCACAGTCCTTAATGCTTTTTCTTAATGCTTTATTCATCAACATAAACTGGGATGGGAGAAGGACTTTCTTTGAGATGCTCTTTGATTGATTTCTGATCTTTTCCTTTGCTTCACTTGCAAAGACTCACAGCATTACGGGAGACAGCAATTTAAAACTGGATGATTACTTTATCAGGGAAGATGGAAGTAGATTTCTGACCCAGAATAGATGATAAGAGTTACTCTGAATGACCTCTCCCGCTTGACTGATTGGAATCCCGGGGCAATGCTAAACCCAAAGTCACAGGCCACAACCACCTGTCTTGCTGACTTATGTACCAACATCCCTCAGCCTCTGGACAGTACCTCTCCCTTGGGCTTTTCACTCACTTGATCAATAGCCCGTGTGCTGCTCCTAAGCGATCGATCACCCAGTTTCCTTCCGCTTGACTCTACTTCTCCTGCAATGATTCCTAGTTCCTCTTCTCCTTTGTGGCCCGTTCCCCTCCCCGCAGGTGCAGCCAACGACATCAGCGACTACATGCTGTAAGATGTCGTCTGTTCCTCCATGGGGACCAGTTCTTCACCCTTCTCGCAAAGGTGAAGCTCCGTTGGCTTCCCGGAGGGGAAAAACCTCCACCTCCCCCTCCGGGAACCAGGCTGGCTCTCTCGCTCCTCAGAGCAGGACTGGACTCGACTCCCCGGACACCACGTGACGCCCTTTTTATATGAGAGTCCCGGGCATTACCAAGCAAATCAATGATTGGTCGAGACTATCACATAAACTACCTGCCACTCAAATGGTAATTAACAACAACAGGCCTGCTGTAATAGCATAAACCTGTCTAAATTTACCTGACTTAGAAAGCTAGCATAAAGGGTCACTTACCTAAAAGTAGGTGCCCGATACATAAGTGTAGCATGTAATGATTTTAATAAGGATTAAAAAAGAGTATTACTCACAAAGGTAATAAAATCACAAGCATGTAGCACTGCTAGTCAGTGGCATCGGGAGGGGGCTGAGGGGGGCTGGAGCCCCGAGTGGGTCCCCAAAAAGCCCCTGGTCTCGGGCATGCACGATTCTATTATAAGCCCTGAGCACCGCCGCCGAGCGGGGACAGATCTGATCCCAAGCGCGGCCGAGTGCGGCCGAGTGCGGCCGAGTGACACAGTAGGCCCCGCCTTCTGTAGCCTGCAGCGCTTATGAAGGATGTCCCACTGGTCCAATTCATGGACTTTGGGACGTGTGACGTCCATCATAGGTGCTGCAGGCTCCAGAAGGCGTGAATTACAATGCGGCCGCCGGGCCACATCACTATGAGATCTCCGCTCCCCGCTCGGGGCTTAGGCAGGCGGCTCACCTCTCCTCCTCTGGCTCTGTCTCTGGCTGCCTGCTGTGATGATGATGATGATGAAGGGGGCACCACACACTACGGCTGAGCTGCAGGACACATAAAGTCTGTCTCCTGGTCAGGTAGGTCAGTGTATGTCTGTCAGGTAGGTCAGTGTAGGTCAGTGTATGTATGTCAGGTAGGTCAGTGTATGTATGCCAGGTAGCTCAGTGTATGTCATGTAGGTCAGTGTATGTATGTCAGGTAGGTCAGTGTATGTATGTCAGGTAGGTCAGTGTGGGTCAGGTAGGTCAGTGTGTCAGGTAAGTGAGTTTAGTGGTCAGCATTGATGGGCACTGGTAAGCCAGGCAGCAACAAGTGAGCTTACCCCCCCGCCACATAACCACACAACCCCACCGCCCAGCCAAAAACCCCTGTGCCACCCCCCCGGTGCCGGGCTCGGACTTCAGGCTGATGTGCCTGGTTTTTTTTGCACTCTAGCAATGCCCCTGCTGCTAGTTAGGGCCTAAGTATCACGAGGTGTCCGAGTGGTGTGAAGAGCTGGGTTCCCACGATCGGGTTGCATCGGTGGATTCTGGTGCTTCCTGAGTCCGTGGAACGCACTGCAGGGCTGCTGTGATGTCACTTCCTGGATGTGATGTGTAGACATAGGCGACGCGTTAGCAGAGCATGGGCTCCTTCTTCAGGCCATGACAGTGTCATCTTGGGAATGGGCTTATAAGGGCAAGAACGGCGGCGTTAGATTTTGTGGACATCTTGGTAGACCCCAGACTCGGCCGCAGTAAGGATACACTGAGAAGGCGGCAAGCGGACATATTTGTACACCCACCGGAGTCTTGCATTTCACAGTTATATTTACCAGTAAACTTACATAGTGAAATACAGTATTTAGAAATCCGTCTGTTTTGAAGTTGAATTGTAAAAGCAGCGGCAAGCCCGCTGATCTCACAGGTTTACTAATCTGACGGAACCCCGCTGATCTTATACAATTCAACATCAAAACAGTCAGAAGGATTGTTAAATACTGTATTTCACTATATATGCTCAGTTTACTGATAAATATAACTGTGAAATGCAAGACTCCGGTTGGTGTACAAATATGTCCACTTGCTGCCTTCTCAGTGTATCCTTACTACGGCCGAGTGCGGGATGTACCAAGATGGCCATCACAGAACGTCACTTCCGTTACAAATTCTGACGGGTCGCCTAATCTGACGAAACAGCGGCCGCGGTCTATAGAGACCTGTTGTGGCCAATGAGTCCTTGTTCCATATTTTTATGAAACGAGCATGTTGGGGATATATAAAAGATTGAGGGAATAAAATGGGTAATTAGATTAGACTACATGTTCACTATAAGCTGGCGATGACAGATGGCATCTGCCGTTTCTCATGTAACTTGCCTAGTGAACAGTAGAACCCAATACCTTCCTTCTTCAAATTCAGGAGAGCTTCAGCCAGGTCAAACTGAGATTTTGTAACAAGTTGGAAAATCTGCGTGAACAATAATAAGTCATTTTGATGGTCTTGGGTCACTTGACATAGGTTCTAGGACATAGGTGGAAACTGCTTTTAATAAGTCCATGATAGGTTTCTTCTGCTTTCCTACCCCAACCGTTATCATTGCCTGCCTGAACCAATGGATTTTTTTTAATGATGGCTTCATTTTGTTTGCCCATGTTTCTAGCTCAGCCTTTTTCAACCAGGGTGCCTTGAGGTTTCTTCAGGGGTGTACTGGCAAAATACCTAAAAATTGATCACAAATTGTATATAAGCCAGCAGGTGGATCAAGCCTGCCTTTTAGTTACACAAAGCCATGGGTTTTCATCATGCCACATTACGACTTTCCAGACACTGGCATCCTAACATCCAATGATGTCATCAGTTAATAAGAAGGATGTCTGTTGCCTCCACAGCATCCTTGTTTGACCCTCCTGTGCCCCTCTCCATCAGCACTGGGGTCACACTATCTGACTGATGGAGAGAAATTGAGGGAGAAGAGAAACATAGGAATAATAGTCAATACCGGTGTGCAAAAGTGTAATTGCTTTGGAAGAATAAATCACCTCTAACGTTGGTTGTCCTACCTGTGAATGTTGCTGCATTATGTAAAGCTATTAAAATAGTTTTTTTACATTTTGGAAGTGGGAGCCTCAAGACATTCCAAAAATTTGAAGGGTGCCTTAAGATTGTCTATAATTTTAAAGACAAGGAATGCATTAAGGTAAAAAATGTTTAGCCTTCACAACCCCTTTAAAGGTTGAAAAACACTGTTCTAGCTTGTAATAGTCCTGTGGAGCATTGTTATTAATTATGTCTGTCTGTGTTATTCAGATTTCCAGATGGATTCATTCAGGTGTGGTTTAATGGGTGGTAAGTGCCAGCATGAAATCTGCTCCCCTGGCAGTCAACGCATTGGAGGCTGCCGAGCCCAACTGTTTAATTGCTGTAGAAACCAAGAAAAATGATACAACAAGCAAACTAACAGAAGTCCTAATCAGTACAGAGGCTATAATGCAAGAAGAAAATAGATCACAAATAGAATGACTGTGGAAAAGTAACTCTGCTAGCTTGAACTATATATGCTGCATGTGTTAAATAAAGCTTAAAAAGTGTGATTTATAATATTGTTTTTGTTACAGTGATTCCAGTGGTGTATTTAGGCTTTCTGCTGCCCTAGGCCTGACTAAACTTGTGTACCCCCTAATTAAAATACGACCCACCCCTTCCAGTCAATTTCATGCCCCTTCCTGTTTAAGACCTGCCCTGTCATCTGTAAACCACACCACTTCTTATTTAGGCTCCACCCTTTCCTCTTAGAGCCTCAGCGCTTCCTCTCTGTACATTAAAAGTGGGTACCAAGTGCAGCCTAATCAGTGCTTATCAATGCAGCCTGATCAGTGCCCATCAATGCAGCCTCACCAGTGCCCATCAATCTAGTCTAACCAGTGCCCATCAGCACAGCCTCATCAGTGCCCATCAATGCAGCCTCATCAGCGCAGCCTCATTAGTGCCCATCAAAGCAGCTTCATTAGTGCCCAGCAGAGCAGCCTAATCAGTGCCCATGAATGCTGCCTGAACAGTGCCCATCAATGCAGCCTCATTAGTGCCCATCAATGCAGTCTAACCAGTACCCATCAGCGCAGCCTCATCCGTGCCCATCAATGCAGCCTCATCAGCACAGCCTCATTAGTGCCAATCAATGCAGCCTCACCAGTGCCCATCAATGCAGCCTTACCAGTGCCCATCAGCACAGCCTCATCAGTACCCAATAAGGGTCCCCAATTGCATTCTAATCATACCAAATTGTGTGAGCAGACTGCAGTTCCTCTTAAAGCACCCGTTGCATCGGGCTGATTTGGCAGCAATGGCATCGTCCGAATTGGTGCGACGCTGACCATGCGGCGCTGCAACGATTCCCAAAAGTACTTCCTGTACTACTTTTGGTGACTTTGGGTGCGATTTGTATAGATATCTGTGCATGAACCTGCACAGATGTCTGTCAAATCTCCCCCCCGAAGTTGGACCGCATTGCCAGTTTGAAATCATGCGAGTTCAGCTGAACCCACGCGATTTTAACTCGCATCAGTATGAACCTGGGCTTAATGTAGTCAGCAGGATGGGTAAAAAAATCCAGACTGATCTATGATCAGAAATGACATTTTTTTTCATATGTCAGAAGGCAGCATTAGCCATACAGGTAGCTATGAAAGGTTACCACATATATACAAGCAAACACTAAGGGCACTTTCACACTGGGGCGTCGGCGGTAAATCGCCGCTATTTTTGCGGCACTTTTCAGCCGCTAGCGGGTCGCTTTTAACCCGCACTAGCGGACGAAAAAGGCATTAAAGCGCCGCTTTGCCAGTGACGCTTTGCCAGCGCCGTTTTGCCAACGCTGCACATTGATTTCAATGTGCAGGGGCTTCTAACGTGCCGCAAAGAAGCTGCTTGCAGGACTTTTTTTTTTAGTGTCCTGCCAGCGCACCTCTCCAGTGTGAAAGTGCTCAAGCTTTCACATTGGAGTGACAGGAGATGCGCTTTACAGGCACTATTTTTAGCGCTATAGCGCCTGTAAAGCATCTCGGCGTGAAAGTAGCCTAAGGTGCTAAATGCCATTGATTCCAGAAGCACCAGCCTGCAGATATTGAGCTGTAAAGAGTTAACCATATACTGTATGTAAGCAGAGGTGTGAGGTTTGTAAGGAGAGACAGTGAGGAGGCTTGGTATCTTACTTTCACTCCCTTCAGGACATGCAGAATGTAGCTGGGTCTGCCAGCTGAAGCCACAATCCGACCGATCTAGAGGCTCCATGTGCACCTGAAGTCACAAGACAGGAGGCTGACCAGTTCTCTCTCTGCTCTCCTGTCTGTGCAGAGGGGAGAGGGAGGGGAGAACTGTGAGCACACGCTGTGCTCTATGTGAGAGACGCTGCAGCCAGCAACCACCTCCGGCAGTGAATGGACTGACTCCGGAGGAGAAGGGGGGGATTTTTCCATGCAGTGCCACCCTAGGCATGGGCCTTGTTGGCCTAGGCCAGAATACAGCACTGAGTGATTCCCCAGCCCTACAAACTGTCTTGCTCCAGTACACTGATAGATGAATAAAGAAATACTTACATATATTACATACAGTATATTCAGAACCTTTCCTGAAGTGGCTCCTGTACTGAACTGTCTAATTGCCACAATTGTGATTAAATGCCATGGCACTGATCAGGAGTAAGGTTTAAGGGGAAACATGTAAATGTGTTGGAATGGCCTAGTCAAAGCCCAGACCTCAATTCAATAGAAAATCTGTGGTCAGACTTAAAGATTGCTGTTCACAGGTGCAAACCATCCAACTTGAAGGAGCTGGAGCTGTTTTGCAAGGAGGAATGGGCAAAAATCCCAGTGGTAAGATGTGGCAAGCTCATAGAAAGTTATTCAAAGCGACTTGGAGCTGTGATAGCTGCAAAAGGTGGCTCTACAAGGTATTGACTTTAGGGGGGTGAATCAGTGTTGCCAACCCCCTGAAGTGAAATTTACTGGTGCCAACCCCCTGAAGTGAAATTTACTGGCAGGATGCCAAATTTTACAAACGGCACCAATTTTTTTTTACTGCCAAAAATCATGACATTTCCTGACAGAGCCGCATTTTTTACTGACACTGCTAAAAAGTGCCTAAAATGCCTGTTTTCAGTGCTAATCAGTGCAAAAAGCAATATTTAAACTATAAAAAATGTAGCTAGTGCTATTAGTAATGTGTTTAATTTAAACAAAAGTCAAAAACCATGTTTACATGAAGGTCAGATTAATATAACCCAGCCAGCACAGAGTTCCCCCTTACATCAGAGTCTGCAGGATTCCCCCTTACAGTGCAAGGGAACTCTGACATAAAGGGGAATGCTGCAGACCATGATTTAAGAGGGAACTCTGATTTAAGGGGGGGTTCTGGTGACCAGAGACCACCATCTGCAGAGTGAATACACTAAGGTAAGGGGGGGGTTACTAATACAAGGGGGAACCTTTATATCAATGCCCCCTTAAATTATTGTATTCACCCCCCCCCTTACATCAGTGACCTCAGACTGGCCTGGCGGCGCTGTCACTGACCTCCTCTCAGGTGCACTGTGCAGGGCTCAGTCAGACGGCTCCAGGTTGGTGGCTTTGGTGTTATCCTATAATCTCCTCTTCACATTCCACACACATTTGACTCCTCCTGGAATTCCCATCCCGGCGGTGCTCCCACTCTTGCTTCCTCTCCAGACTCCCCCTAACAGACTGCAGACATGATAAAAGACAAGAGATGGTCAGAGATTGCAGACATGATACAAGAGATGGTCAGAGACTGCAGACATTATACAGGAGATGGTCAGAGACTGCAGACATGATACAGGAGATGGTCAGAGACTGCAGACATGATACAAGAGATGGCCCGAGACTGGAGGCATGATACAAGAGATGGTAAGAGACTGCAGACATGATACAAGAGATGGCCGAGACTGGAGGCATGATACAAGAGATGGTAAGAGACTGCAGACATGATACAAGAGATGGTCCGTGACCACAGGTATGATACAAGCAGAGCTTTTTTTCTTAGTGAATAGGTGCAGGTACTCCCCCCATTACATCACCGTTTTATTCCACCCCTACCCACCTCCAAGCACTGTCCCTTGGTTCTATCCCCTACCCACCTCCGAGTACTGTCCCTTGGTTCCACCCCCTACCCACCTCCCAGTATCACCCCTTTAGGAAAGTACAGAACCAAGTATCATTTTGTGGTGCTACGTAATTTGTATTGACTTTGTTAATGATAACAAGGACAGCAGTAAAATAGATTCCCTGCAGCCAGCAGCACTAGACCCCTCCACAAAAAATAGATCCCCCCAGCAACAATAGACCTCCCGCCAAAAACAATACCTACTCCCTGCAAAATAGATGCACCCCAGCAACAAAAGGTCTCCCAGCAGCCAGCATCAATAGACTCCTCACTCAATAGTAGGTTCTTCCCAGCAACAATAGATTCCCTCTAGAGATAACAGATCCCCCAGCAGCCAGGAATAGACCCTCCAGCACCCCCCAGCCATTACATACATTCAGTGCCAGAGGTGCCGGAACTGCGTTCCCGCTGAAAAAAAGCCCTGGATTCAAGAGATGGTCAGAGACTGCAGACATGATACAAGAGATGGTCCGAGACCATGGAGACAACGAGACAACAGCAAGCACTGTTTGCACATTAGGTAAGGTTGTGTGCATGTTTTCATATTTTACTCACCAGGGGGCTGCAGCCAGGGCAGCGTGTGCTCAGTGCTGGCCAGTGGCACTGGTCAGGCCCTTGTGTGTCTGTCCAGGGGGTGAGTCTGACGGGCCAGGTCTGCGCTGTCCATCTCACTCACGGACGGCCCTGCTGCTGCCACTGCCAGCCCTCGCCGGCTCCACTGAACTGTACACTCCGAGGCTCCTCCTTCAGCCCACTTGGCTCCTGGAATTCGGCTTGCGGTATGAAATCATCAGCGGGCGTGTGCGGGTCAGGCAGTGCGGAATCAGGGTCAGGTTGTCTCGGGGATTTCCGGAACTGTGTGTGCATGCACATCCAGTCGCAGCCATTTTTACTAGCAGTGTTCGGCTTCTACGGGCATTTATGGGCAGGAAAAATAGTGCCTGTTTTTACGGGCTGCCCGTAAATCTAGGGGCGGGGCAACACTGGGGTGAATAGTTATGCACATTGACTTTTTCAGTTATTTTGTCCTATTTGTTGTTTGCTTCACAAGATCCCTTTCACACTGGGGCCGCCCGTGCTTTAGCGGTAAAATGCTGCTGGTTTTAGCTGCGCTTTATCGCTCTTTAAGAGGCGCTTTTCGACCCAAAGAAGGGGTTAAAAGCGGCCGAATGTGGGGCTTCCAAAACGCTTTTCAGGCACTTCGAAAATGCTGCCCATTCATTTCAATGGGCAGGGGCATTTTGGGAGCACTGTATACAGCGCTCCCAAACCGCCCCACAGATGCTGCTTGCAGGACTTTTCCTAACATCTAGCAAGCGCACCACCCCAGTGTGAAAGCACTCAGGCTGCTTTCACACTGAGGCGCTTTACAGGCGCTATAGCGCTAAAAATAGCACCTATAAAGAGCCTCTCCTTTCACTCCAGTGTGAAAGCCTGAGTGCTTTCACACTGGAGCGGTGCGCTGGCAGGACACCAAAAAAAGTCCTGCAAGCCACATCTATGTAACGCTTTAGGATATACGCCACTCCTGAAGCTCCCCTGCCCATTGAAATCAATGGGCAGCGCTGCCAAACCGCCGCTGCAGCAGCGCTTTGTGGGCAGTTTTAACCCTTTTTTCGTCTGCTAGCGGGGGTTAAAAGCGCCCCGCTAGCGACCGAAAAACCTCCACATAAATGACACCAAAGGGTCGCTAAAAATAGCAGCCCTTTACCGCCAATGTCCCCAATGCCCCAGTGTAAATGTGGCCTAAGGCTTTCACATTTGGGCGGCATGGGAGGCAATTTTCAGGCATTTTACAGGCACTATTTCTAGCGCTAAAATGCCTGAAAACTGCCTCAGTGTGAAAGGGGTCTTATAGTTGTATCCTGCCAGCTGACCCATTATATATTAATTTTATTTAACAGACCACGCTGTGCAGCATTATTGGACCTTAGAGTCATTGGAAGAAATTGTTGTTGCTATAACTGCTTAAAGCAGAACTGCAGCCAAAAACAGCATGATAAAAAAGAATAGCTCACTAAGTGATAGTTAACACTAACAGTTGGAGGGGGGGCTAAAACCACGCAGTTGAGCAAGCAGCCAGGGGTATACACATACCATTGCAGGAATTATATCCCTCATGCCGCTTACACATGATCGGACTTCTCGTCGGAAAAAGCTATGATGGTTTTTCCGACGGAATTCCGCTCAAGCTTGTCTTGCATACACATGGTCACACCAAATTCCGACTGCCAAAAATGCGGTGACGTACAACATGTATGACGGGACTATAAAAGGGCAGTTCAATACGAAGTGCGCCACCCTTTGGGCTCCTTCTGCTAATCTTGTGTTTATCTCATGTTGGTAGAAGTTTGGTGAGAGACGATTTGAGCTTTTCTGACTCAACCGATACCAATCCTCTATCTGCTGACTTTGCCCAACCCATACACACTATACCTACCTCTTTTGAGGTCATATTTATGGATGAATTCCCCAAAGCATGTAGTGAAGGGGCCTGCCTGAATACTTTCAAATGGTACTGTTTAAAGTTTTGTTCTCCTATTCTCTTGGTAGGTAATTGTAGAATGTAAAAATGTGCTTCAATTTGTACAGTGTGTATTTATATTTTTGTATTATGACACTTCTTACCTGTCCAGTGGGCTGCCAATAGTTTAAGTAAGGAGTGGCTGACCAAAGTAATACACATTATTTATGCATTCAGCTCTCAATGAAATGCAGAGGGTTACCTGTCCAAAACATACCCCCCCACCCTAAAGTTTTTACAATGGGCCATCAGAGGGGGTGAGGAATCTGATAAGTGGACCTTAGATTTTTGCCTTTAAATACTCCTTAAAATCAATGTTATACTGATTTTGGCCTAGAATGTTTGTGTCTAATCTGCTTGCAATGTTTATGTGCAAAATGAATATTTTTTTTTCTTGTTTGACTCCACAGTTTCCTTCAACGCCACAGGGATGGCAGACTGTGGCATCCCACTTTGCCGACCATTGGGACTTTCCCAACTGTGGAGGGGCAATGGGAAGCACGTCCACATCGTCCCACCACCCCATTTGGGGTCATACTATTATAATTACAAGGGGTTTAATAGTATTGTGTTGATGGCGGTGGTGTCGGCGACATATGAGTTTTTATATGTGGACGTAGGGAGGAATGGGCAGATGTCGGGTAGTGGAGTATTTGCCCGTACCGAGTTCTACCGACATCTCGAGAGTGGTGGCTTGGGATTGCCACCTCCGGAGGAGAACGTGGAAGGACTGCCATTTGTCTTCATCACAGATGAGGCATTCGGTCTGGGTGACCACGTGATGAGGCCATTCTCCCAGAGGACCCTCACCCCGGAGAAAAGGGTTTTTAATTACCGGCTGGCCAGAGCCAGAAGAGTCGTGGAGAATGCCTTTGGGATCCTGGCCAGCCAGTTCCGCCTATTTCAAACAGCCATAAATATGGCGGAATACAAACTAAACCATATCATTTTATGTTGCTGCATCCTGCACAATTTAAAAAAAAAACATAATGCAAGTTATGTTGCCTCCGTTGGGCCTAAGGCTGGACTTTCAGAAACTCCAATGACGGCCCTGGAAGCTGGTCGTACTGGCTTGCCCCCCAAAAACGGCCGTGAAGTGCGACAAAAATATGTTGCTATGCCAGCAAATTTTGAATACATTTTATATTTTATCAGATCAAATCTTGATTTTTTTTTTACTGCATGGGTTTATTTTTGCTGTCTCCTGGGTTCTCCTAGTGCACTTGTAGTGCCAAGTGGTTTTTTGATTATTAAATAACACCTATTGTCACTGTAAACACCAACTTAACACAAAAACTGTTATTGATCTTTGAAAGAAGAAGCCACACATTGTTGAGTATAAAAGCTTTTACTCCCTGCACATTCACATGTTCATTTTATAAAACATTTGGCATTAAAGAAACACATCCTTTTTTCAAAGTTTTACCTTGTATTTTTAAAAAAAAAATTAAACAAGCATGTTTCCAAACATAACATACACAAAACTGGAACTTACAAAGTTCAACATTGCAAAAAAGAAGGCAATATCAGATATTTTATAGTGTGAAAAATGTCTTGATCTTGCCTTCATCAGATGAGGTGAAGTCACCCCTTTAAAAGCCAAATTTAGAAGATGCACACAAATTGTGAGTCAACATGGGGATTTCCTTTATAATCTCATGCCTAATGTCAACATGTGCTATCTCCCATCATGGGGGATCAATGGACGTGTTTTGGGGGTGCAACCACTTCCTCTCACCCACTAGAGTTACGAGGAAGGGGTTGCATCCACAAAACATGTACATTGAAATCCCCTGATGGCAGATAGCACATGTTGACACACTGTGTGCATCTTCAAAATTTGGCTTTGAAACTGTATAAAAACTTTAGATAAAATTTGTTATAAAAAAAATAAAAATTCCAGGAATCTTTTTAGGATTTAGATTCTCCCTAGTACATCAATCATGTTATTCAGTCTTTGTTCAATCTCCTTGGTTTTTTCTTTATAAGGTCCAAATCCTGACTACAAAACATGATTTTGTGTATAATCCATTGTGCACTGTCACTAGTGAAATGACTCGATTTTGGTACCACAACCTGAACATCACCTAACAAAAAAATACTTACCATGTATAAAAAATATGCATATACAAATATACATCTATTACCTGAATCTGTGGTGTCAGTCACTCACCTGTTGTGGTGCCAAATTCGAGCACTTCTTCCACCTCTCCTTCTTCCACATCCTGAGGTACCACAATACTCTGCTCCCCTTCTTCATGAGGTGGGGGGTCCCTGGTGTCCTCCGACGGAGCAAGTCTTTTCTCCCCTATGAGAATGAAACAAAAGGTATACTTAGCACACAGATAATTGTGGCCAGAAATATGAATGTGGAACATTGCTTGGAAGTGGTGTACAATTGTCTGTTTGGGCAGAGTTCCAAGTTGAAGACATGATTAATTCCCTTAACCAAGCTGGAATACTTTTTGGACAAGTTTCACACATGGAGACACCCCAAGTATACACTGGAGCACCTGTTCGGGTCACCCTAAAAAATGTGCTCTGGTGTCCCACACTAGTGTTCCAGAGTCCAGATGTGTAAACAGCTGATGAGTGTCCTCTCCTTACATTACACTGAATCAAGTTTACAATTCATTCTAGTTTCAAACACATCTAGACAACAATGTCCTAAACTTCTTTTTATACAAATTATGATGACCAAATGTAGTTAACTCTATATCTGGAAAAAACATACTATTTATTGGGCAAATGAATAATGTTTACTATGACTGATTACTGTGCCCACGAACATGAAAGTAGCCATTTTTAACTGTGCAACAGTAAAGAAAAGCACATGGCGCAGCATGCAAGTAATAATAATTAATTGGAACACACGACAAATACTTACTTTTTAGAAGCAGTTTCTTGATCCTTCTATACTGATCCTGTTTCCTTAATTTGAGGTCCGACCAGCGTTTCCTCAATTGCTCCTTGAATCGTCATACCCACAAATTCCAGTGCAGACTCTTCACAACTTTAGTCATGATCTTGGTCTTTCTCACATTTGGGTTTAGGTACGGTCCATACTTCCCATCATAGTCGGCCCTCTTCAATATGTCCACCATCTCCACCATCTCTTAAAAGGACACATTTGAGGCCTTAAATCTTCTCCTCCGGGATCAGGACGTTTGTGGCTCCGGGCTTTCCTCCTCGTTACTGCTATTGAGCACCTGCTGTGTCTCCACCATGTTCTTCTCCCACTGTGATGAAAGAGACGGGGCAGGGAATATTCTAGAAAGAACCTCAGGGGCGGGCGTAGTTTCATGCATGCACAGTGTATATAAAGCGTAACACGCGTGCGTCGTACGTACGATCTGTGAGGAGGAGGGTGTAGTGGAAGCACCGATCGTTATAACGAAGGTACAATTTTAAGTTGGAGCATCAGTGGCCTATACTGCTTATAGATTGAGGCATATATTTGGTCAAGATTAGGAGAGTTTAGCCTGACATTAGGGTTTGTCTTGTGTTGTGTCTTGCAGAGAAAATTGATCTATTCAATGACAAGGACTTTATGCCCATATTCATTGATATGTTCAGGGAGCTGCCCTGTCTGTGGCAGGTAAACCACCCCCATTATAACAATCAAACAAAGAGGAAGGCAGCACTGGATCAATTGGTGGAATTTGTGAAGCCGATGATCCCCACGGCAGACATCCCCTATTTGAAGGCCCTAATTAGTGACATGAGGAGCACTTATAATAGGGAGCTCAAGAAGGTCCAGGATTCCCTGAGATCAGCAGCTGCAGCAGATGACATTTATGTTCCCAGGCTGTGGTACTATGACAGGCTGCATTTTCTGGCAGGCCAAACTGAACCCAGGCCAGCACTCTCCAGTCTTCCTTCCACACTTCCTTCCCCCCCAGCTGAGGCTTCTGACATCCAACCTGGGCCATCCAGGCAGCAACATGTGGAGGAGCCCAGCTTGAGTCAGGTATAGCATTGTTCAAAATATTTCTGGTTGTCAAATTAATGATGTTAAATATAAGCTAATTTTGATCACTAATTTCTGATTTCACAAAGTGTTTGACATATCAATAGACAGTAATGGCCACAAGTGATTGGGACAAGAATGAAAAATGCTGGGGTCAGAATGATAGGCTTTTCTATTTGTTAACATTAAATTTGCAACAGTCGTGACATGAAAATTGTGTGTGATTGATGAACCAAAAACTAAAACGATGTCCCTTTTTCATACACAGGAAAGCCTTAGCCAGGCCATAGAAAGTGGCAGCCAGGAGGTGGCTGGGCCCAGTAGCCTCCCAGAATTGCAGGTCCCTCCCCTCCGCCTTACACCCAAAAGTGGCAGAAAGAGGAGTAACCTGAAGGAGGCAGCAATTGGCCTATTTCTGAAGGCTACTGCGGCCCTCAGAACCCCCCACAGTGTTCAAGAGGACTTTGCATACATTACAGCCTGCAAAATGCTGGAAATGGAGTAGGGCCAATGCCTCTTATTTGAGGAAGTGATGTTACAAGCCCTAAATAGGGACCCCCCCCCAGCAAAGCTACTCATCATAAAAAAAAAAAAAAAAAAAAGGGAAACATGACGTGCAGCAATCACTGAAAAAAAAAGGAAAAATAAAATAATGACCCTTTAAGTGTGTGCGGGGTGCCGGACACACAGCTGCTATGGGAAGCATGACAAGTTTGCAATCACATGATTGCAAACAAGAAGCTCTATTGGATTCCTTTAGAAAGTCCTTAGGGCGCAGAGCTCTGCGCCCTGAATAAAGCCTCTATAGCATTGTTCCCTGCTGTGGCGGGTCCTGTGCCTTCACTTCCGGTTTCTCTGAGTCATCCCGGCTGGTCTGAAGGTGGATGACAGGTGACTTACTGTGAGAGCTGTGAGCACAAGGGGGGGTAGAGGGGGGACATCTGATGTAAAGGGAGACTCTGACTGGGACATCTAATGTAAAGGAGAACTCTGATAGGGACATCTAATGTAAAGGGGGACTCTGATGGGGACATCTGATGTAAAGGGGGACTTTGATGGGGACGGCTGATGTAAACGAGGACTCTAATGGGGACATCTGATGTAAAGGGGGACTCTGATGGGGACATCTAATGTAAAGGAGGACTTTGATGGTGACATCTAATGTAAAGGTGGACTCTGATGGGGACATCTGATGTGAAGGAGGACTCCGATGGGGACATCTAATGTAAAGGAGGACTTTGATGGTGACATCTAATGTAAAGGTGGACTCTGATGGGGACATCTGATGTGAAGGAGGACTCCAATGGGGACATCTGATGTAAAGAAGGTCTCTGATGGGGACATCTAATGTAAAGGGGGACTCTGATGGGGACATCTAATGTAAAAGGGGACTCCAATAGGGACATCTAATGTAAAGGGGGACTCTGATGGGGACATCTGCTGTAAAGGTGCACAGGTGCTATGGGAAGCATTATGTCATCGCAATCACGTGATTGCGGGCAAGCAGGGTGGATTAAAAAAATCAATGATTTTTTTTTTAAATTTAAATGAGATTTCTTTGATTTGAAACAGATTTTTTAGATTTTTATCAAATTTAATTTAATAAAATGCTTTTGGAGTAAAAATCTATCTAAAGATAGTTTTCTATTTAATCGCTTGAGGACCACCTGCCGCAGTTGTACTGCGGCAGGTTGGCTCTCTTGGGCGAATTGCCGTCATTGTATGTCGACCGGTTTAAGAGCTCAAGGGGGTGCGACGCCAGAGCTGAAGCACATGGCCGGCGGCTGCAATGTCTGCCAGCCACCTGCGATCGCTCCACAGGGAGCCAGAACGGGGATCTGTCAATGTAATTTTTGACAGGGGAGGAGAGACAGATCTGCCATTCCTATTTATTAGGAGCAGCGATCTCTCTCCTTCTCCAGTCAGCCCCATCCCCCCACAGTTAGAAACACCTCCCAGGGAACATATTTAACCCCTTGATCGCCCCCTAGTGTTAACCCCTTCCCTGCCATTGACATTTACACACTAATCAGTGCATTTTTATAGCACTGATCGCTGCATAAATGTCAGTGGTCCCAAAAATGTGTCAAAAGTGTACGATCTGTCCTCCACAATGTCACAATCCTGCTAAAGATCGCAGATCGCTGCCATTACTAGTAAAAAAATAAAATAATAAAAATGCCATAAATCTATCTCCTATTTTGCAGACGCTATAACTTTTGCGCAAACCAATCAATATGCTTATTGCGATTTTTTTTTACCAAAAATATGTAGAATACATATTGGCCTAAACTGATGAAGAATTTTATTTATTTTTTTGTATATTTATTATAGCAAAAAGTAAAAAATTATGTTTTGTTTTTTTTCAAAATTGTCGCTCTTTTTTTTGTTTATAGCGTAGAAAATAAAAACCGTAGAGGTGATCAAATACCACCAAAAGAAAGCTCTATTTGTGGGGAAAAAAAGGACATCAATTTTGTTTAGGTACAATATCGCATGAACGTGCAATTGTCAGTTAAAGTGATGCAGTGCCGTATTGCAAAAGGGGGCAAATCCTTCCAGTCCTTAAGTGGTTAAGATACATTAATAATTTATTTTTTTCAGCATGAAATGGAGCGTAGTTATATAGCATGATGCTGTATATTCTGCAATATTTACATTTTTGGTAAACTCATTCAATGAATCCAAGCTCTACAAGCTGAGATAACATGCACCGCATTGATGCATTCACACAATTTCACAGTAACGATGAGATAAAACAAAGTTCCTCTGAATGAATATTCATCTATGTACACTACAAACTGTATGATTAAATTAGCTCTGATATTGCTGTTTTACTAACCTGACAGCTTATTATTCTGAATAGGAAACCTTCATTTTGTTTGAAAATATTAAAGATTCTAACTACCAGCAAAAATAAGTGCTTACATTTAAAGAGCATCTGTCATTTCAGATCCATCATGGCAGCGCCTGTTAGCGGGCATCCACTCATTTGCTGCCGCCACGTCCCTCACCTTGTTGTGTCACTGCCGCATCACCAGCCGTCCCATTAAAGTGAGTGGGACTGTCGGTGAGTCAACTGTGGGTCAGAGGAGGAGCCGCTGCGGGACAGAGATGACAGTTGCTCTTTAAAAATTATTGAGTTGGTTTAAATCAAGGCTTTTTACTAGTGATTGAAATCATGATTTAACATTTGAAAAAGCCTGCATATGATGTGCACAGTGAGACTGCAATTGATGTGCACAGTGAGGCTGCATATGACGGGCAAAGTGAGCCTGCATTTGATGGGCACAGTGAGGCTGCATATAATGTGCACAATAAGGCTGCAATTTATGTGCACAGTGAGGCTGCAATTGATGGGCACAGTGAGCCTGCATTTGATAGATACAGTGAAGCTGCAAATGATGGGCACAGTGAGGCTGCAATTGATGGGCACAGTGACGCTGCAATTGATGGGCACAGTGAGGCTGCAAATGATGGGCACAGTGAGCCTGCATATGACAGGCACATTGAGGCTGCATATGATGTGCACCGTGAGGCTGCATTTGATGGGCAGTGAGACTGCATTTGGTTGGCACAGTGAGGCTGCATATGATGTGCACCGCAAGGCTGCATTTGATGGGCACAGTGTGGCTGCATTTGATGGGCACAATGAGGCTGCATTTGATGGGCACAGTGAGGCTGCAATTGATGGGCACAATGAGGCTGCATTTGATGGGCACAGTGAGGCTGCATTTGATGGGCACAATGAGGCTGCATTTGATGGGCACAGTGAGGCTGCATTTGATGGGCACAGTGAGGCTGCAATTGATGGGCACAGTGAGGCTGCATTTGATGGGCACAGTGAGGCTGCAATTGATGGGCACAGTGAGGCTGCAATTGATGGGCACAGAGAGGCTGCATTTGATGGGCACAGTGAGGCTGCAATTGATGGGCACAGTGAGGCTGAAATTGATGGGCACAATGAGGCTGCATTTGATGGGCACAGTGAGGCTGCAATTGATGGGCACAATGAGGCTGCATTTGATGGGCACAGTGAGGCTGCATTTGATGGGCGCAATGAGGCTGCATTTGATGGGCACAGTGAGGCTGCAATTGATGGGCACAATGAGGCTGCATTTGATGGGCACAGTGAGGCTGCAATTGATGGGCACAGTGAGGCTGCATTTGATGGGCACAGTGAGGCTGCAATTGATGGGCACAGTGAGGCTGCAATTGATGGGCACAGAGAGGCTGCATTTGATGGGCACAGTGAGGCTGCAATTGATGGGCACAGTGAGGCTGCAATTGATGGGCACAATGAGGCTGCATTTGATGGGCACAGTGAGGCTGCAATTGATGAGCACAGTGAGGCTGCAATTGATGAGCACAGTGAGGCTGCAATTGATGGGCACAGTGAGGCTGCATTTGATGGGCACAATGAGGCTGCATTTGATGGGCACGGTGAGGCTGCAATTGATGGGCATGGTGAGGCTGCAATTGATGGGCACAGTGAGGCTGCAATTGATGGGCACAGTGAGGCTGCATTTGATGGGCACAATGAGGCTGCATTTGATGGGCACAGTGAGGCTGCAATTGATGGGCACAGTGAGGCTGCAATTGATGGGCACAGTGAAGCTGCATTTGATGAGCACAGTGAGGCTGCAATTGATGGGCACAGTGAGGCTGCAATTGATGGGCACAGTGAGGCTGCAATTGATGTTTACTGATTTTAAAAAATCGCTGATTCATGGTACATTTATTGTATTCTTTAACAGTTGACTTTAACATTAACATTTTCAATATCTTATCTAGCTGTAATGGTACATAATCACCCGATAAATGGCTATTTACAGTCCTGCATTACTAACAGTTTCATTTTTCAGTATGTTTGTGCCCCCCCCAAAAAAAAATTAAGCACCAGCCGCCACTGTGTACAAGGAAACCAAGTTTGTGCAGGAGAAAGGAAGAAGAGGAATCTGTAAATAGGGAGGAAGTTGTCCCTGGTTTTGTTTGGTGGATATTTTCAAGTTGGGCATCCCATAATCCCTATCCCCATCCAAGTTATCATCCTCTAATAAAAATAACAAAAACAAGCCAAAGGACTTATTTCTGTGTCTGGATGCAAGAAGGAAATGCTGTGTGACTGGCTGTGCAGCAGTGGGGAGCCGACATCTGCAACTCCTACGGGGGTAGTGCTACATATATATGACCATTACTTCCCAGAAGCTCCATTGCAGGCCTGGTTTTGAAAATGTGACAGTGGTGAGTTCTCAGTAATACGATTACTGGTAATATTTCATGAATTGTAGTTTAGCAGGAAAGACACATGAGGCATCCAGTCTGCACTGTTTACATTGACTCATCCCTAGTCACGTACAACTAACAATTCAGTTTCCTGGCTTGAGTCCACAGTAATTACCACCTTGGATTTATGGAGGAGCAACAGCTAATAAAAATGGCTTCTATGTTTATTCCGAATACTATTAAAGGTACACTCCAGTAAAAACAAGCAAGCCATTGATCAGAGTATCATGAACCAAAGTGAGCAGAGGTAAGTGAAGTGGAATGGTAAGTGCCTGTGTTTATAGGCTTCCATTCAGGTTAGAACTGCTTCTCTCTGCAAAAACAATTGGAAAGCAAAAGAAGCTTAAAGAAGGCTGATGCAGCTTTAAAGCGGTTGTATACCGCTGGACGTTTTTTTTTCTCCTGTAAGGTAAAGTCATAATGTGCTAGTATGCATTGCATATTAGCACATTTCGTGAAACTTACCTTGAAAGAAAGCTGTTCCAGGGCCGCAATGTCAGCACACTGCAGCCGCTTCCATATTCACTTGTCCTGCTTCTGGGTTCTCGGGCTTCGGCTCTGTGACTGGTCGGAGCTGTAATGACGTCTCTCCCGGGCATGCGTGCGGGAGCCGCTGTTCACAGCACAGGGCTCGGAAAGGATCGGCATGGGTGGCCGTTCCTTCATAGCGCATGCGCCAGTCATGTCACTGGCTGCATGTAATGTAAATATCTCCTAAACTGTGCTTTTACACTAGGTGACTAGGTTTAGGTAATATTTACACTACCTTTAGGCAAGCCTTATTATAGGCTTACCTACAGTGCCTTGCAAAAGTATTCACCCCCTTGGCATTTTTCGTGTTTTGTTGCCTCACAACCTGGAATTAACATGGATTGTTTGAGGATTTGCATCATTTAATTTACAGAACATGCCCACAACTTTAAAGATGTTTTTTTTTTCTTTTTATTGTGAAGCAAACAACAAATAGGACAAAATAACAGAAAAAGTCAATGTACATAACTATTCACCCCCCTAAAGTCAATACTTTGTAGAGTCACCTTTTGTGGCTATCACAGCTCCAAGTCGCTTTGGATAAGTCTCTATGAGCTTGCCACATCTTACCACTTGGATTTTTGCCCATTCCTCCTTGCAAAACTGCTCCAGCTCCTTCAAGTTGGATGGTTTGCACTTGTGAACAGCAATCTTTAAGTCTGACCAAAGATTTTCTAATGGATTGAGGTCTGGGCTTTGACTAGGCCATTCCAACACATTTACATGTTTCCCCTTAAACCATTCAAGAGTTGCTTTAGCGGTGTGTTTGGGGTCATTGTCCTGCTGGAAGGTGAACCTCCACCCTAGCCTCAAATCACACACAGAATGGTACAGGTTTTGCTCAAGAATATCCCTGTATTTAGCACCATCCATCTTTACCTCAACTCTGACCAGTTTCCCAGTCCCGACTGCTGAAAAACATCCCCACAGCATGATGCTGCCACCACCATGTTTCACTGTGGGGATGGTGTTCTTTGGGTGATGTGATGTGTTGGGTCTGCGCCAGACATAGCATTTTCTTTGATGGCCAAAAAGTCAATTTTAGTCTCATCCGACCAGAGCACCTTCCTCCATACATTTTGGGAGTCTCCCACATGCCTTTTCACAAACTCATAACATGCCATTTTGTTTTTGCTGAAAGTAATG
Organism: Lithobates septentrionalis; assembly: GCA_037952835.1. Lineage (NCBI taxonomy): Eukaryota > Metazoa > Chordata > Amphibia > Anura > Ranidae > Lithobates > Lithobates septentrionalis. The sequence goes on along the minus strand of JBBDGP010004320.1, from coordinate 171,888 downwards.
GCTTTCTGCTGGCTACTCTGCCATAAAGCCCAACTCTATGGAGCGTATGGCTTATTGTCGTCCTATGTACAGATACTCCAGTCTCTGCTGTGGAACTCTGCAGCTCCTCCAGGGTTACCTTAGGTCTCTGTGCTGCCTCTCTGATTAATGCCCTCCTTGCCCAGTCCGTGAGTTCTGGTGTGCGGCCGTCTCTTAGCAGGTTTGCTGTTGTGTCATGTTCTTTCCATTTGGTTAGGATAGATTTGATGGTGCTCCTAGGGATCATCAAAGATTTGGATATTTTTTTATAACCTAACCCTGGCTTGTACTTCTCAACAACATTGTCCCTTACTTGTTTGGAGAGTTCCTTGGTCTTAATGGCAGTGTTTGGTTAGTGGTCCCTTATGCTTAGGTGTTGCAGCCTCTGGGGCCTTTCAGAAAGGTGTGTATATGTAATGACAGATCATGTGACACTTAGATTGCACACAGGTGGACATCATTTCACTAATTATGTGACTTCTGAAGCTAATTGGTTACACCAGAGCTTTTTATGGGCTTCATGACAAAGGGGGTCAATACATACGCACATGCCAATTATCAGTTTTTTATTTCTGAAAAATAGTTTTATGTATATATTTTTTAAATTTTACTTCACCAACTTAGACTATTGTGTTCTGATCCATTACATATAATTCAGGTTAAAAAAAACATTGAACTAAAGGCTGTAATGTAACAAAATAGGTGAAAAGCCAAGGGGGGTGAATACTTTTGCAAGGCACTATATGTACATGTAGGATAAAGTACCATATATACTATATATTTTTTTTACAGACCAATGGATGCATCTGTTCCTGATGAAGTGTCTTCACACGAAATGCGTTGAGCTCTGGTAGGATGCACCTTGCTATAGCCAATCATCATTGCATCTTTTTACTATACTTTTAATTACTCGCTTCCTAATACGGAGTTATCACTCCATACATTGGCAACTGGAATGTGCTGCTATTTCGTTTTCAAGGTTGCACACATATGAACTACTTGGATTACGTATCTGTATTCTTATTTTATGTGTTCATGAACTGTACTTTGTCCTACATGTACATATATGCAATGACTTTTAATGTATTCCATATTGACTGCGGTTTTATACCTTCTTTATGCTAAAAAAAACCTCATTAAGTCACCATGTATGCATTACTCTGTCCAATTTGCCGTTTGCCTCACACAAAGTCCCAACTTCCTTTTCATATTTATTGATCTAGGGATGGAGGCACATATTATCATATGTACGCCTCATTTAAAGTTCCATCCTTCCCCATTTTCATATGGTGAATTAAGGTGGAAATTATTAGGCCTCTTGCACATAATACTCCTGTTTGAGCACCTACTTTTTCAGACGTAATTTCAGGCATTTTTTGTTCGTATTTGCGTGTATTTTCGCGCATTTTCACGTATATGCATTTGCGCAATTTGATGCAAACTTATTCTCATTCTGTACAATCTGCAAAGGCACATTTTCGCGCATGAGGCATAAATTATTGACCAAAAATGCAAATTTTTCTATTTTTTTTTTACTGAAGAATGCACAGTGCTTGTTTGCGTGCCTGTGTGCATAGGCACATTACAATTAATGGGCTGTATTTTAATATCAGTAAAAAAAAATAAAAATGCACTGAGCTTTTTCAAGCTGTAGTGTGCAAGACGCCTTAACTACATAGGGAACCCCCTTGTTATGAAGCCCATAAAAAGCTCTGGTGCAACCAATTAGCTTCAGAAGTCACATAATTAGTGAAATGATGTCGACCTGTGTGCAATCTAAGTGTCACGTGATCTGTCATTACATATACACACCTTTTGGAAAGGCCCCAGAGGCTGCAACACCTAAGCAAGAGGCACCATTAACCAAACACTGCCATGAAGACCAAGGAACTCTCCAAACAAGTAAGGGACAATGTTGTTGAGAAGTACAAGTCAGGGCAGAGGCGTAACTAGAACCCTCAGGGCCCTGGTGCAAGAAACCATGATGGGCCCCCCTTCCATCCGAGCCCCGGGCTTCCAATTTTGGGAGAGTGTCCATGGACATCCTCCAAAAACCGTGCTTCCTGCATGACCCCTGGGACGTGCATCCAGTGCAATCAGCTGATCACATGTAAACAAACTTGCTGGTTATCCACAGCCATTTCCTCACACGCTGTGTCTGTGTGAGGAAAGGACTGCCGTTAACTGTCAAGAATGTCAGTAAATTGTTTACACTGATAATCAGTGCCCCAATCATTAGTGCTATCTATCAGTGCCCATCAGTGCCTTCTATCAGTGCCCATCAGTGCCTTCTATCAGTGCCCATCAGTGCCTTCTATCAGTGCCCATCAGTGCCTTCTATCAGTGCTCATCAGTGCCTTCTATCAGTGCTCATCAGTGCCGTCTATCAGTGCTCATCAGTGTCTTCTATCAGTGCTCATCAGTGCCCATCAGTGCCTTCTATCAGTGCCCATCAGTGCCTTCTATCAGTGCTCATCAGTGCCCATCAGTGCCTTCTATCAGTGCTCATCAGTGCCTTCTATCAGTGCTCATCAGTGCCCATCAGTGCCTTCTATCAGTGCCCATCAGTGCCTTCTATCAGTGCCTTCTATCAGTGCTCATCAGTGCCTTCTATCAGTGCTCATCAGTGCCCATCAGTGCCCATCGGTGCCTTCTATCAGTGCTCATCAGTGCCCATCAGTGCCCATCAGTGCCTTCTATCAGTGCTCATCAGTGCCTTCTATAAGTGCTCATCATTGCCTTCTATCAGTGCCCATCAGTGCCTTCTATCAGTGCCTTCTATCAGTGCTCATCAGTGCCCATCAGTGCCTTCTATCAGTGCTCATCAGTGCCTTCTATCAGTGCTCATCAGTGCCCATCAGTGCCTTCTATCAGTGCTCATCAGTGCAACTGTTGCGACCCCGGTAATTCCGCCACTGAGTCAGGGTTAGGTTATAAAAAAATATCCAAATCTTTGAGGATCCCTAGGAGCACCATCAAATCTATCATAACCAAATGGAAAGAACATGGCACAACAGCAAACCTGCTAAGAGACGGCCACACACCAAAACTCACAGACCGGGCAAGGAGGGCATTAATCAGAGAGGCAGCACAGAGACCTAAGGTAACCCTGGAGGAGCTGCAGAGTTCCACAGCAGAGACTGGAGTATCTGTACATAGGACAACAATAAGCCGTACACTCCATGGAGTTGGGCTTTATGGCAGAGTGGCCAGAAGAAAGCCATTACTTTCAGCAAAAAACAAAATGGCACGTTTTGAGTTTGCGAAAAGGCCCATGGGAAACTCCCAAAATGTATGGAGGAAGGTGCTCTGGTCTGATGAGACTAAAATTTAACTTTTTGGCCATCAAAGAAAACGCTATGTCTGGCGTAAACCCAACACATCAGATCACCCAAAGAACACCATCCCCACAGTGAAACATGGTGGTGGCAGCATCATGCTGTGGGGATGCTTTTCATCAGTTGGGACTGGGAAACTGGTCAGAGTTGAGGGAAAGATGGATGGTGCTAAATACGGGATATTCTTGAGCAAAACCTGTACCATTCTGTGTGTGATTTGAGGCTAGGATGGAGGTTCACCTTCCAGTAGGACAATGACCCCAAACGCACTACTAAAGCAACACTTGAGTGGTTTAAGGGGAAACATGTAAATGTATTGGAATGGCCTAGTCAAAGCCCAGACCTCAATCCAATAGAAAATCTGTGGTCGGACTTAAAGATTGCTGTTCATAAGTGCAAACCATCCAACTTGAAGGAGTTGGAGCAGTTTTGCAAGGAGGAATAGGCAAAAATGCCAGTGGTAAGATGTGGCAAGCTCATAGAGACTTATCCAAAGCGTCTTGGAGCTGTGATAGCTGCAAAGTTGGCTCTACAAAGTATTGACCTTAGGGGGCGTGAATAGTTACGCACATTGATTTTTTCTGTTAATTTGTCCTATTTGTTGTTTGCTTCACAATAAAAAAAAAAAAAACATCTTTAAAGTTGTGGGCATGTTCTGTAAATTAAATGATGCATGTTAATTCCAGGTTGTGAGGCAACAAAACATGAAAAATGCCAAGGGGGGTGAATACTTTTGCAAGGCACTGTAGCAGTACTTAGCACTGTGTAAATTAATAGCCTCCCCAGACCTTCCAGTTCTCTGCCTTGTGCACCCCCTCACTCCCAAACACAAACAGACACCCTATTCATACATATATTTAAGAACACATACACATTTAGACTCTGCAGTCACATTTGTTTTTGTAACTCACAGTTTTTATTTGCTATTTTCTCACAGACGTGTTGTGTTGTGTACACCAACGCTGTATCCTGGCCTAGGCCGACAAGGCCCAGGCCTAGGGCAGCACGGAAAGAGTCCCCGCCAGCTTGTGCTACACTGTTATGCCCCGTACACACGGTCGGATTTTCCGATGAACAATGTCCGATCGGAGCGTGTTGTCGGAAATTCCGACCGTGTGTGGGCGCCATCGGACATTTTCCATCGGATTTTCCGACACACAAAGTTGGAGAGCAGGAGATAAAATTTTCCGACAACAAAATCCGATCGCGTCAATTCCGACCGTGTGTGGCCTGTTCCGACGCACAAAGTGCCACGCATGCTCAGAAGAAATTCCGACACGGGACAGCTCGTTCTGGTAAACTTAGCGTTTGGAATGGATACAGCACTTTCATCACGCTGCAATGTTAAAAATGGTTTTATACAGCGCACTCTCTTCTTCTTTATAATGTGACAAGAATTAAGTAGTTTTGATGCTCATATTCACACACACTTCTCACAAACTTCTTTCGTTACTATTTATCGGGATTCCCTCAATATATTTAGATTTCTCACATCTGACAACATATTTTATTTTATTTTTTTTTACTTTAATGTAGATTTTTTTTTGTGTTTCTCTTTCTTAATTTTTTTTTTTGGTGATTTTGATTTGTACTCCCGAAAATGTTTGTGTGTTTTTTGTGACAAGTTCCCACAACACCATTATATGTTGTTGTATTTAATCTGTAGGAGATTGTTTGGTGTTGTTGTCCCTTGTTATTTTCACATTGTACTTTAGAAATGTACCTGAATCGTTACCAACAAACTGTCCTTTTTGGATGAAAACACACACAGGAGAGTAGAATTTCCCGAAATTTTTTTTATTAAGGGGTCACAACTCCAAAAAAAACAAAGAGGGAGGCAACGCTGGAGAAACTGCAGAGATTGGCGAAGCCTTGGACCCCCAGGGCAGACATCAATTATTTAAAAGCTAAATTGGTGGCCTGAAGAGTCCATATCTTAAGGAGGGCAGTCTGGTCCAGAAGTCCCAGAGATCCGGAAAGCAGCAGATGACATCTGTGTCCCCAGGCTGTGGTCATACGAGAGACTGCATCTTCTGTCAGACGAGACTGAACCTAGGGTCATCACTCTTTGGTCTTCTTTCCACGCTTCCTTCCAGGCTTTGGCTGTGGTGGTGGAGTTGTGGCAGCAGGAGGAGGAGGAGGAGGAGGATGGTCCCTCTCCATGACATCCGTCTTGGGTGTCAGTTCCCCACTCTGCCCCTTACGAAGCACTTTATAAAGCAGGTCCTCACAGAGCCTGCGTTGGCCCTCCTGCATGCCCTGCAATTTTGTGGCAGCCATGCAGGCAAAGGCCTCTGCAGGACTGGGGAAGGCTCGGAGGGACGCAGAAGCCTCCTGGATCAGCCTGTATGCTGAATCCTGCACAGGACTGGGAGCCATCTTCCTGGCCCTTTTGTATGGCAGGCGGAGGGGAGGAACCTGAGACTCAGTCAGGCTGCGACTGGTCCCAGGCTTCTCCTGACTGCCACTTAGCCCCACCTCCTCCTGGCTGCCACTAATCCCCGCCTCCTCCTGACTGCCACATTCCACAACCTCCTCCTGGCTGAGGTCTTCCTGTGTATGAAAAAGGGACATAGTTTTAGTATTTTATTCATCAATCACACACAATTTTCACCTCCTCACTGCTGCAAATTGAATGTTAACAAATATAACAGACTATCCTTCTGAGCCCAGCATTTTTCATTCTTGTCCCAATTTTGGGTGCCCACTACTGTCTATTGATATGTAAAACACTTTCAAGCAGCAATTAGTGATCAATAATAACATCTAATAAACATCATTTATTTATTGACTAGAAATCTGGTAGAGGAATGCTATACCTGACTCCAGCTGGGCTCCTCCACTTCTTCCTGGCTGGAAGGCCCAGGTTGGACCTCAGAAGCCTCAGCTGGGATGGAAGGAAGCGTGGAAGGAAGAGTAGAGAGGGATTCCCTGACCTCAGTGTGGTCTGACAGAAATCGCAGTCTCTCGTAGTACCACAGCCTGGGGACATAAACGTCATCTGCTGCAGCTCCGGATCTCTGGGAATCTGTGATCTTCTTGCGCTCCCTCAGATAAGTGCTCCTCAGGTTACCAATTTTAGCTTTTAAATAGGGGATGTTTGCTGTGGGGACCACCGGCTTCACCAACTCCAGCAGTTTCTCCAGCGCTGCCTGCCTCTTCTGTTTGTGGTTATAGTGGGGGTGTCTCACCTGCCACAGACAGGGCAGCTCCCTGTACTGGTCTATGAACAGGGGAAGGAAGTTGTGGTCATTGAAGCCATCCATTTTCTCTGCAAGACACAACACAAGACAAACCCTAATGTCAGGCCAAACTCCCATAATCTTGTTACAATATAGGCTTCCATTTCAAAGCAGTATAGGCCCAAGTTTAGATCTTACCTTCGTTAGCACGATCGGCGTGTCCGATGCTCCTTCCTCCGCTCACAGATCGTACGTAAGACGCGCGCGTTACGATTTATACACACTGCGCATGCGTATAACTCCGCCCGCCCCTGACGTTCTTTCTAGTCTATTCCCCGCCCCTTTTCGTTCGGCGCAGTGGGGGGAAGAGCACATGGCGGATAGACAGCAGGATCGTGCTAACTGTAGCAACGAGGAGGAGGAGGAGGAAAGGCTGGAGCCTGAAACGTCCCGATCCAGAAGGAGATCAAAGGACTCAAATATGTCCTTTGGGGAGATGTTGGAGATGGTGGACATCCTGAAGAAGGCCGACTATGACGGGAAGTATGGGCCTTACCCCAACCACAATGTCCGAAAGGCCAAGATCATGGCGAAAGTGGTCAGGAGTCTGCACCGGAAATTCGGGGTACGACGATCGAAAGATCAGCTCAGGAAGCGGTGGTCGGACCTGAAATTACGAGAACATGAGCAGTACAGAAAGATCCGGAGAGTGCTGCAAAAAAGTAAGTAGTTGTGCTGTGTTCCTATTTTTTTGTTGTTTATTACGTTCGTGCTGCTCCATGTGCTTTTAGGAATTGTTGTACAGTTTAAAATGGCAACTTTCATGTTCATGGGCACATTATTCGTTCGGATCACACATTTTTCTTTCGGACTATAAAATACCATTGTTTAGGCCATATGCATTTGGCCACCATTTTGACGCCCTATACTTGTCTTCAAAGAATTGGGTTGTGTAGATGGCTTTGTTACTAGAATGAAATGCAAACTAGATTGTGTGTAAGGAGAGGACACTGAGCAGCTGTTTTCACATCTGGACACTGGAGCACTAGTGTGGGACACAAGAACACCATTTTTTTTAGGGGGGGGCACACAGGTGCTCCAGTGTATACTATAGGGGGGGGGGCTACATCTGTGAAGCTTGTACCAAACAGGTAAAGTATTGCAGCTTGACAAAGGACACTAAAAAAGCTACATCTTGGAACTCGGCTAAAACAGACAATTGTACCCCACTTCCAAACAATGTTTCATCTTTATAGTTCTGCCATCAAATATCTGTGTGCTAATTATACCATTTTTGTTTTACATAGGGGATAAAAGACTCGGAGGACACCCCTCATCCGAGGAGACCAGAGCCCCCCCCCCTCTGGAAGAAGGGGAAATCCCCCCAACACAAGATGAGCAGGAGGAAGAAGAAGACGTGGTGGAACTAGTCACCACAACAAGTGAGTGTCTGCGACCACAGGCTCAGATAAGAGATGGATGGCGGCATTTTTTGGAAACCTAATTTATTTTGTGGTTCCTCTCTTTTTAGGTGATCGTGAGGTTGTGGATGAAGATCCTTTCACATCCGAAAGTGCCCAGATCCTGATCGGGGAGATCATGGGGTGTAATTTACAATTGCAAAACATCAAGCAAAACATCAATGATGTTATTCCAAAATATAAAAACATCATTGATGTTTTGGGGCGAGTTTAAAGCCCCTCCAAATCTCTTTCTTCTTTTGTGTGCTACAATGTGCGAAATGTTTTTTGTGATTTTTCCCAAAGCCAAATTTGGTGGATGCACACAGTGTGTCAACATGTGCTATCTGCCATCACGGGAGATCAATGGACGCGTTTTGGGGGTGCAACCCCTTCCTCCAGGGCCGGTACAAGGGGGGGGCGGAAGGGGCGGATGCCCTGGGCGGGACCATTTACTGGAGGAAGTGGGGCGCAATAGAAGCGCCAGTGAACCGGTGTTGTAAAAATTCCTGCTACCTATCCAGAGTTTACAACGCCGGCCGAGCGAAAATTGATCATTTTTAACATGTGCCGAGTGCGCTCCTGCACCCGGCACAAGCCTGAGACCAGCCCCGCCCCGCCTCTCACTTCCTTATCAGGCAGTTTCTGTCCTGCATTGGAGGATCTACCCGTCAATCGCCGACAGCTGGCGCCTGACGGGTAGATCGAGATGCATGCAGAGCAGCGCTGGAAGCATCTGTGATAAGTTCTCTCTCTCATGTGACGCTGCTCCCTGGCGGCCAATCCTCTCTTCTCGTCCTTCCCTATTTGCTTGTGACATCATCTGGGATGGACGAGAAGAGAGGAGGGGCCGCCGGGGAGCAGCGTGACATGAGAGAGCTTATCACAGATGCTTCCAGCGCTGCTCTGCATGCAGGCTAGTAAACAATGTGCCCTTAATGTGCTATGTGCCCTATTTTGTGCCCTGATGTGCCCCATGATGTGCCCTGATGTGCCCCATGATGTGCCCTGATGTGTCCCATAATGTGCCCTGACGTGCCCTATAATGTGCCCTGACGTGCCCCATGATGTGCCCTGATGTGCCCCATGATGTGCCCCATGATGTGCCCTGATGTGTCCCATAATGTGCCCTAACGTGCCCTATAATGTGCCCTGACGTGCCCCATGATGTGCCCTGATGTGCCCCATGATGTGTCCTGATGTGCCCTGACGTGCCCCATGATGTGCCCCATGATGTGCCCTGATGTGCCCCATAATGTGCCATGTGCCCCATCATGTGCCATTATGTGCCCTGATGTGCCATATGCCCCCGTGCCCTGATGTGCTCCGTGCCCTGATGTGCTCCGTGCCCTGATGTGCCCCGTGCCCTGATGTGCCATGTGCCCTGATGTGCGCCGTGCCCTGATGTGCCCTGTGCCCTGATGTGCCATGTGCCCTGATGTCCCCCATGCCCTGATGTGCCATGTACCCTGATGTGCCCCATGCACTGATGTGCTCCATGCCCTGATGTGCTCCGTGCCCTGATGTGCTCCGTGCCTTGATGTGCTTTGTGCCCCGTGCCCTTGATGTGCCATGTGCCCTGATGCGCCCCGTGCCCTGATGTGCCATGTGCCCTGATGTGCTCCTTACCCTGATGTGCTCCGTGCCCTGATGTGCTATGTGCCCTGATGTGCCCTGTACCCTGATGTGTTGTGCCCTGATGTGCTCTGTACCCTGATGTGCTCTGTACCCTGATGTGCTGTGCCCTGGTGTGCTCCGTGCCCTGATGTGCCATGTGCCCTGATGTGCCCCGTGCCCTGATGTGCCATGTGCTCTGATGTGCTCCTTACCCTGATGTGCCCCGTGCCCTGATGTGCTCCGTGCCCTGATGTGCTCCATGCCCTGATGTGCTATGTGCCCTGATGTGTCCTGTACCCTGATCTGCTGTGCCCTATACCCTGATGTGTTGTGCCCTGATGTGCTCTGTACCCTGATGTGCCCTGTACCCTGATGTGCTGTGCCCTGTACCCTGATGTGTTGTGCCCTGATGTGCTCTGTACCCTGATGTGCTCTGTACCCTGATGTGCTCTGTACCCTGATGCGCTGTGCCCTGATGTGCCCCGTGCCCTGATGTGCTATGTGCCCCATGCCCTGATGTGCTCCGTGCCTTGATGTGCTCCGTGCCCTGATGTGCTTTGTGCCCTGTGCCCTGATGTGCCATGTGCCCTGATGTGCCCCGTGCCCTGATGTGCCATGTGCCCTGATGTGCTCCTTACCCTGATGTGCCCCGTGCCCTGATGTGCTCCGTGCCCTGATGTGCTCCGTGCCCTGATGTGCTATGTGCCCTGATGTGCCCTGTACCCTGATGTGCTGTGCCCTATACCCTGATGTGTTGTGCCCTGATGTGCTCTGTACCCTGATGTGCCCTGTACCCTGATGTGCTGTGCCATGTACCCTGATCTGTTGTGCCCTGATGTGCTCTGTACCCTGATGTGCTCTGTACCCTGATGTGCTGTGCCCTGATGTGCCCTGTGCCCTGATGTGCTATGTGCCCCATGCCCTGATGTGCTATGTGCCCGGATGTGCCCTAATGTGCTATGTGCCCTGATGTCCTATGTGCCCTGTGCCCTGATGTGCCCCGATGTGCCTTGTGCCCCCATGTGCTGTGCCTTAATGTCATGTGCCCCAATGTACTGTGACCTGATGTGCTGGGCTCTGTACCCTGATGTGCTGTACCCTGATGTGGCCTGGTGTGCTGTACCTGGATGTGCTGGGCTCTGTACCCTGATGTACTGTGACCTGTGCCCTGATGTGCTGTGCCCTGATGTGCCCTGATGTGCCCTGATGTGCTGTGCCCTGATGTGCTGTGCCCTCGTGTATTGTGACCTGTGCCCTGATGTGCCCTGATGTGCTGTGTCTTGTTGGTCCGATTAGAATGGTTTCATTGTACTGAATGGGGCGTGACAAGTTTCCCCAGTGTGAACCGCGCCTAAGTCACTGATCGCTGCCAATACTAGTATTTAACAAATTCCCAGTATAGATCCCATCATCTGTAGGCATTGTAGCTTTCACAGCGGCGGGGGGGGGGGGCGCAGTTTTCCATCTTTGCCCTGGGCACCAGATGACCGCAATATCAAACACAGTTCCTAAATACTCATGTCTGATATTGCCTTCCAGTTCTACCAAATGTGAACTTTGTAAGATCAAGATTTGTGTCTTTTCTTGTTGCTTTTACACAGGCCTGTTTTCTATAAAATGGACATTTTGATTTTGGATAATGCCACCACAAAAATTGTTATACAACAAACATGTCGGTTTGTCAGAAAAACCTTTGGTAAATGCACATGTGATTGTGCTGGTATTAAAAAGATTGTTAATCAAGAATGTGTGGATTATTGTCTCAACGCTACAACATTTTTGGGGTGATGTAATTGTTGTTTGATGAGAAAATGGGGGTAATTTCCTAAGGGCAAATCCACTTTGCACTACAAGTGCTGTTTCAGTGTAGTAGTGCAAAGTGTCTTTGCATTTAGTAAGTAACAGCCAACAGTGCTTTGTAAGGTTACACAATCACGACATTTTCTGGACTCCCCACATTTCTGTCAGGGTCAGCTCAAACAAACACAAGCAGTAAATGTCCACAAAGAAGAGCCTGGGGGGAGATGCCTGTCGAGAACTTGAGGTCCTGCAGGCTTCTCCCTGTGGCCAAATACTGCAAGGTAGCGACCAACCTCTGCTCCGGAGTGATGGCTTGCCTCATGCAGGTATCCTGCCTGCTAATATAGGGGGTCAGCGAAGCCAACAGACGGTGAAATACGGGGTCCGTCATCCTGAGAATGTTCCTGAAATCATCAGGATTATTCTCACGGATCTCACGGAGCAAAGGCATATGACAGAACTGGTCACGCTGAAGCAACCAATTCTTGGTCCATGAACTCCTCCCCACCCTGTTCATGGACTGGACTTGTGTCAAGGTCAGGACCCCAACACCAAGCCCCCGCACAGCACGAACTCTACGAGGAGTACGCATACGAAACATGGCTAGAAAACGGTCGGCTGCTCTGAACGAAGTAACAGAACGCACTGAAGAACAGCAAGGCCTGTGAAGAGCGACCTGAAAAACAGCAAAGAGCGGACAAGATCGCACAGAAAACTCCAATACGAACTGACTTCACGCACTGAAGAGCAGATACAAACCCACAAGCACAAACTGAACGGCAGAAAACGATCTGAAAGCCACGAGTCTGAAAAAGCGCGAATCGTCTCTCACCAAACTTTTACTAACACGAGATTAGCAAAAGGAGCCCAAAGGGTGCTGCGCTCGGTTCTGAACTGGCCTTTTCTAGTCTCGTCGTACGTGCTTGACGTCACCGCGTTGTTGTCGATCGGAAATTCCGACAACTTTGTGCGACCGTGTGTAGGCAAAACAAGTTTGAGCCAACATCCGTCGGAAAAAATCCTAGGATTTTGTTGTCGGAATGTCCGAACAAAGTCCGACCGTGTGTACGGGGCATTAGTCTTAATGGGTTGGACTCAGCTGAGAGGCAAATTAGTCTAGCATCCCCATAAAGCGACCGCACTGCTTCCGGCATGCGGGCAGCCAGGATTCCACAACTGTGGAGGGGGGGGGCCCGCTTTTAATTTTGACTGTCCTATCATCCTGGACCACAAACCTTCCTCACTGTGCTATATGTTTTCTGCTTCCCATTGGCATGGTTATAACCTTTTATGCCCCGTACACACGATATGATTTTCCAACGGAAAATGTTCTATGGGAGCTTGTTGTCGGAAATTCCAACCGTGTGTAGGCTCCATGGGACATTTTCCATCGGAATTTCCATCACACAAAATCTGAATGCTGGTTCTCAAATTTTCCGACAACAAAATCGTAAATTCCGATCGTGTGTACACAATTCCAACGCACAAAGTGCCACGTATGCTCGGAATCAAGCAGAAGAGCAGCACTGGCCATTGAACTTAATTTTTCTCGGCTCATCATAAGTGTTGTACGTCACCGCGTTCTAGACGTTCGGAATTTCTGACCAACTTTGTGTGACCGTGTGTATGCAAGACAAGTTTGAGCCAACATCTGTCGGAAAAAAAACATGGATTTTGTTGTCGGAAAATCCTATCGTGTGTATGAGGCATTGGTCATCTCAAAAAAATTATCAGAAATTTGTGCTTAAAGTAGAACTATAGGCAACGCTTTTTTTTTTTTTTGGATAGAGTAAGGGAGGGTTATAACCCCTGTCAGTTTATTTTTTACCATCCCTGTCCCATTGCAGAGATTTCCCTTCACTTCCTGCCAAACAGGAAGTGAGAGGAAATCTGTGCAAATTAAGGGAATCCATTTACACCCCCCCCACCAGGCCCTCAGAACTGGTGTCCCCACTCCAAAATTTCAGGGCGGGTCTTAAACAGCAAGGCATGTGGCCTTAACAGGTAGGGGTGGGTCATATTTAAATTAGGGGGTACACGAGTTTAGTCAGGCCTAGGGCAGCACAAAACCTAAATACACTACTGGTGTACACACAACACTTATTGGACAGGTGGTATGAGTATCTGGGTTGGCCCATGGCCACTGTTTCCCCTGGCACTCTCCTTGACTTCTTTTGGGGGGGTGGGTGTTACCCTGCCTCAACCCCGGGTGAGACAGTTTGTTCCAGACCACCATTTTATCCCATTGCTGGAGTCGGGCATAATTTACGGGCTATTCTGTAAGTATTCTCAGCAAGCGGTTGTCTCTGATATTTCCTTTCTATTAGAAAGTTCTATATATTAATAGTTACTTTAGTTACTTGATTTTTTCAGTAAACACATGCATCTTACCCCTGATGATTGGCAGAAAGCCATGAAACACGTTAGGTTTTCTATAAGGGTGCTTGGCTAAATTTGTTTTAATCATGAATTCCAATAATTATTTTTCCTTGTCTGTATCTTTATCATGTGATCTATGTATTTTTGATTTGTAATTTTTTTTGATTTATGTATTCATTTGTAAGAATTGTATTAATCATGTCCATTGATTGTTTGCATTAAATTCACTAATATTACAATTATTATGTTAATCTATTATGATTATATCCGTGTTATATGTTTTTTTATTATGCTGTAAAAATCCTGGACTACCCTTAGGGGTTAATGACATTTAATTAAATTAAAATGTATATATTCATTCATACATATCCCTACCCACAATGACATGTTTCATGCAAAGTCACACTTCTATTTCCTATTTCTTTACACATTCACTTTACAGTTTTCAGGGATCGGGGTTTATGGCAGTGGCGTCGCTAGGGAGTGGGCATTGTGGGCCGCACCCAGCTGACACCCGCCAGAGGGGAGACACCTGTGGGCAGCGGCATCGTATGGTGTGCACACCCCTGCACTGATCTATGTATCTCCAGCTGTCTCCCCCAGTGAATCGGACCAAAGCCGCCTCCTCCCTCCTCTCTATTTACATGTACACAGGAGGAGGGACACATCGCTGTGCCTGTCCCGCGCTGTTCTGAGGTTTGAACAGTGTATTGTATTTGTAGATGGACATGTGCTGGGGGCGCTATGGGAGGGGAGGGGGGTCTACTAGCACAAGTGGAGAGGGGGGTCTGCACTGAGAGGGGTCTCTGCTAATGGAGGGGGGACTGCACTGAGGGGGGTCTATGCTGATGGAGGGGTGGGGACTGCAATGAGGGGGGTCTATGCTGATGGAGGGGGGTCTGCACTGAGGGGGGGTATATGCTGATGGAGGGGGGGTGCTGCACTGAGGGGGGTCTATGCTGATTGAGGAGGGGGTCTTCACTGAGGGAGGGGGGTCTATGCTGATGGAGGGGGGACTGCACTGAGGGGGGTCTATGCTGATGGATGGGGGGTCTGCACTGAGGGGGGTCTATGCCGATGGAGGGGGGTCTGCACTGAGGGGGGTCTATGCTGATGGAGGGGGGACTGCACTGAGGGGGGTCTATGCTGATGGAGGGAGGGGGTCTGCACTGAGGGGGTCTGCACTGAGGGGGGGTCTATACTGATGGAGGGGGTCTGCACTGAGGGGGGTTTATGCTGATGGAGGGGGGACTGCACTGAGGAGGGTCTATGCTGATGGAAGGGGGTCTGCACTGAGGGGGGTCTATACTGGTGGAGGGGGGTTGTCTATACTGAGGGAGGGGGGTCTGTACTGAGGAAAAGGGGGGTCTGTACTGAGGGGAGAGGTCTATACTGATGGAGGGGGTCTGTAATGAGGGAGAGGGGTCTATACTGCGGGGAGGGGGGGTTATACTGAGGAAAGGGGGTCTGTACTGAATGAGGGGGTTCTGTACTTAATGGAGGGGGGTCTGTGGATAGTGGAGGGGGGTCTGTACAGAGGAAGGGGGTCTATACTGCAGGGAGGTTATACTGAGTGAGGGGGGTCTGTACTGAGTGAGGGGGTCTGTACTTAGTGGGGGGGTGTCTGTACTTAATGGAGGGGGGTCTGTAGTTAGTGGAGGAGGGTCTGTACTGAGGGAGGGAGGTCTGTACTATAGGGGGACTATAGTTGGTGGAGGGGGGTGACACCAATTTTTTCCGCACCGAGTGACACCAACCCTAGTGAGCTTATTGTCTCTTTGTCAGTCTTTAGGTGTAGGATTCTGTAACCCTTAGTTTCTAACTTTGTTCACGGTAGCCTACTAGAATGCCCTCTATGGTTCTGCTTTCCAGCTTGGATCGCTTTTCACTTTGAATATAGGCATATGCTTTACATCCAAACACTCTGATGTGCCCTATGCTAGGCTTTGATCCATGCCACATTTGGAATGGAGTACTTTTAATTGCATAGTTGCCAACAGTCCCAATTTTCCCGGGACAATCCCGATTTTGGGACCCTCGTCCCGATTGGAGAGTGTCCCGAATCGGGATTTTCCATAAGGAAAATCGTGAATGTTGTTTTTTTTGTTTTTTTGGAGCAGCGGGCTCCAGCAAAATGGCGGCGGCCGCCGCCGCTCTATCTTCCTCTAGTGTTGAGTGGAGAGGGGAAGGGGGCTCAATCCGTGCAGCCAATAAAGCAGCTTCTTTAGCTGCACGGCCCCTCCCCTCTCCACTGAAGTGAGCAGAAGACACGGCGTCGTCGCCGTGTCTTGCTGAAAGTTCCCCAGCTCCGTACTGCGCAAGTGCTGCGCCTGCGCAGTACAGGGGGTCCTCCATTGCCGAGTGGAACTTTCTCGGCAGAACACCGGCCGCTCCTGCACTGAGCGGAGGCCGGGCTACATTGAGGGGGCTGCACTAACTGAGGGGGGCTGCACTGAGGGGGGGCTGCACTAACTGAGGGGGGGCTGCACTAACTGAGGGGGGGCTGCACTAACTGAGGGGGGCTGCACTGAGGGGGGGGGGCTACACTAATAGAGGGGGCTGCACTGAGGGGGGGCTGCACTAATAGAGGGGGGCTGCACTGAGGGGGGGTCTGCACTAATAGAGGGGGGCTGCACTGAGGGGGGGCTGCACTGAGGGGGGCTGCACTAATAGAGGGGGGGGCTGCACTAATAGAGGGGGGGCTGCACTAATAGAGGGGGGCTGCACTAATAGAGGGGGGGCTGCACTGAGGGGGGTGTCTGCAATAATAGAGGGGGGCTGCAATAATAGAGGGGGGGCTGCACTGAGGGGGGTCTGCACTAATAGAGTGGGGGTCTGCACTGATGGAGGGGATCTGCACTGATGGAGGGGGTCTGCACTGAGGGGGTCTATACAGACTCTGGCGGGGGCACCTGATGCAAGGACAGACTCTGCCGGGGGCACCTGATGCAAGGACAGACTCTGCTGGTGGCAGGCGACGTGGCTAGTGACACGCTCAGGGATCCCACTGATTCGGCATTATGGTGAGTTGAATGATTTAATTTTATATTACAATGTAATAATAGAAATAATGCGCTTCAATCATCCTGACACCATAACAACCATGGTGCCGGGATTATTGAAGCGTTAACACCAGGCGTTTGGAATATCTTTATCTGCTGATTGTTAAACTTTCTAGAATACACATATTTCTATTGTGTAGGATCTGGGGCTGCTGTCCCGTCATTTCCCTCTCCCCCTCTCCCTCTCCATTGCTCTTTCATCTCAGACTCTAACCACACCCTCTTGAGCCACGGCCATTTAAGCCACGCCCACTTTTCAGTAAGCCACACCCAGTTTCATGTAAGCCACGCCCATTTTTCGCTGTGCCGCACTTATCAATTTTCCCTAAGCCACGCCTACAAACGAATGCCACGCCCCCTAATTATTGTACAGCCCCGCCTACAGCCAAAAAAGTGTCCCACATATTTTTTTTTCAATGTTGGCAACTATGTAATTGCTCTTGAAGGTAGTCTGTTCTGTAGGTATGTTGCAGTCATAACTGCTTCTTCCCAGTACTTGTGAGGTAGGTTGGCATCCGAAAACATGCACCTGGTGATTTTTATAAGAGTGCAACTTTTCTTTTCTGCTACACCGTTTTGTTCAGGAGTGTATGGTATGGTTGTCTGGTGTACTATTCCTTGTCTCTTCAGGTATGAGGCCACACCATACGTATTATTCCTGGGTTGTGTTGGAATTGGTTGCTAGACATGGCAACAAACTCTTGAAGTCTCTCTAAAGTTTCATTCTTGTGTTTCATCATATAAGTAGTTGTGTACCTGGAATAATCATCAATGAAAGTCAGTAGATATCTGTTCCCACCTGAAGGTGTCTTCATTGGACCGCATACATCACTGTGTATGAGCTGCAGGGGGTGGGTAGTTTTTCTTTGAGATGCCTGTAGTAGGGGAGCACGTGTGGCTTATGCTTCAATACAGCATTTGTATTTCATGAGCACTTTGCAAGGTATTATTGTCAAATCTTCTGATAAACCTCTTTTTATAATGTCCTGTATAGCTTCTGGACTTCTGTGCCCCAGCGAGGCATTGCTTAATATGAATTGTGCATTCATCACCCTGGAATTTAACAGTGAGACCGTTGTTTGCAAGACTTTTCACTGACAGAAGGTTGCCTTCTAGTTCTGGAACACACAGCACTTTCTTTACATGGATACTGTGCTCGCCTTGTGGTGTAATGCAGTTCAGGAAGCCCTGGCCAATACCTTTGGATGTGATGCTTTTCCCGTTTGCTAGGAAAACTTTGTCTTTTGCACTGTAATCAATGTTTGTGAAGAAGGTCTCATCGCTAGTCATGTGGCTTGTCACACCTGAGTCTATGCACCAGCAGCATGGCTTGCTGATCTGTGTTACTTTAACGGTGCCACTCCATGATGTGACTGCAGTTTCCTTTGTGGCTGCTTTGACTCTTTTAGAGGATAGCTTTAGTTTTTGCTGCTTGGCTTTCCAGATAGAACAATCCTTTTTTAAGTGACCAGTCCTTTTACAGCAAAAACAGGCTCTGCTTTATTTGTTGTGCTTTGTGCCTTTGTACACCCTAAGAGCTTTGTCATCACGGTGCGTATTTTCTTTCCTTCTGTCATATTCATCAATTAATTTGCCTTTGACATATTCCAGTGTCAGCTCCTGCTCGGGTCTGGTTTCTAAAGCGTTAATAAGAGCAGTATATATCTCTGGAAGGCTGCAGAGGAGCAGGGCAACAATATGCTTATCTTTGATGTCCTCTCTGATGGTGTGTAGCTGCTCTATGATCTCTAGCATAGCTTTCACAGGGTCGCACATTTGCCTTCTTCTAATCTCATCTTATAAAGCTTTCTTAGTAAAAACAACTTACTGTTGAGGCTTGAATGCTCATGCAGTTTTTGTAATGAAGTCCACATACCTTTGGCCGTTTTCTCTGTTCTTATGTGGATAAGCTGGTCATCTTTCACTAGCAAGCTTACAAAATAGTAAGATTTCCTCTGGAATATGCAGTTCAGTTTTGGGCACCAGTTCTATGAAAAGGATATCAGGGAACTGGAGAAAGTACAGAGAATGGCAACTAAACTGATAAAAGGCATGGAGGAGCTCAGCTATGAGCAAAGATTAGAGGAACTGAATTTATTCTCTCTTGAGAAAAGGAGATTAAGGGGATATGATCAACATGTATAAATACATACAGGAAGTGATCCATATAGTGAACTTGGTGTAGAGTTATTCACTTTAAGGTCATCACAGAGGACAAGGGGGCACTCTTACACCTAGAGGAAAAGAGATTTAATCTCCAAATATTGAAAGGTTTTTTCACAGTAAGAGCTGTGAAATGTGGAATAGACTCCCTCAAGAGTTGGTTCTGGTCAGCTCAATAGATTGCTTTAAAAAAAGGCCCTTTCTAAATGTACATAATATAACTGGGATCTAACATTTATAGGTAAAGTTGATCCAGGGAATATCCGATTGCCTCTCGGGGCATCAGGAGGAGTATTTTCCCCTGCTGGAGCAAATTGGATCATGCTTAGCTGGAGTTTTTTGCCTTCCTCTGGATCAACTGTGGGTATAGGATTGTATGTTTTTTTCCCTTTTATTGGTTGAACTAGATCTTTTTTCAGTCAGACTAACTATGTAACGTAGGTGGATGTATCATCGGACAAATGCTGCATCTGTTCCCCGCTGTCTCTAAAACCGAGAACTGAGCGATCAAACACTACTGATTGCTCTTCTCTGAGTCTTCAGCCCGCAGAGAGCTGGAAACTGTTAGTCAAAGGCTCTCTGCTCTGCCCTTCCAGCGCTCACTGGCTGTGCAGGGGGCGGGGGCGTAAGCGGCTGGCTCAGGATAATAAAGTGCTAAACTAGCACAATAGAATCCCTTAACAAAGTCTCTATTGTTGCAACATCATGTACAGTTGTGCTCCACTCCAAACTCAAAGAACACCATGCTCTTCAGTGCCCTATTCTATTTTACTTTATCTGAGTTCACTCATCAGATGCTTGCTTGGAATAGACTTCCAGCAGAGGTAAGGAATCAATCAACAGTAAATGGATTCAAACATTCTTGAGATAACATACCGTAGATCCCTGTCATGTTGCTAGGCAGAACAGGGAAATGCCTTGTTTACATCACCCTGTTCTGCCTCTCCTCGCCGCAATCATGGGCCGCCGGCGAACATCGAGTTTGCGGAACCCGCGGGCACGATCCTGTGGCGTGCGCGCGCCCGATAGGTGGGAAAATCAGAGGGACGTACAGGTACGCCCATTTGCATGCCTGTGCCATTCTGCTGACATATATGTGTGTGTGGCGGTCGGCAAGTGGTTAAAAACTTTAATTCAGTAAGGCTGTATAGCCTTCTCTTTCTCTAACACCCTCTAGTACCCCATTACAGTTTCTGCAGGGCTCTGGAGATTGTAGATCCTGGACAAGCAGGGCAGGAAAAGCACTGGATGTGCTCCTTACAGATATCTCTGTGAAGCCTCTATATTAAGCACAGAAAATGGACCTCACTTGTAGCAGACCCCATCAATAACCACTGAAGAACACTTTTACAATGAAACCTGATGCAAGCAATAAGCAGTCAAAACATTAAAGAAAAAGGGAAGCCTCACAGAGTAGTCTCTCCACCAAGCTGGCTACATCGATGGCTGGTGATGGTTGGGAAATACATTGGCTCATCAAGCTCTGCTTGGTCTACAAGAAAATGGTGCCTATCCGCATGCAGTACAATGCAGATGGGGGAGGATGTCGCGAGGAACCTAGTTTCTCTATGGTTTCTTCAGTCACAGAGAGGCTGCTATCTGATTGGATGTTGGCACCCCATGTGACTTTGGCAGCCATCTTGGGTCAGGCAGAGTTTATTTAAGACCTTGGCTTCTGTATTTGGCTCTCATTTTAGGGACAGGATTCCCATCTGTCAGGGAAAGTGCTTAGAATCAGGGAGTTTCAGGAGCAGGACACACAAACCTTCCTGGAAGCCTCCCCATTTGTGTTTGGAGTGGCTAGGCCGCATTCTGCTTCTCAAGAAAGATGCTGTTAGCACCTTTGAGTTTTCAATCCACTGTTCCATCGCTGTACAACCCGTGAGTTGTGTATTGCTGGACTTCTGTTACAATATATTCCTGTTACTACTTGGAGTTCATGTGTTTTCTCACCGCCGCATCATGCTGCACCTACTTACACCCCATCCATAGAGAGATCCCCTAATGTGTTTCACTCATGTGGGGTTTAGTTGTAGAGGCCAGCAATGTTATATTTATTAATAAAATATAAGATGGATTTTAAAATCCTTTCCAACCTGCCCACAGTAAATCTACTGTGAGCGGGCAGCATAGCCAGGCTGTATGGGTACGTTGCAATGTACTGTCTGGCTTGGCGGCACACATGCACGCACCCGTTGTTGACCTGTGCTGTGATTGGACATAGTATGAGTTTGGCAGCAGATATGAGCCAATGATTTCAGTTGAAACATGCTGATCAGCTGTATCCAATCACAGCTCAGAGTTCTGAGAACAGCAATCTGGCTGTTTCGTCTTATGGAGAAGCAGGGAGAAAAAACAGCCAGATCGCTAAGTAAAAGCAGCACACATTACACTTGTTAGGCACACAGTTAACACCTTGATGTTTTTTTTTTCATTTTTCTAATGATTGATTTATAACAGAAAGTAGAAAATATTGGGGGTTTTTTTTTCAAAATTTTTAGTCTTTTTTCATTTATATAAGAAAAAAGTAAAAAATCCAGTGGTGATCAAATACCACCAAAAGAAATCTCTGTTTGGGCGGCACAGTGGTGTAGTGGTTAGGACATTTGCCTAGCAGCAAAAAGGGTTGCTGGTTTGAATCCCAACCATGGCACTACCTGCCTGGAGTTTGCATGTTCTCCCTGTGCCTGTGTGGGTTTCCTCCAGGTACTCTGGTTTTTCACACTCCAAAGACATGCTGGTAGGTTAATTGGATCCTGTCTAAATTGACCCTAGCGTATAAATGTGAGTTAGGGACCTTAGATTGTAAGCTCTTTGAGAGCAGGGACTGGTGTGAATGTACAATGTATATGTAAAGAGCTGCGTAAATTGACGGCGCTATATAAGTACCTGAAATAACTAAAAAATGAATTTGTGTGAAAACAATTACATACAATTCATTTTCGTACAGTGTTGCATGACCAAGCAATTGCCAGTTAAAGTAGCGCAGTGCTGAATAGCAAACAATGGTCTGGTCATGAAGGGGGTAAAACCATCTGGTTGGTAGGTGGTTAATAATCCACTGCAGACTTCTCCACGTGCTAAAATGTACATGGAGACTTGGGGCACAGTAACAAGCTGCAGACACAATTACTGCAGATAAATAGACACAGGGTGTTTTTAATAAGGTTTCTTTATTACACAGTACTGGGCAAACACAACCACGCATTTTGCAAGCAAAGAGTGCAGAAAGTATTAGTTCCATGTTCTTGTTTACTTCAGTATGAATAGCCATCTCAGAATTGAGCTAATATGCACTGAAATATTATTAGCTCAATTTTAGAAAGATTTGATTTCAGGGAGACATGTGATTGACCCAAAATTTATTCTGCAGCGGACAACGACCACAAACATAAAGCCAATGTCAATAAGAATTATCTTCAGTGTAAAGAAGAACAAAGAGTCCTGGAAGTGATGGTTTGGCCCCCACAGAGCCCTGATCTCAAAATCATCAAGTCTGTCTGGGATTACATGAAGAGACAAGGATTTGAGGCAGCCTACATCGATAGAAGATCTGTGGTTAGTTCTCCAAGATGTTTGGAACAACCTACCTGGCGAGTTCTTTCAAAAACTGTGTGCAAGTGTATCTAGAAGAATTGATGCTAGTTTGACGCCAAAGGGAAGTCATACCAAACATTGAATTGATTTAAAATTTTCTTCTTCTTTGCATTTTGTAAATTGATTTAAAAAAATAAATATATATATATATATATATATATATATATATATATATATATATATATATATATATATACAGGCATACCCCACTTTTAAGTACACAATGGGGTTTATTTACTAAAGCTGGAAAGTGCAAAATCAGGCTCACTTCTGCATAGAAACCAGCTTCTAACCCCAAATTGTTCAATTAAGCTTTGGTAATAAAACCTGGAAGCTCATTGTTTTTTATGCAGAAGTGAGCCTGATTTTGTATTTTCAAGCTTTAGTGAATAAACCTCATTGTGTACTTAAAAGTGGGGTATGCCTGTAAATATATATATATATATATATATATATATATATATATATATATATATATATATATATATATATATATATATATATATATATATATATATATAACATTCTTACTTTAAAGCACCTGCATACTGTACCTGCCTAAAACATTTGCACAGTACTGCATTATATACGCTACCAAAATGTGGATTGGCAAAATAAAGCAAAAACTGTGTAATTTTGTTACATTTTTATTATTATTGTTATTATACAGGATTTATATAGCGCCAACAGTTTGCGCAGCGCTTAACAAAATAAAGGCAGACATTACGGTTACATTACAATTTGGTACAAGAGGAATCAGAGGGCCCTGCTCATTAGAGCTTACAATCTAAAAAGGAAGGGTCAATTGATACAAAAGATAATAGCTGTGGCAATGAGCTGATGGAGGAAGTAAAACAGTGTATTAGTTAGAAGTAGGATAGGCTTCTTTAAAGAGAAGGGTTTTCAGGGATCGTCTAAAGATGGATAGATTAGGGGACAGTCGGACAGATTGGGGTAGGGAGTTCCAAAGGATGGGAGAAGCTCTGGAGAAATACTGGAGGCGAGCATGGGAGAAGGTGACAAAAGAGCTAGAGAGCAGGAGGTCTTGGGAGGACTGAAGAGAGCGGCTTGGTTGGTATTTTGGGACTAGGTTAGTGATGTAGCTGGGGCAGAGTTATGGGTGGCTTTGTAAATTATTGTTAGTTCTTTGAATTTTATTTGTTGGGTGAGTGGAAGCCAGTGGAGGGATTGGCAGAGAGGGGTGGAGGACACTGAATGGTTGGTAAGGTAAATGAGTCTTTCAGCAGCATTCATTATGGACTGAAGGGGGATAGTCTATGTAAAGGTAATCCAGTGAGGAGCGAGTTGCAGTAGTCGAGGTGAGAGATGACCATTGAGTGAATTAGAAGCTTGGTGATGCCATTAGTTAAAAAGCGGCGTATTCTAGAAATGTTGCGGGGGCTAAGGTGGCATGATTTGGACAGGGATTGGATGTGGGCCTGAAAGGACAGTTCAGAGTCTAAGGTTACCCCTAGCACCCTGGCGGACTGATAGTTGTGCCATTGATCTTGACAGAGAAGTCAGGGGAAGGGGCACGTGGAGGAGGAATATATTATGAGCTCAGTTTTATTAAACTTTATTAAGTTTGAGGAAGTGGTTTGACATCCAGGCTGATATTTCTGTTAACAAATCAGTGATGCATTTGCTAAAGAATCATCAAAAAAACAACCAGGTACTTCAGGGAACAAACAAAACAAAACCAAAAGTGAAAAGAAAAATAGGATGGGTAGACACGTCTCCACAAAAGCGTTCGGGTTTGGCTTGACGAAAAGGTGGCAACCCTAAGGGGAAGACATGTCTCCACAACGAACAACCTACTCCCGACAAACGAGAAGCAAAAGAGACTGAGGCAGGTGATTAATACAACAGACCAATGTTATTAATCTTTCACATATGTCTTTAACATCTGCAGAAATGTCTCTACTCTCTAATGCCGCGTACACACGAGCGGACTTTACGGCATACTTTGCCCGGTGGACTTTTCGACGGACTTTACGACGAACTTTCCGAATGAACGGACTTGCCTACACATGATCAACCAAAGTCCGACGGATTCATACGTGATGACGTACGACCGGACTAAAACAAGGAAGTTCATAGCCAGGAGCCAATAGCTGCCCTAGCGTCCGTTTTTGTCCGTCGGACTAGCATACAGACGAGCGGACTTTTCGACCGGACTCGAGTCCGTCGGATAGATTTGAAACATGTTTCAAATCTAAGTCCGTCAAACTTTTGAGAAAACAAAGTCCGCTGGAGACCACACACGATCGAATTGTCAGACGAAATCCGGTACGCCGGACCAAATATGCCGTAAAGTCCGATCGTGTGTACGCGGCATAAGGGTTTATCTTTTGCTCCGCAGACTCATTTTGACATTTTTAGTATCTTACTGGATGTGAATAGATTTATACGGAAGTTCAAACTAAAAATAAAGTGAAGTGGAACATTGAGAGTGCCTTGGTGGGGTCGAAATAACAATCTATTCCGCAGTTTTAAAACAATGTAGAAAAACTTTATTCACCATTCATGGATAGAAACCATAAAGCGGGATTCCCGCGAAAAAATTTTTTTTAGATGTCAGCAGCTGCAAATACTGCAGCTGCTGACTTTTAAAATAAGGTCACTCACCTGTCCCGGGGTCCAGCGATGTCGGCACCCGAGACCGAACCGTCCCTCGGTCCTCGGGTGCTGCCGCCGCCATTGTCAGTGAGGGAATCAGGAAGTGAAGCATTGCAGCTTCACTTCCCGATTCCCTACTGCGCATGCGCGAGTCGCGCTGCGCTTTCTCAATGGTCCCCGCTATCTCCTGGGACCTGTGTCTTTCCCAGGAGACAGCGGGGGAGTGCGGGAGGGGGCGTGACTCCCATTGGAGTCTATTCCCCGAAGTGGGTGCAGATACCTGACAGGTATCTGCACCCCCCTCCCCCCTGAAAGGTGCCAACTGTGACACCGGAGGGGGGGAGGAATCCGATGAGTGGAAGTTCCACTTTTGGGTGGAACTCCGCTTTAAGAACAGATTACAGCCTAAAATAGAATACAGTTTACTCCTTCTTTTGGTCCAGGGTGTGCAGATCCTGGTAGAGAATGTCAGAAGTGTGGCCTACGTGTTTCGCGGGAAACCCCACTTCATCAGGGCAGGGTTTCCTGCGAAACACGTAGGCCACACTTCTGACATTCTCTACCAGGATCTGCACACCCTGGACCAAAAGAAACGGTAAACTGTATTCTAACTGTATTCAAAGTCCCACTCCACTTTATTTTTAGTTTGAACTTTGCACTTTTCAGGGACGGTGCCTTTGTGGAGTTATAATTTTCTCACGTTTACCCCCTACCCCTATATATTATACGGAATGTAACTTTGAGAAAACATTTTTCTTTCCCTGCGGATTCACTTGTAGCCTCTCAGGAAGACGCACCACAGGAGATGTCAAATCTTACATTTAACTTTCAAGATCATATTGGTAGATCTGGTCTAGAGAGGCTTCAATCTGAATCCACAGGGTGTATGTACGGTATAGTGAAAGACTCTGTTTGTATAGGAGATAGACATTTTTATCCGGTTAACTCCAGAGACTCAGCCATAAAAACGTTTAAGGCTTTAGTGGAGCAAGATCTGGTTAAACTTGCAGATGGAACCACGACCCAGCCAACTGGCAACAGAGATATCTTAACTCCTTTAGAAAGATCTGCCATTGATAGTATTAAATCACGTACTGATTTGGCGATATGGGCAGCTGACAAGGGTGGCTCGGTCGTGGTTCTGAATGCCAGTGACTATAGAGCAGAGGGAATACGTCAACTGCAGGATAACAGCGCATATCGGGTCCTTGATGCTGATCCCACACCTTTTTTCAAGCAACAGTTATCCCAATTGCTTGACACGGGTGTGGAGATGGGAGTGTTAAACACCAAGGTAGCATTGTTTCTGATGGTTGACTTTCCCAAGATTCCCATTTTTCATCACATGCCCAAACTACATAAGAATGTTACTCCTGTACAGGGGAGACTGATAGTTGCAGGTGTTGGCTCCCTCTTTGAAAAATTGGGGCAATGGATAGACCAATATATTAAAAGTGAAAAACACCCACGCATGAATCTAAATATTTTAAATACACTATATCAATGCAGCAGCTGTTTAAGTCATGTGATATATAAGAAAGGTGTTGTAACAGGAACTAATCCATAGACAAACAACGCTAGCAAACAAACAAAAAAACAAAAAAACAAAACAAAAAAAAAAACAACTA
Source organism: Lithobates septentrionalis (assembly GCA_037952835.1). Classification (NCBI taxonomy): domain Eukaryota; kingdom Metazoa; phylum Chordata; class Amphibia; order Anura; family Ranidae; genus Lithobates; species Lithobates septentrionalis. The sequence goes on along the minus strand of JBBDGP010004320.1, from coordinate 145,025 downwards.
ATATTAATTCACAGTGAACAAAAAACTGTCAGTTACCTTAATAAATAAATAAATGGATAAATAAGTGCAAGAAGAGTCCAGTGATAATGAATTAGATGATTTTCACATTCAGATATAAACATGCTCTTTGTAGAAATGTCATACAATAGTGAACAAATGTTGATAGTGCTCTCAAACGATTCACAGGAAAAGGTGAAGGTTATACATGTGCAGATCGTTTCGCTCCGAATAGAAATTCAGACAAATTTTTCATTATTCGGGAATTCGGATGCATCCCAATTTCCGAATTACAAAAGTAATTTAAACGCATCCGAAATATCAATTTTAATTGGAAAAAACTGAACAAAATTCGAATTGAATTCAGAAACAAATTTGCATCGAATTCGAAAACAAATTAGAATCGAATTCTAAATCAATTTGAAAACAATTTGAGTCGAATTCGGAAAAAAATTTAAATCGAATTCGAGAAAAATAGAAATCGATTTTCATAAAAAGAATACAATAAAATAGATTGTAAAATAATAAAGCAATAGAATAAAAATAAAAGAATGGTAAAGAATAGAATTTAATATAATATAATAAAATAAAATAGAATATGACCGTCTTCCAAAATTCAAATTTAGAATTTAAATTGGATAGATTGGAATAGAATCCAAAGCAATGGAAACCAAAATAGTAGAAAATAATAGAATAGAAAAGCAATAGAATAACATAAACATAAACATAAAATAGAAAGAATATGACTGTCTTTCAAAATTTGAATTTCAAATAGAATGAATTAGAATTAGAATAGAAAAAAATAGAAAAGAATATGATAGAAAATAATAAAATAGAAAAAAAAATAGAACAGAATAGAATGAAATATAAAAAAAAATATAATCATCTTCTAAAATTTGAATTTCAAATAGAATGAATTTGAATTCTAATAAAAAAGATTAGACTAGAATACAAAAGATGAGAAAATATGAGAATACGATAGAATAGAAAATAATAGAATAGAAAAACAATACAATAAAATAGAAAGAATATAATAAATATATAACTATCTTCCCAAATTCGAATTTTGAATATTATATTTTATTCTATTCTGTTCTATTGTTTTTCTATTGTATTCTTTTCTATTTTATTCTTATTTTCTATTCTATTCTTTTCAATTCTATTAAAATATTTCCCATTCGAATTGGAATTCATTCTTTTTGAAATTGGAGTTCATTCTATTATAAATTTGAATTTCAGAAGATGGTTATGATGTCTGTTTATGAAATAGAGATGAGCTGCGATCCTGGGGATCGCAGCTCATCCTTGACCATTAGCGGTTTATGAAAGTGAGAAGATCATCGGAGAATATATTTTATCATAGATCATCGGAGAATATAGTTTATGAAGTGCCGATGTCAGCACATCACTGGCGATCTGTATTAGAATTCACACTCCCCAATTCACCAGCGCAGAGCTGCTGAATCGGGGAGGGAGGAGAGAATTCACCCGAGAAATCAGGAGGAAATAAACTGGTCAATAAACCAACTGGAAGTTAAATACCAACTGGTATTTGATCATCTCTGTGGTTTTTATTTTTTGAGCTATAAACAAAAAAAGAGCGTCAATTTTGAAAAAAAAAAAAAACCACAATATTTTGTACTTTTTGCTATAATAAATATCCCCAATTTTTTTTAAAAAAGCAAATTTTTTTCTAAGTTTAGGCCGATATGTATTCTTCTATATATTTTTGGTAATAAAAATCGCAATAAGCGTATATTGATTGGTTTGCGCAAAAGTTATAGCGTCTACAAAATGGGGGATAGATTTATGGCATTTTTATTATTTTATTTTTTTTACTAGTAATGCCGGTGATCTGCGATTTTTATCGTGACTGCGACATTATGACGGACACATCGGACACTTTTGACACATTTTTGGGACCATTGACAATTATACAGCGATCAGTGCTATAAAAATGCACTGATTACTGTATAAATGTCACTGGCAGGGAATGGGTTAACACTAGGGGGTGATCAATGGGGTTAACTGTGTTCCCTGACTGTGTGTTCTAACTGTAGGGGGAGGGGACTGACTAGAGGGGATGACAGATTGTATTTCCTAGCTATTAGGAACTCACGATCTGCATCTCCTCTCAGAACAGAACAGGGATGTGTGTGTTTACACACACACATCCCTGTTCTGCCTCTCGTGCCCGTGATCGCTCTTGGCCGGCGGTCATCACGACCGTTGGCCACGAGCATCGACACCCCCGCAGTGCAGTGCCCGCCTGCTATCCTGCTTAAAGGAGCCAACGTATAGTTATGACGGCTCGTGGGAACTTTCCGACTTGCTGCAGTATAATTGCGGCGGCTGGTCGGCAAGTGGTTAATAAGATACCTGCCCTTTACAGCATCTTACCGAGCATAGATGTGCTTGGTTTGAGGATCCCCTGTCTGAACCAGGCAGGAAATGAAGGATCGGAAACCGGAAGTGACAAAATCAACAAAATCCTGTTTTCTTTCACAACAGGGAAGATTGAGGCATGATGTGCCTCGGTCTCCCACCACTATCCATCCTAGGTTTGAAATTGTGAGGGTTCAGCTGAACTCACACAATTTTAAACCCGCATTGCAGTCTGACTTTGGGGGCGATTTGAGAGACATCTGTGCGGGTTGCTGTCTATTCAAATCACCCCCAAAATCGCCAAAAGTAGTGCAGGAATTACTTTTGGGAATCGGTGCGGCGCTGCAAAGTCAGCGTCGCACCGATTAGGACAGTGCCATTGCCAGAAATAGGCGGCAATTTGGCATGCGATTTGACATGTCAAATCGCATGTCAAATCGGCCCGATGTGAACGGGGGCAAAGTCAGCAGTTGTGGTCCCGGGTTCACTTTCAATTTACAGCTGGGTGTTTGCTGAACAAAACCAGCATAGGCTGATTACTGCTACTGCTCAAAGCGGCCCAGTACTGGGACCCAAAATCTGCTGTGTCCAGTGGTCGTGGGTGGGACGTGCTGGGCACCATAATGGACGCGCAGTGTGCTATTAAACAGGAGCAGGCTGGATGACGTGCATGTAGGTGATTCAGCCTGCCGCCCGCCCACAGTAAATGATCTGTAGGTGGGCGACAAGCGGTTAAAAAAAATTTATATAAGAAACTACTTACCATCATCATCAAAAAGGAGCATTGTCTCATTGCCCTGATTATAATCTTCAGCGACATTCTGATCTGCACCTGTTGGTTCTCCTAACATTGTGAAAAAGAAATTATTTTAGAAAAAAAATTAAAATTTATATTGAATTTAATTAAAAAAAAAATTACTTTAATTATTCAATTAATCCAAATCATGTTCTCCAGGTACTCCGCTGACAATGTCAGGCCTGAGGCCCCCCTTTAATTCTTCTTCATAGCAGGTGAAGGTGATGTTTGCTGGAGGTCCTTCACCAGTGCCACGTTAATATCTTTTTTTTTATCTGTATTTTTATATCATTTATTCAACGCCTACATGTATCTATGTTGCGGGCAATGTCCCCTGCAGCATTGACTTCCTGGACAATGGAATGCCAGATTTCCACTTTCCTTGAGTGCAAACGTTTTTTAGACTGGGAACCATATAATCCGTCCCAGTTGCTTACCACCCTTGACACCAAAACGCAATTCTGCGCATGGCTGAACTTTGCAGTTCTTTTTTTCCCTAAACCCTCCATACTCTCCTTACTCTCCTATCACTAACCCATCAAATGATTAAAATATTTTTTTTCACTTGGCTTTTACAAGAGTGTACCATGTTTCTATTAGTGGGTGGTTTTGATTGACAGTACATATATATTTATTGAATCAATATGTTATAAATTCTTTATATATATATATATATATATATATATATATATATATATATATATATATATAAATTTTTTATTTTATTTTAATCAATATATTTAAAACAAAAAACTTTTTTTATCATATTTTATATTATATTATTTATTTATTTATATGTATTTTTTTGCACCCAAAGAAATGGTTCGAACCCATGGACAGTTCAATTTTATTATAGAGGGGAATCTCATTTCACGTTTTTAATTAATTTTTTTATTCAATATTTTTATTTATATAATTTTATTTTAATTATTAATTTATATTAAAATTGAATTTTAATTCCCATCAACGGTGTACAGCTGGTTGACAAGATGCAGGATCAACCATTTCATATATACACCGTTCATGAGAAGAAAAGCACATGTGTACTTTTTGTGTAACATGTGAATATTAGTTACGTTTTACAATAAAGAGGGGGGTGTATATTTGTGATTGGTGGACTTTTAAGTTTTTTGAATAAGTGTGCTGCTGTAAATAAGCAAGATATATTCTTTCTAGATTTAGCAAACACCACAAGATGGCGATCTATCCTCACCAGTCTCACATTTTCAACAGCCTGACCAACACAGGAAAGGTTGTTATATTGTTTTCTTAGAAGAGCCTCAACTGAAGAAAATTGTCTGCATAACATATCTGATATGTCCAAAAGTACTGCTAAGTTCTAAATATTCTTAAATTTGAAATGGTTTAGGTTTTCAGAGGTACTTAATGAGGTATTCAATGACTATGCTCTAATTATAGGGGCATGGCTATAATAATTTGCACTTAGTCCTGCACACAGTCTGTGATTACTGTACATCTCTCGTTTCATTTGTCACCATTAGGGATGAGCCCGATGTTCAAGTCGAGCGTAAGTTGTCATAAAAAGTGTTTGGGGACCTGGATCCTACCCCAGGGGACATGTATCAATGAAAATTTTTTTTAAAAACGGCCCATTTTTTCGGGAGCAGTGATTTTTTAATGCTTAAAGTGAAACAATGAAATATTCTTTTAAATATCGTGCCTGGGGGTTGTCTATAGTATGCCTGCAAAGTGGCGCATTTTTCAGGTCTGGTATGGATTTTAAGAGGAACCCGGGGCAAAAAAAAAATTGGCGTAGGGGTCCCCCCAAAATCCATACCAGACCCTTATCCGAGCACGCAACCTGGCAGGCCCCAGGGAAAGAGGGGAGGGACGAGAGAGCGCCCCCCCCTCCTGAACCATACCAGGCCACGTGCCCTCAACATGGGGAGGGTGCTTTGGGGTCTGACCCCAAAGCACCTTGTCCCCATGTTGATGGGGACAAGGGCCTCATCCCCACAACCCTTGCCCAGTGGTTGTGGGGGTATGCGGGTGGGGGGCTTATCGGAATCTGAAAGCCCCAGAACTTACATTGTGGGACATTTTTATTTTTGTATTTTTTAATAAAGAACTTGTCCCAAGCTGTCTCTTGTCTTTTTGTACCGTTTTGACACATTTTTAGTGAAATGGTAGGGGTACGATATCCCATTACCAATTCACACAGGGGGGGCCGGGATCTGGGGGTCACTTTGTTAAGGGAGCTTCCAGATTCTGATAAGCCCCCCTGCCTGCATACCCCCACAACCACTGGGCAAGGGTTGTGGGGATAAGGCCTTTGTCCACATCAACATGGGGACAAGGTGTTTTGGGGGGACCCCAAAACACCCCCCCCATGTTGAGGGCATGTGGCCTGATATGGTTCAGGAAGGGGGCCTCTCTTGTCCCCCCACTTTTCCTGCGGTCTGCCAGGTTGCCTGCTTGGATAAGGGTCTGGTATGGATTTGGGGGGACCCCTATGCCATTTTATTTTAAATTTGGTGCAGGGTTCCCCTTAATTTCCATATCAGACCTGAAGGGCCTGGTATGGATTTTAGGGGGACTCCCACACAATTTTTTAAAAAATTTTGGTTCGGGGCTTTGGTTCGGGGTTCCCCTTAATATTCATACCAGACCCAAAGGGCCTGGTAATGGACTGGGGGGGGGGGGGGGATACCATGCTCTTTTTTTCAATGAGTTTTATCTATATTGCCGAGAGACGACAATTCATTACAGCCGCAATCAGTTTTAAATGACAATTTTCCCTTTAGAAATGTAATTTTGCTGTGGTACTGTTCTAAACAAGGGAAAAATGTGCCACTTTACAGGCATACTATAGACACCCCCCAGGCATGATATTTAAAGAAATATTTCATTTTTATTGTTTCACTTTAAGCATTAAAAAAATCACTGCTCCCGAAAAAACGGCCGTTTAAAAAAAAAATTGCATTGATACATATCCCCTGGGGCAGGACCCAGGTCCCCAAACACTTTTTATGAGAAAAACTTGCATATAAGCCTTTAAAATTAGCACTTTTGAATATTCATGTTCTTGTCCCTTGACTTTAACGGTGTTCACGTGTTCTGACAAATTTTTTGCCAGTGCGCATGTTCTGCTCCAAACCGAACAGGAGTGTGTTCAGCTCATCCCTAGTCACCATTAAACTGATGACTTGACAATTGTCTATGTAATACATTTCTTCTGTGTATGCTATATTGCAGACACATTGTTTTTTTCTATTCCTTTGGCTACGTACAATATAAATGCATGTCTTTGGCAGCTTTGAGCTTGTTACTCTATGCCCATTTCAATACTAATAAAAACTCTTTTGGAATAAACAAAAAGGCTGCATAAAAAAGAAACTAGGCTACTTTCACACTGGGGCGGTGGGTGCGTCGGTGGTAAAACGCAGCTATTTTTAGCAGCGCTTTACCGTCAATTTCGCGGCGCTATTCAGCCGCTAGCGGGGTGCTTTTATCCCCTCACTAGTGGCCGAGAAAGGGTTAAAACCACCGCAAAGCACTGCTGCGTATAGCCGCGCTGCCCCATTGATTTCAATGAGCAGGAGTGGTTTAGAACACCACTCCTTCACCGCTCCAAAGATGCTGCTTGCCCTCGGGCTTTCACACTGGAGAGACAGGAGCGGCTCTTTACAGGCGCTATTTTTAGCGCTGTAACGCCTGTAAAGCACCTCAGTGTGAAAGGGGTCTTAGGTATGAAAGTTTTTACAAAAGGAAAGGTGGATGCATACTGTATGTTACAGTCTGAGTACAATTCCTTTAGTTTTACCAACAGCTATGGATTCTGTTATATAGGCCTACATATAAATCTATTAATAAAAGAAAAATTGAGGAGAAGACCCCCTTGCATGGCAATATAGGACTTTCACGGCTGTGTGGTTGTCTGCGAGGTAACACAATTGTGTCGACTGTTTGCTATATAAAAAACAACTTTATTACAAATAAGTAAAAGAGCTCTTGGGTCAAAATGACCATACAAAATGCGCTTTAAAACCTTCCAACCATTATAAAACATCAATACTGTTGAGCAGTTTAGCATAAGTTAATATTCAAAATTATTGAATTCCAGATATTCTGTTGCAACGCGTTTCACAGAGTGTTTCTGCTTTCTTCAGGGAACTTCTGTAAATATCTAGAAGGTCATCATTTCAACAGAATATTATTACATAATTCCATTTCAAAATGCATTACTCATCCTATTACTGAACAATGATGCACATCAACTATACATATGGCTAGATGTACAGTATATGTTTGCTGCAGTCCAAAGAGGGGGAGAGATCTACATCAACAAACCACCCAGCCCCAGCTAAAATCTATTCAATGTATATTTAAAGCGGATCTTCACCATCAATCCAAAAGTCCCGCCACTCCTTCTCCGCTCTGCTACATCGATATTGGATTCCCCCCCCCCCCCCCCTTTTCTTTTTTTACTGAAAAAGGGTTCAGTCCCATCTTCTATACATGTTAGAGCTGCACGATTAATCGTCAAGAATCGTTATCGCAATCTTGACTAAAGCGTTTCCCGATTCTTTCTATGCAAAGAATTCTCTCTGCTCTTCTGAAGCTGACAGCCATCAAAAGAAAGGAAGGAAAAAACCTGGCAGTCTGCCAAGAATCAAAACATTCTTTATCAGTTGAACTTAAGTATAAACATTGTAACAGTTTGTCAATGGAATAGACTTGTGAGTGAGTTTAACCACTTAAACACTAAACCTTTTTCTGACATTTGTTGGTTTCAAGTTAAAATCATTTTTTTTAGCTAGAAAATTACTTAGAACCCCCAAACATTATATAGATTTTTTAGTAGACACCCTAGAGAATAAAATGGTGGTTGTTGCAATAATTTATGTCACACTGTATTTGCGCAGCGGTCTTTCAAATGCAATTTTTTGGGAAAAAAATTACTTTAATGAATTAAAAAAAAAAAAGAAGAAAAAAAAACTAACCAGTAAAGTTAGCCCATTTCTTTTGTATAATGTGAAAGATTTTACGTCGCGAGAATCACAATTTTTTTTTCTAAGCAAAAAAATTTTGATTCTCATTTTGGCCAAAATTGTGCAGCTCTAATATACGTCATTCACCTAGTAAGCAGTAAGGTAAGCAGGGTTAAAAAATGGGGGGGGGGTAAAACATGAAGAACCCTTTTAACTGCTTCCTGCCCGGATTATAGACGCATTTTGGCCAAGCGGGAGCTTTCCCATCCTGGGGGGATGTCATGTGCTCTGTGACAGTATATTAGAAAATATAAAAACTGAAAAAAAACGATTTTTTTTATTTCTTCATTTTCAAAATGTTACAACTTCAAAAAACGTACTTTTCCTCTTGTTAAATGCACTGTCTACTTTCCAAAAAGGAGGTCATTTGGGGATATTTGTGCTGTCCTGGCATTTTAGGGCCTCAAGAAATGAGATTAGCAGTAGCTAATAGAATGCATGAAGGTAAAGAACTTTCAGCCTTTACAACCACTTTTAAATTGCACGCCTGTGAAATCACAAAAAACTATGGTATCTAAAATTCTCCATAGGTGACACTTTAAAAGGCTTTACAGGTTATCAGCTTAGAGTTAACTGTGAATTATGCCACTATAATTATTATTTTTCACATTTATGGCAATACCTCACATGACCCAGTTTATATTTACATGCATTGGGGTGTGTATGGGTGTGACAGGGGTATTTTTGTATTATAATTTCTTTTTTTAACCATTTTTTTTCTCCATTTAGATTTGTTATTAACACAAAGGGGCTAACAAACTTGTGATTGTGATTGCTTAGGTAGGTGAAAGGTCCTCAGAGGTCTATGTCCCAATGTCCCCCGCCCTCCACTGCAGCTAAACAAGCTCAGATTGTGCTTGGCAAGCTGCTACGCTGGCTAGAGTAATGGGGGAATGACTGCTTTGAGCCCTGAAGTGACTTAATACCTGTCGCTTCCGGGTTCATTAGTCACAGAGGGGATCAGGGAACAGATGTTCCCCAATTTGCCTCCTGCTCTCCAAGATAAACAGTTTACTGTTCCCTGTGGGAGGCAAGCTGCACCTCTAGAGTTGCCCGGATCACTTATACCTGAAAGCCAATCACTGCTTCCTCCAGTCATAGATCGCTTTTCATTCATGGTAGCTATAGTACTGTACATCTTCTAAAATTTTTAAAAAAGTGCGTGGGGTCCCCCTAAAATCCATACCAGACCTGAAGGGTCTGGTATGGATTTTAAGGGGAACCCCGTGCCAAAAAAAAATGGTGTGGGGTCCCCCCAAAATCCATACCAGACCCTTATCTGAGCAGGCAACCTGGCAGGCCGCAGGAAAAGTGGGGGGACGAGAGAGCCCCCCCCTCCTGGACCGTATCAGGCCACATGCCCTCAACATGGGGAGGGTGTTTTGGGTTTCCCCAAAACACCTTGTCCCCATGTTGATGAGGACAAGGGCTCTTCCCCACAACACTTGCCGGATGGTTGTAGGGGTCTGCGGGCAGGGGGCTTATTGGAATCTGAAAGCCCCCTTTAACAAGCGGACCCATGTGAATGGGTATCGGGCACATTGTACCTGTACACATTCACCAGAAAATGTGTCAAAATGGTAAAAATGAGAGTAGACAGTAAACAGGTAACCCCGCCCCTTCTGACATCATGTGACGTAATGTAAAGTCAGACGGGCAGAGTCACCCATTTACGTCAATGGGTGGCTCTGCCGTTGGCTATTTTCTGTCATTGCAAAAAAACTGGAGTGGAGGCGGAGTTTCTTTGTATTTTTTTTCTCGGGTCGTCGGCACTTGGATCAAAGATGAATGGACATCACGGGACACTTTTTATTTATTTTTTTTTTTAAATAAAGGACTTGTCTCAAACTGTCTCCTGTCATTTTTACCATTGTGACTTTTTTTGGTGAATGTGTAGGGGTACAAAGTACCCGATACCCATTCACATAGGGGGGCAGGATCTGGGGGTCCCCTTGTTAAAGGGGGCTTCCAGATTCTGATAAGCCCCCACAACCACCAGGCAAGGGTTCTGGGGAAGAGGCCCTTGTCCCCATCAACATGGGGACAAGGTGTTTTGGGAGGGACCCCAAAACACCATCACCATGTTGAGGGCATGTGGCCTGGTACGGTTCAGGAGGAGGAGCGCTCTCTTGTCCCCCCCCCTTTTCCTGTGGCCTGCCAGGTTGCGTGCTCGGATAAGGGTCTGGTAAGGATTTTGGGGGGACCCCCACGCCATTTTCTTTATTTTGGTGCAGGGTTCCCCTTAGAATCCATATCGGACCTGAAGGGCCAGGTATGGATTTTGGGGAGGCCCCACGCAATTTTATTTTTAATTTTGCCGCAGGGTTCCCCTTAATATCCATACCAGACCCAAAGGGCCTGGTAATGGACTAGGGGGAACCCATGCCTTTTTTTTTTAATGATTTTTATGTATATTGCCAGGATCTGGCAATACATTACAGCCGCAAGCAGTTTTAAATGACATTTTTTCCTTTACAAATGTCATTTTGCTGCTCTTATTCATAAAACTATTTATGGCCACTCTGTTAGCAGCCTAACATAGTGTGGGGCGTGGACTCAGTCCCCTGAGCCATGATTGGCCAAAGGCACCGTGCCTTTGGCCAATTATGGCTCTCACAGCAGACCGCACTGTGATTGGCCAAAGCATTCAGGTCAGGTGAGATTGCAGTGCATTGATGGTCTCGCCGTTCATTATGGGGCGTTCCGCAGGTGCTCGAATGTCCCGCGAACGCCCCATAATGTTCGGTATTACACCTGATGTTCGACTTGAACTTACGTTTGACTCGAACATCGGGCTCATCCCTAGTGACCACTATAAGGATTTTCACTCTACAATGAAAAATAAGCTAAATCATATTGGTAAATTTGTCTTGGCCTGTTGCTAAAATAAATTTTCTTAACAGAACCCTTGCTCGAAGTCTTTCATTTTACTAAGAAATGCTCTCTAGAGATGGGCTGTGTTCAGAGAAGGTTAATCGTAGTATTATAGTTACACAGGAGCAGAGCAAAGTTAGCCAGAGGTCAGCCATGCTGCCAGCCACAAAGGCTTCACTATGTCAGTCCAGAGGCAGCTGTCACTGATAAGTCCAGACAGTAGAATGTGCCTCCACTTTGTGCATGTTTGATGTCCAGTCTGTGAAGTTCTGCAGGAGTTTGTGTTGATGCCAAAATAACCAGGTTCTCCCTTCGCCTCTCACTGTTCCAGCAGGAAGCTGAGGTCACCCATGATGTCATCTGTTTTCAGTGCTGATGAGGACAAAGCTCGAAGCGTGGTGTGGACAGGCTGCCATGCCCATTCTGGCGCCATTGTCAGGGCACGTCTTTTACGTGTAGGCCGCCCTGACCCTTATCTGTGGCACAGACGTGGCTACACGTAGCAGAATGACAGTGACGCTGTGTAAGAGTTATGGAAACAGAGTCTGACCTGTCTCTTACACTCAACAGTAGCTCTTTAAAGGAAAACTGTGGTTGAAAGATTTTTTTATCTCATTTATTTACATGTGTATTGTTTAAAAACTTTTGTTTTAGATTGCATTTTTACTAGTTATAAAAAAAAAAAGAAAATGTTTAAACATTTTATGCGCTGGTGTTACAAAACATTATAGATTTTTTATAGAGAGAGCTCAGCAGGAGCTGTTTGTTTTCAGACCCTCTTTCCTATTGCCAGCTTGTATGGAGCTGAACAAGACAGGGAGAGAGGCGGCCAGCACCAAAAGTCCCCAGGGCAGTATTGTCTACAAAGCTGGTCGCACATGAATAGCTGAGCACAACCCTTAGGCTAGGTTCACACATGTCCGGTGCGAATTTCCCCTCAGTTTTCACTGTGAATTTCCTAATCAGTTCAGCAGCGATTTTGATGTGGTTCAGATGCTAATTTTTGGAGCCAGTGGCCATCGGCATCTTTAACATTAGCTGATTGTTAAGGAGTGAGCCAGAAAGCCGGCCGCTGCATCCTTTTTTTTTTTTTTTCACAAGAAAGGGCCACTGCGTCCTTAACAACAGATGACTCATCAACTGTCAGTAGGGTTCACCTCTGACAGGTGAATGTAAACAATAAACTTTCCAGCAATAAACTAAATAGTGAAAAAGTGGCGTGGGTTCATGCTGGGTAGGTGACGTCACAAGGGAGCAGTGGATCTACACCAGGGGAGGGGGGGCATTGTTTTTGTTTTTTCAATAAAGGAATTGTCAAAAACTGTGTCTGTGTTTTTTTTTTTGTAAGAAAAGAATGGGTACAATGTTCCCCATACTTATTCCCATGGGGGGCAGGATCTGAGGGCCCCTCTTGTTAAAGGGGGCTTCCAGATTCTGATAAGCTACCTGCACTGGACAGGGTTGTGGGCAAGAGTCCCTTGTTTCCATCCACATGGGGACAAGGTGCCCCCCCGCCCCAAAGCAACACCCAATGTTAAGGGCACGTGCCCGGCCTGGTATGGTTGGGGGGTGAGGGCGTTTGATCATCCCCCTTTCCTGGCCTGGACCTCCGGGCAAGGGTCTAGTATGGATTTTGAGAGGGACCCCACTCCATTTAAAAAAAAAATGTGGGCGTGGGGGTTCCCCTCAAAATCCATACCAGACCCAAAATCAAATTTGTGTTCAAAACTGATCTGGTGTGCAATTCATGTGCATTCCTATAGAAGGCAATGAGCCTGGAATTTGCATCTGAACCATACCGCAGTGCTCAGGAAATGAACAGGATTCTTTTTAAATTTGTAGTGAATTCGCACTGCCGCTCCACCGCACACAAGTAAACCGGTTCCATAGAAAGCCAGCTTGATTCACATATAATGCGAGTCGGATGCAGTTCAAAACGCATCCAATTCGCATATATTTAAGGAGTGCCTCTAGGATAATTTTTCCTATCTGATTACTGAAAAAAAATTTGCTATCTAAATTTTTTACTTACCTTAACCACTTCCCGCCCGCCCTATAGCGGATTGACGTCCGGGAAGTGGTTGTGTTATCCTGACTGGGCGTCATATGACGTCCTTCAGGATAACATGCCGCAGCGCGCCCCCGGGGCCGCGCATCGCGGCGATCGGTGGAGCGGTGTGTCAGTCTGACACACCGCTACACTGATCTTGGTAAAAAGCCTCCGGCGGAGGCTCTTTACCACGTGATCAGCCGTGTCCAATCACGGCTGATCACGCTGTCAATAGGAAGAGCCGTTGATCGGCTCTTCCTCACTCGCGTCTGACAGACGCAAGTAGAGGAGAGCCGATCGGCGGCTCTCCTGGCAGGGGGGGGGTCTGCGCTGATTGTTTATCAGCGCAGCCCCCCCGCAGATCACCCCACTGGACTACCAGGGATGCCACTAGGACCACCAGGGAAGGGGCAACGTGGATGGCCAGGTATGTACCCCATGGCCATCCACATGTGCCCAATCTGTGCCAATCAGTGCCCACAAATGGGCACTGATTGGCACTATTATTCCAAAGATCTGCCCAGCAATGCCCAGATCTGCCCAGCAATGCTATATCAGTGCCACCTGTCATTTCCCATCTGTGCCACCTGTCATTGCCCATCTGTGCCACCTGTCAGTGCCCATCTGTGCCCATCAGTGCCCACCTATCAGTGCCCATCAGTGCCACACATCAGTGCCACACATAAGTACCCATCAGTGCCACCCATATATGCCAATCAATGCCACCTACGAGTGCCCATCAGTGCCGCCTATGTGTGCCCATCGGTGCCACCTATGAGTGCCCATCAGTGCCGCATACCAGTGCCACCTATCAGTGCCCATCAGTGCCACCTATCAGTGCCCATCAGTGCCGCCTATCAGTGCCCATCATCAGTGCCCGTTAGTGCCACCTCATCAGTGCCACCTCATTGGTGCCACCTCATCGGTGCCCATCAGTGCCGCCGTATCAGTGCCCATCAGTGCAGCTATATCAGTGCCCATTATTGAAGGAGAAAGCGTACTTATTTACAAAAAAATTAACAGAAACAAAGAAAAACTTGTTTTTTTTCGAAATTTTCGGTCTTTTTTTATTTGTTGCGCAAAAAATAAAAACGCAGAGGTGATCACATACCACCAAAAGAAAGCTCTATTTGTGGGAACAAAATGATAAAAAGATTGTTTGGGTACAGTGTAGCATGACCGCGCAATTGTCATTCAAATTGCAACAGCGCTGAAAGGTGAAAATTGGGCTGGGCGGGAAGGTGTCTAAGTGCCTGGTATTGAAGTGGTTAAGCTGTGGTCATGTGACACCGCACTTTTATTTGGTTTACTTCCTGCTTGGGTCCTAATTCGGATTTCTATGTTTGCACACCATATTGAATGTCCAGCTGCAGGGTTCTTTCTGGATCCAGAAGAGGATAACGTCATCACAGGGGGATGGTAAGGCAATTGGGATCTCGGGTGACATTTGCACTGCTGAATTTGGGGATCCCTGTGCCCAGCTGTAAGGGACTAGGTGAGAAAAATCATCACAAGGAAAACTCTTTGGATTTTTGTCTGCCTGTAAACAGCAGATAATAGAATAGAAGAATGGAGTAAGGGGAGTGAAGAGGAAAGGGGAAAAAATAGGCGAGAGGTGAAAAGAGAGTAAAGAGGAGTTGAATGCAAGGGGGAAATGGGAGAGAAGTGATGAAAGGAAATCAAAGAGGAGAGCAGTGTATAGATCAGGGGTAGGCAACCTTAAATAGGTGGAGATCTACCTGAACAACATGGGAGTCAAAGATCACCAGGCACAGCCTCCTCACACATGATTTAAACCCCTAATTGCTAGTATGTCGCAATCACGTGCATTACACAGCAATCGTGGGTTTATATCAGGTGGTGAGGAGGCAGCATATCGCTTCCTCATCACCTGTCAAACACACTTGGATCTCTTTTCAGGGGAGCAGCAGTGCTTGCTGCACTTGTGAATTTGCCCTTAGTTGCATTTGGCAGCGGCACCCTTAGTGCAAGTGCGGCTCTGTGCATCCACAACTTTTTTGGGTTAGCTGCGCTTTGCCATAGACTTCTATTATATCCTGCAGATTTGGTGCGCTTTCAGAAATTGCATGAAGCCCTCAGGATATAATAGAAGTTCATGGCTAAGTGCAGCAAACCCGCAGGAAAGCAGCAGGTACACTGCACGGCACCCGCGGTGTGGGTAAACCTCAGCATGTCAGTGTGACAGCAGCCCTGTACTAATATGACCAGTGTATTGCTTCTTTTGGGGATAACTTTATGCTTACAAGGTAGTTGTGTGTGCTGTTTGTATGTCTTCTGGATATGGCAGCGGCTGAAGCTTTTATTACTTGTTACTGTTACACAATATCTGATTAATGTGTTTTATTGTAGACAGTGAGACCTGTTCTTTTCAACAACCCCCGAGTGTGTCCTGAGGAAGCACAACAGCGAAACGAGTTGACGCACAGGGGCTCACTGCTGAAGGCCTCTTAAACCCATCCCTAGGGAAAGAGAGCCTTGACTGATGGGGGCGTGGCTAGGTGCGTGACAAGGGGAACGATTGGTTGGGACATGTGGGATGGGATGGGATGGGCCTGAGCTCAGGAAATCGTGCGCCCCAGTGAATTCTGGGTCTTTCGGACGGAAGAGTAGTTGGAACAGCTGCCCACCCTCCCACCCCTTTTTTTCCCCCTATGTTTGGTATGTCACAGCTTGCTGCGGTTTTCTTGACCTTGCCAGCAGTTAAAGTTACTGTAATGGGCTATGCCCTTGATGGAAAATTGGAAGTAGGCTGTCTGTCCAGCACTTATGGTAAGGACAGGCCCCACTTCCCTCTTTTGGTTAAGTGCTCACAGTACAACTGTGAATGGCACTGGTTAAATATGTTCACATGTTATGTGTTGGAATTTAATAAAGCTGAGGCCTTGCCCTTTCCAACCTAACGGTTATAAGTGTCTTATTTAATGGGGTAAAGGGCAAGGGTTGTGGGGGATTTGATCCCTTGGTGTTACGTTAAGTGGGACCTAAGCCCATTGCGCCTCAGCAGTCATGTCTATTTGGTGTCAACCTTTTGTTCACGCCATATATTAATGATTATTATGTGTGAATTGTATGTTTTTTAAACTTTTTTCTACTTGACTTGTCTGTAATGATTTTTTGAATAAAATATCATTTTGTTATACTCTCATCCATTTTGCCTTGAAAGTCCGATTTAGAGCCGTTTGGCTCTCCATTTTTTCTCTAAATTTAACCCCATACGGATGTGGTCTTAGGAGTGTTGTTCCAATGTTTCGCGACCAGTGTATTGCATCACACTGACCTGAAGATCTCTTCTTTCCTGCTGCTGGCATCACTTTGGAGACCTCTAGCTGGGATAAGAGGTGGAGTGCGGTTGGTATCACTCCGCATGGGACAGGAGTCGGCACTACAGAGGAGAACAGGGGCGGACTGATAACTCATGGGGCCCCGGGCAATAGGAGATTATGGGGCCCCCAGGTAATCAGAGATTATGGGGCCACACAGTATACACACACACAGTATACAATCACACAGTATACACATACATGTACACACAGTATACACATACATGTACACACAGTATACACAGACAGATGTAAAAAAACCCCACAGATTTATACATACTGTCCCTGGTTTTACTGAGGCTGGCAAACCTGATGGGGCCCCCTAGTGGCCCAGGGCCCTCGGGCAGTGCCCGAGTGGCTCAATGGTCAGTCCGCCCCTGGAGGAGACATCGGCTTATGAGGCTCTTGCTCCCTACTACAGCTCCAACTTTACAAGTAGTCCCTCTGCATTGCACTCTGTTTGATGCTCTGGGATGGCGGGCCAGCAAGCACAGACCATGATCTACCAGTCACCTGTTCGTTATCTACTGATTGCTGACCCCCCCGGTATAGATGAAAAGAGAGTTGGAGAGAGGAGAGAAAAAATAATGAGAGGGGAAAAGAGAGAAAGGAGAGGACTGTAGAGATGAGAAGAGAGGAAAGGATGGAGGGGAGGGCAAGGGAGAGGTCTAAGTAGAGAGGAGGTGATGCTTTATAGAAGTAACAATTTATTACCACAAGATGGCAATATGACATCACACGATTGTCTCTAGTAATTCTGGCATAGTAAACTTTTAAAAATTGTATTGCACAATTTCCAATCCTATTTTCTGGCTAAGCTATGTACAATGCCACTCCACTGATCTGTTTACATATTAAGTTCCAATAAAGGTAGACATGCTCGGACCTGTAGTCCCTCCCGTTAAAGGATCACAGTTTACTCGACTATTTGTGTGATTCCATTATAGGGATCCATTTGTTCTGTATGTGTAATGACCGATCATTATTCTAGCCATGGGCTCCGTGGGCAGAGCGAAGTGCTGACATCATCGCATGTTCCACGACATACGGGCGCTTTTTGTATCTGGCCAGCGAGGATGTGAATATAGCGCTATGATCTCATTTTTAATGAAAGTGTGTTTTTAAATTTCAATAAATGTACCTAAAAGGTTTTACACTATCGGAGCATTTCTTTTTATATATTCTTGCGAGATAAACTTTATGGGGTGATGCTTGATTGAGAACCAACTTATAATCATCTGTCAGTGGGGAGAGACTGAGGAGTCGCTCTATGGTGATCTAAATCTGGGTGCTCGATTGCAAGCTCCGTTGACTTCTCTATAATTAGGCGGTCATATTTAATCGGTAAGCGTGTACTCTTCCCATAATGAATGGTGGCTTCGCGATTGAACATTTCCTTTATGGGTGATGGATGCTTATTACATGTATAAGAATATATAAATACATGAAAAGAGGACTTTTTTTGTATTTTTTGTCACAAAAAATATATATTTTTTGTTTGCATTATATATACACTGTATATATTGTACATCACTTGGCACTTTCTTGCAGAGCAACTCCTTTCGATGCAATTGAAGTCTTATGCCGTGTACACACGAGCGGATTTTTCGACCGTGTGTGGGCTTCATCGGACCTGCAGCGGACTTTTTCGATCGAAAATCTGATGGACTTTAGATTTGGAACATGTTTCAAATCTTTACGTCGGAACTCCGCCGGACCAAGTTCCTATCGAAAAGTCCGCTCGTCTGTATGCTAGTCCGACGGACGAAAACCTAA
Organism: Lithobates septentrionalis; assembly: GCA_037952835.1. Classification (NCBI taxonomy): domain Eukaryota; kingdom Metazoa; phylum Chordata; class Amphibia; order Anura; family Ranidae; genus Lithobates; species Lithobates septentrionalis. The sequence continues at coordinate 126,794 of JBBDGP010004320.1, read as the reverse complement.
GCTAGGGCAGCTATTGGCTACTGGCTATCAACTTCCTTATTTTAGCCTGGTGTACGTCATCACGTACGAATCCGTCGGACATTGGAGTGATCGTGTGTAGGCAAGTCCGTTCGTTGGGAAAGTCCGTTAGAAGTCCGCCGAAAGTCCGTCGGATAGTCCGTCGGACCAGTCCGGTCGAAAAGTCCGCTCGTGTGTACGCGGCATTACTGTGTATCTTACGGTGGAGTTGCTGCTTGCGTTCAACTTGTTTAATGTATATATTCAATTTATAGCGCAGTTTATGTTTTGATTTTTTGACAGTGATGATGTCACCGCTACTTTTACAAGGTAATATCTGAGTTTGCAAAGACATTTGGTGCAGGCAAAGTTGATTTAAATCCATTTTGGCGATTGAGGTATATAATTAAATGAAAGCTTTTGTGCCTGGAGTTCAGCTTTAACATAATAAAACAACACCATTGGTGGAATGTAAACCTCATGCCTAAAAATATAATTTCTGAGGAAAAAATGAACACTTAGCAAACTGAACGTCTTGGAGTGACATGCCTGCAATCCGTTCAGTAGCGAAAGTATTTTATAGAAAGGGTAGTTTAAGCTGGAATGTATATGGCAGACTCTCCCTCTAGCAGATTTGTTATCAGAGCTTCCCACACGTTAGGATACGAGGCAGCCATGAGGTCATTTTCCATGTTCTCAAGGAGCGAGGTGAAGCAGAGCATTCTGGGAGATAGGTGAGGTGGAGGCAGCAGCACTCTATAGCTCTGTGCATTGATACAGATAGGACATCCAGGGTCAGGGCTTTACATTATCTCACCAATATCCATAATTCTCTCCTTTTATACAGCAAGAAAGTTTACATGATTCCAAAGCAATAGATAAAACAAAATGGCTGCCAAAAAGGCAGCAATCCTCTCCATAAATCCCTTTGCTACGATTTTTAGGATTATCTCTTGTTTTAACCACTTCAGCCCCGGAAGGATTTGCTCCCTTTAACTGACAATTGCGCGGTTGTGCAACGTACCCAAACAAAATATATGTCCTTTTTTTCCCCACAAATAGAGGTTTCTTTTGGTGGGATTTGATCACCTCTGCTGTTTTTATTTTTTGCGCTATAAACAAAAAGAGCAACAAATTTGGAAAAAATATATTTTGTACTTTTTGCTACAGTATCTCACACAAGTGAGTACACATCTCACATTTTTGTAAATATTTTATATATTTTCATGTGACAACACTGAAGAAATGACACTTTGCTACAATGTAAAGTAGTGAGTGTACAGCCTGTATAACAGTGTAAATTTGCTGTCCCCTCAAAATAACTCAACACACAGCCATTAATGTCTAAACCGCTGGCAACAAAAGTGAGTACACCCCTAAGTGAAAATGTCTAAATTGGGCCCAATTAGCCATTTTCCCTTCCAGGTAACATGTGACTTGTTAGTGTTACAAGGTCTCAGGTGTGAACGGGGAGCAGGTGTGTCAAATTTGGTGTTATCGCTCTCACTCTCTCATACTGGTCACTGGAAGTTCAACATGGTACCTCATGGCAAAGAACTCTCTGAGGATCTGAAAAAATTTTTTTTGCTCTACATAAAGATGGCCTAGGCTATACGAAGATTGCCAAGACCCTGAAACTGATCTGCAGTACGGTGGCCAAGACCATACAGCAGTTTATTAGGACAGATTCCACTCAAAACAGGCCTCACCATGGTCGACCAAGGAAGTTGAGTGCACATGCTCAGCGTCATATCCAGAGATTGTCTTTGGGAAATAAATGTATGAGTGCTGCCAGCATTGCTGCAGAGGTTGAAGAGGTGGGGGGTCAGCCTGTCAGTGCTCAAATCATACGCCGCACGCTGCATGAAATTGGTCTGCATGGCTGTCGCTCCAGAAGGAAGCCTCTTCTGAAGATGATGCACAAGAAAGTCCGTAAAAAGTTTGCTGAAGTCAAGAAGACTAAGGTCATGGATTACTGAAACCATGTCCTGTGGTCTGATGAGACCAAGATAAACATTTTTGGTTCAAATGGTGTCAAGCATTTGTGGCCGCAACCAGGTGAGGAGTACAAAGACAAGTGTGTCTTGCCTACAGTCAACCATGGTGGTGGGAGTGTCATGGTCTGGGGCTGCATGAGTCCTGCCGACACTGGGGAGCTACAGTTCATTGAGGGGACCATGAATGCCAACATGTACTGTGACATACTGAAGCAGAGCATGATCCCCTCCCTTCGGAGACTGGGCCATAGGGCAGTTCTCCAACATGATGACGACCCCAAAAACACCTCCAAGACGACCACTGCCTTGCTAAAGAAGCTGAGGGTAAAGGTGATGGACTGGTCAAGCATGTTTCCAGACCTAAACCCTATTGAACATCTGTGGGACATCCTCAAACGGAAGGTGGAGGAGCGCAAGGTCTCTAACATCCACCAGCTCCGTGATGTCGTCATGGAAGAGTGGAAGAGGACTCCAGTGGCAACCTGTGAAGCTCTGGTGACCTCCATGCCCGAGGGGGTTAAGGCAGTGCTGGAAAATAATGGTGGCCACACAACATATTGACACTTTGGGCCCAAATTGGACATTTTCACTTAGGGGTGTACTCACTTTTGTTGCCACTGGTTTAAACATTAAAGGCTGTGTATTGAGATATTTTGAGGGGACAGAAAATGTACACTGTTATACAAGCTGTACACTCACTACTTTACATTGTAGCAAAATTAAATTTCTTCAGAGTTGTCACATGAAAAGATATGATAAAATATTTACAAATATTTGAGGGGTGTACTCATTTGTGTGAGATACTGTATAATAAATATCCAAAAAAAATAAATAAAAAAAAAAATAATTTCTTCATCAGTTTAGGCCAATATGCATTCTTCTACATATTTTTGGTAAAAAAATCTCAATAAGCGTATATTGATTGGTTTGCACAAAAGTTATAGCGTCTACAAAATTGGGGATAGATTTATGTAATTTTTATTGTTATTTTTTTTTTTACTAGTAATGGCGGGGATCTGCAATTTTTATCAGGACTGTGACATTGCAGTGGACAGATCAGACTTTTCACACTATTTTGGGACCACTGACATTTATACAGCGATCAGAGCTAAAAATAGCTACTGCGTTCCACAGGCTCCCAGCACGATCCAGGTAGCTGGGAAAGGTTCTGGTGTGATGTGCTGAATAGCTGTACATTCTGAAAAACGAGGGGGTATGGCACCAGGTTGAAGGTCAATTGTGCAATCATACGACTGGTGTGGAGGCAAACTATCGGCTTGACCTGCGCTAAAATCGCGGTACTCCTCCGGCAGGGAGGAGAGTGAAAAGGTACACAGGACCTTGGCTACCTTCTGGAAGCATGTCTTAATGCATTGTGGCAACCAGGAGAGAACCTCAGCACTGTAACCAAGGATAACCAATAACCAGCGGAAACTTAGGTGAGGAAATAACTTGGAATTGGATTATTTCAGGGTGAAGAGCCCCTACGCCCATGGACAACGGAACCATCTCATGAGTCACATGGGCAGGCTGTAGAGGTCTCCCGTCAAGAGCCTCAATGGCAAGTGGAGTGTCACGCAGCGGTGCCCGTAATAAAGATGACTGCAGGCCGACAGCGCAATGGTGCATGCGCCGTTCCGAAGCCTGCCGTGCTCGGGAGAACTCGTACACACTCAGCCGGGCGCCACGGGCGGCCGCATGCGCAGTGATGTAATGTCGCCGCCTGGCGCCATTTTTGAATGGCTGGCACTCATTCTTAGCGGCGCCTCACCACAGCAGGGGTTCGGGGAGGTTGATGATGCCTGTGCCTGGCCTGGATAGGATAGGATTCTGGAACGGAGCACTGACTGACCATCCATCCATCCAGGTCAGTCAGACCTCAGATGTGTATTGTGCTGACCTACCTATACTGAGACAAGTATGGAGGAGGGAGGACAGATAGACAGAATGACTGAGCAGGAGCAGAGCCATCCACAGACAGACCCCCTCCTGTACCATGTCCGTACAGCCTCTGAACCCCTTCTGTACCATGTCCACACAGCCTCTGACTCCCTCATGTACCATTTCCACACAGCCTCTGACCCCCTCCTGTACCATGTCTGCACAGTCTCTGACCCCCACCTGTCCTCCATCCATCTTCCCATCAATTCTGATCGGCTTCCCTGTCCCGGCTGAAGAAAAGCATGCCCACAAAATGATGCTGCCACCACCATGTTTCACGGTGGGTATGATGTGTTCAGGGGGATGTGCAGTGTTAGTTTTCAACCGCAAATAGCGTTTTGCTTTTAGGCCAAAAAAAATATTTTGGTCTCATCTGACCAGTGTACCTTCTTCCACATGCTTGCTGTGTCCCCATGGCTTCTTGCAAACTGCAAACAGGACTTCTTATGGCTTTCTTTCAACAATGGCTTTCTTCTTGCCACTCTTCTGTAAAGGCCAGATTTGTGGAATGCACGACTAATAGTTGTCCTGTGGTCAGATTCTCCCACCTGAGCTGTGGATCTCTGCAGCTCATCCAGAGTTACCATGGGCCTCTTGGCTGCATCTCTGATTAATGCTCTCCTTGCCCGTCCTGTTGGTTTAGGTGGACAGCCATGTCTTGGTAGGTTTGCAGTTGTGCCATACCTAACCCTGCTTTAAACTTCTCCACAACTTTATCCCTGACCTGTCTGGTGTGTTCCTTGGCCTTCGTGATGGCATTTGTTCACTAAGGTTCTCTAACAAACCTCTGAAGGCTTTACAGATCACCTGTATTTATACTGAGATTAAATTACACACAGGTGTACTCTATTTACTAATTATGTGACTTCTGAAGGCAATTGGTTCCACTAGATTTTAGTTAGGGGGTATCAGAGTAAAGGGGGCTGAATACAAATGCACGCCACACTTTTCACATATTTTTTTGTAAAAAATGTGGAAAACCATTTATCATTTTCCTTCCACTCCACAATGATGTGCCACCTTGTGTTGGTCTTTCACATAAAATCCCAATAAAAGACATTTACGTTTTTGGTTGTAACGTGACAAATTGTGGAACATTTCAAGGGGTATGAATAGTTTTTCAAGGCACTGTAGATGTACTTTAATAGTTTATCATTTGTTTGCATATACATCAGACCAAAAAAGGGATATCTGAGGAGGAAAGCAGGACAGAAGGATTTCGCTCCCAAAGAGAGACAGTTGGGAGCTATGTGTATATACTGTATATGAGGATTTGTAATACTAAAATATTTGGAGCATTTGTAATTGAACAGCAAGCATATAATAAAAAAAAAAAAAAAAGAAAAAGACACAATGGGCTTCATTCACTTGGGGCATACTACACTATATGCCCGTGTGAGGTCTGTGTTTTCCTGGATGAGGATGCATATGTGTTACGTGCATCCCTGTGCAGGCAGTCCCATGCGTGTCGATTGGGATGCAGCAGCTGCTGCTCCCAATTTGACATTGATGTGGGTGTGGGTGCATCTGCGTTCGGTGCCGTGCGCCTGCACCCACACAAATGTCAAATTGGGAGCAGTGACTGTTTGTGCAGCTGCTGTGTCCCAAATGACATCAATGGGACTGTCTGCATGGGGATGCATGGGACATTTGTGCATCCCCGGGTGGGTAAACACGACCCTCGCACAGATGTATGCTGTAGTCCGCCCCGTGTAAACAAGGACTTAGACAAATTAATTTTAAGTTTAATGATATTCTAAGAAAATCTAGTACCTAAGTCCCGAAGGATTTTCCAAATTCCCTTGCAATCAGTGATGTCATTCAAGCACATTGGGAAAAAAAGTGCATTGTACAGTACAAAACTGGATAAGACTTGATTCACCTTAAATATCTCTATATGACTTACACCTTGGAAGAGAAATGATGCTGACATGTACTTTTGTCAGGTGCAGTGATATAGAGAGTTCAGACAGTTGTGTTTATCTGCCATATCCTCTTCATTCCTCCACAGACGGTGAGAAAGAGACTAGATGACTCTGCATGGCTCTCCGAGCTGACAGGAGAGTCAGTCTTATCAGTACAAGTATGCGGTACAGTTCATGGTGCATGCCATCTCTACATTTCATCATAGCCTCTAAAAATACTCTACTTCAATCATGCGGATGAAGATAAAGAGCAAGACCTTGTTTTTGTATAATGAGCAATCACTTCAAATATTAACCCCTCCAAGAGAAGGAAATTTGGTGTCTTCACGGGGTTACCAAGCCAAGGAGTTTAGGGCCGTATTTCAATTTGTTGTTAAACCTTAACCACAAGTGGGGCTCTACCCTGCTTAGTGTGTATTAAGTGGGAATAGAGAGTAGAGGGCAGAGACCACCCCTTGTGAGCTTAACTGCTGAGGCGCAATGGGCCCAGGCCCAAATTAATGTAACACAATGGGATCAAATCCCCCACCACCCTTACCCTTTTACCCCATTAAATAAAACACTTACAACCATTAAGTTGGAAAGGGCAAGGCCACAGCTTTATTAAATTCCAACACATAACATGTGAACACATTTAACCAGTGCCAGTCACATTCGTACTGTGAGCACTCAATTCCAAAAGAGGGAAGTGGGGCCTGTCCTTACCATAAGTGCTGGACAGATAGCCTACTTCCAATTTCTCGTCAAGGGCATAGCCCATTACAGCAACTTTAACTGCTGGCAAGGTCAAGAAACTGCAGCAAGCTGTGACATACCGTAACAGAGGAAAAAAAGGGCGGGAGGGTGGAGAATTCTTCCATCTGATTCTTCTGAAAGACCCAGAATTCCCTGGGGCACACGTTCCCTGAGCTCAGGCCCATCCCATCCCCCCTGAAGGCTCAAGAGGCCTTCATTATCAAGGTCCAGTTGACCTATTGTCCACAGGCTGCTCATCTTTTGAAGGTACTACAGGGGACTTTTCTAATGGCCATGTAAAATTAGCAGTCCTGCTTCTGACAATGACTCGCTAGCAAAAGAATCTCTACAGAGGGCTTTCATGTATCGCTCCTTCATGGGCTGGATGAGTGAAGCATAACTCCCTCATTGACAAAAATCCTGCAGAATGTTACATTTGCCATCAAGGCAGCAATGCCAAGCTCATCCAGCCAGTAAAGGAGTGATACATGGAAGCAGGTGAGCATTGTGCTACCCTTTTTAGCCCTGTAGCCCTTTTAGCCCTGTATAGTGATTCTGTCACTGCTATTAGTGCCCCCTAGTGGCGGTTGATAAGCCCACTCCCATACTATGGGCTTACATTAAAGCAGCTCTTCAGTCATTTTTTCAACTTTCCATCTATTAAATCTTCTGTGCATGTTGTTTCAACTTTGGATAGTAAAACATTTTTTTTTCTGCCAGTAAATACCTTATACTGCCCACTTCCTGTTTCTTGTCTGGTAAAACACCTAGGCTTATGACATCATGCATAGCGCTCTCTCTCTCTCTCCTGAGAGTTTGCCAGGAAGGGGGGGGGGGGGATGAGTAATAAGAAGGCCAATGAGAGTTGCAGGGTTTCAGAGCTGGATGTATGTCTCTGTGTGTCTGTGTAAATCCAGAAAATGAACAGGCAGCAGCTTCAGCTGCCCAGAGTTAAAATGGCTGCAGCCAGACTCAGTGGAGGGAGATTTCTGCAGCATATTTGGCAAGTACAGACCCACAGTATATATAAAATAATATGCAAAGTGGTTGGAGGATAGCTTCAGAATGGCAAAGATGTTTTTGTTACAAATTATGTGAGCAGACTGCAGTTCCTCTTTAAAGTGATTTGCAGCATGGCTGGTTGATAAACCATGGCCCATGCTCCGGATCATACTCCACAGCAAACACTTGGGGTTAAAACCTTTCCTCACAACTAAGTGAAGAAAAGTGTCAATGAAGTTAGTGCCCCTTAGCAGCAGATGATAAAAACATTCCCATGCTAGGGGCCTATGTAAAGTTATTTGCAGCAAGGCTGGTTGGAAACCCATGGCCCATTTTCTGTCTAACACTCTACAGCCTGCACTTGGAGTTAACACTTTTCTCAACAACTAAGTTGTTGGGAGCCCAGTTTTTGTGATCTCAGATCAGGTTTGTCGGGGGCTGTAGTAATCATCCAAGTACATGGGGACATGGCTTTCCTCTGATTCCTGGCCCCACCTGGGTAAATTCAGCCAAAATGCTCTCAGTTGAGAAAGATAAAAATTACAGGACAGGTGTCAAATGAGCTGCACAGGTATAATTTTTTCTGTGTGATACAAGGTCGGAATGAATAGAAATTTAGGAGGATGGTGCGTTGCACATTATCCGAAGCTTGCAGTCTGAGAAAAAAAACAACCTGGTCTTTGTGTATTAGGGTTGGGAGTAGGCGATTTAGTCTGGTGGTCAGGGTCTTGGTCAGTATTTTCACATCTATGTTTAGTAAGAAGATGAGATGGTAATTCAACCAAGTTTGAGCGTTTTTTCCGGGCTTTGTTTTTGATGCATCTGGAAAGAGAACCCCAAAGCAAAAAATAAATAAGTGAAGGGCTGCATGACAAGGGGACAGTGGAACAACCTAGGATAGGGTGGTTAACTCAGGAGGACTGGCCAGTTTCAAGAGAGTAGGAGGGCTGTGGGGGGTATACTGGGTGGGGATGAGTACAGGAGGCAATCAGTCATAATTAATTGTAGGGGACCCACCTAAGATATGGAGTCCTCTGTGGTATCCCAGTTAATGATGGGTTAACTGGGAAGTGGTAAAAAGTGAATATCTGCGAAAGGTGAGTTGTCCCCGAGCCGGTGTTGTGTGGCTGGGGAAGTTGTACTGGTCACGCAGTTACAAACCAGATTGATTTGTGTCGCCTCCCAAGAGCAGCAGCCTTTAAATTATGGTTACTTGGTGATGAATCCTAATGTTTCTGCTTTAAAGGAATGTTAAATTGTTTGGTTATCGTTAATAAATGGCCACTGAGAACAAATTTTCTCCATATTGGTGTCAGTCTTATTATTGGGTAGATGGTGTAATGTAATGGGTAGGTAAATAAGGGTTAGTTCGTAAGGGGTGAACATCTGGGTTACCTTAGTCATGTGATTAGCTAATGAAATTGAAGGTTTCAACTAAGCAGATAAAAGAGTGACAGCTCTTATAGAGTCATAGACCTAAATTGTAACTGCCCGTACAATATCAGATTACCAGCTGAAAATTCGGGTGGCAGGGGGCTGACAGGGTCACTAACTTAACAGATTTGACAGGTTCATCTGGAATGGGACGACATTTGCATAGTGTATGGCCAGTTTTATCAGCAATAAAATTTCAAAAAACCACTGAAGCGACTAGGTTTATGTACATGTTACCAGTTCTATAAGAACATTCATTCCGACCTCGTATCACATAGAAAAATTATGCCTGTGCAGCTCATTTGACACCTGTCCTGTAATTTTTATCTTTTTCAACTAAGAAAATTTTGGCAAAATTTCCCCAGATGGGGTCAGCAATCAGAGCTGACCCCGGCACTATCAGGCCATGTAAATTAGACAAATAAAGTTGTATTGTATTCAGAGGAGACTCCAGAGTGAGTTATGAAGTGTGACATGAGTGGTGTCACTGGTTAATACCTGCACTTTGTTCTGGACAGACACACAAAGCGAGGGCTGAAACCTTGTGGAGAGATTAATGAGGCCTGGGGGCTGACACTTCCACTCAGTACCAGATGATAAGGACACAGTCTGACCCGATTACATAAGTAGAATTCAGCCAGACCCCTTCATCATCATGTCCTGAACATCATCTTCCATTATATGTTATCTGTCTGGTGTAACCGCTCCACGTTGCTGGCCCTGGACTCTAAACACAGCACCAGGGCTATAAGAAAAGGAGTGAGATCTATCTATACTGCATGCGTTAATGGGGTCAGACTTGGAATTGTGGGGCGATGTTAAATTTCCACAGGTCCTACAGAAAAAAAAAGTGCAGTAGGATTCTTCAGCCGTGGATACCTTATCTTAAATGGTCCATCATGCCAAAACTGATAAGAGGGCTGTACCAAATGCTAATGCTAAAGCAGGCATTATTTATTCATTAAATTTCCTAGCTCTAAAATACTAGAGAAACTGTGTGCGTAACTATGCTTAACCGCAATAGCATAAAAAATTTAAGCGGTAGTAGTTCGCAAAGAAAACTTAAAAAAAAATGGTCCCCTGCAGAAAAAGAGCATAATGTGCTAGTATGCATTGCATACTAACACATGATGAAAGACGTATCTTAGAACGAAGCCCTCCAGCGGTGCGCTGTTAATGCTGACAGGGCTTATATCTTCACCTGGTCTTCCTTCTGGGTTTACAGGCTTTGGCTGCTTGAATGGCCAAACCATGATGATGTCACTCTTGCGCATGCGCGTGAGAGCCACGGCATGATGACGGTGGCATCACTGGCTGCTACTATTGTAAATATATACTAAACGTGCACTGTTCCATTGGGGGGGGGCGCCGTGCTGCAGCTCCCCCACACAAGGGCAGGAGTGACATTGTATCTACTGTACCTACAGTTAAGCGTTACTATAGGCTTACCTGTAGGTACACGTAAACAAGGTGGGCTTTACTACCACTTTAAAGCTAGCCAGCACTGAAAAGTATTTCACACCCTGTTTCAAAAATCAAAACAAAACAATAGAGCAGTGATAAAAATTCTATCAGAATGAATACCTATACCTTAAAGCAGAGCTCCAGTCTCCCCCCCAAAAATGAAAAGGCAGCAGCTACAAATACTGTAGCTGTTGACTTTTAATATAAGGACACTTAACTGCCCCTGGATCCAGCGCTGTCCTCACCTGAGCCAATTCTTCAATCGGCTTCAGGTCCAGATGCCAGAATCTTGACTAAGGGAAACTGGCAGTGAAGCCTTGCAGCTTCACAGTCGGCTTCCAACTGCACATGCGCAAGCTTTGTGAATAATCCCACAGTCATCTGGATGATCCCCAGAAGGCATGAGGTGGAAGGAGGGACGAAACTTCCACTTGAAGCGCTGCATCGATCCGACCGGAAGTTGGGGAGCCGGTACCTGTCAAAATCAGGTACCCCCCCCCCTCAAAAAAAATAAAGTGCCAAACATAAAGGTGGAGAGGGGGAGGAGGAGGAAGAGCAGAACTTCCCCTTTTGGGTGAAGTTTTGCTTTAAGCTTGCCAACACAACAACAAGGCATAAAAACTCATGTCATAAATACACTATATTGTCAAAAGTATTGGGACGCCTGCATTTACATACACATGAACTTTAATGACATCCCGGTCTTACTCCGTAGGGTTCAATATTGAGTTGGCCCACCTTTTGCATCTATAACAGCTTCAACTCTTCTGGGAAGGCTGTGCACAAGGTTTAGGAGTGTGTCTATGGGAATGTTTGACCATTCTTTCAGAAGCGCATTTGTGAGGTCAGGCACTGATGTTGGAAGAGAAGGCCTGGCTCGCAGTCTCCACTTTAAGGCCCCTTTCACACGAGGCGGACTCCGTTTCTACGGAGCCCGCCTCGGTCCGCCGGCTCAGCGGGAGATCTGTCCGTTGATCTCCGCTGAGCCGGCGGATGACAGGTCCCTCTCTGCTCACTGAGCGGGGAGGAGCTTGTCAGGCACCGCTGCCGCCTATGGAGGGATCGGATGAAAACGGACAGCGTTAATTTTAGAAAATTATAGTTGGCTATAGGCTGGGATTTAAATTATATTTATATATTTTTATTCTTTTTATTATATTATAAATGTTGCAGAAATTATGTTTTTTTTTCTTTTTAATAAATTCAACTGTAAACTGGCTGGTGTTATGCACCATACACACGGTCAGACATTGATCGGACATTCCGACAACAAAATCCTAGGATTTTTTACGACGGATGTTGGCTCAAACTTGTCTTGCATACACACGGTCACACAAAGTTGTCGGAAAATCCGATCATTCTGAACGCGGTGACGTAAAACCCGTATGTTGGGACTATAAACGGGGCAGTAGCCAATAGCTTTCATCTCTTTATTTATTCTGAGCATGCGTGGCACTTTGTGTCGGATTTGTGTACACACGATCGGAAATTCCGACAACGGATTTTGTTGTCGGAAAATTTTATAGCCTGCTCTCAAACTTTGTGTGTCGGAAAATCCGATGGAAAATGTGTGATGGAGCCCACACACGGTCGGAATTTCCGACAACAAGGTCCTATCACACATTTTCCGTCGGAAAATCCGACCGTGTGTACGGGGCATAACAATTATATATTTTCTTTCAGTTTTAAGCTTAGGATCACTTTAAATGTTCAGAGAGTGTGAGAAGTATATTTCTGTTGAAAAAGATATTAAAAATGTACTACCACACAGGTCCAGAATGTGGCGCTATAAACCCATTGAATCCATTTAGATTATAACAAGCGGAGAAAAAAAAAGCCAATGTTCGTACAATGATAGGAAATGATAAAAGCGAAATGGAATTTGAAACAAAAGTAGTGAACTTTCACTAATAATAACTAAAATAAGAACATTTTAGAACCACACACTATATTTATCTACCAACAGTTGACAACATAATAATAAAGCGGCTGTATACCCGCAAAATTTTTTTTTTTTTTTTTTTTTTTTACCCCTGTAATGCGGTGCATACTAGCTCATTATGAAATACTTACCTTAGAACGAGGCGTCGGTATCTTACCTGGTCCACGCCGAGGGAGCTGTCATGTTGCCTCGGCGTGTCTTCCGGGTATCGCGGTTCCAGCGCTGTGAGTGGCTGGAGCCGCGATGTCATCAATCCAGCGCATGCGCGCGGGAGATTTCTTACCCGGCAAGGTCCGGCCCAGAATCCCCTGTGCGCATGCGCCGCTGCAGTCAGCGGCTCATAGCAAGGGGAATATCTCCTAAACCGTATAGGTTTAGAAGATATTTTTTTTACCTACAGGTAAGCCTTATTATAGGCTTACCTGTAGGTAAAAGTTACAAAAAACACTATACAACCACTTTAAAGCTGAGGATTAAACTACACTTTCTCAATGTACTTTGACTATTTTTAATTCTTAAAGGGGTTGTAAACCCTAGTTTTTTGTTGTTGTTATCGTTACCTCCACTGTGCAGTTCGTTTTGCACAGAGTGGCCCCCGAACCCCCTCTTCTGGGGTCCCACGGCGGCGCTGGTGGCTCCTCCCTGCATCGAGTGTCCACGTTGGAAAAGCGCTCTCCTTGGTGGACCCCCGTGCGGGCGTGCTCCCAAGTCCCACATCTGTGTCCAATCACACAGAATGCAGGACTCGCCCCACCCCCTCGGCGCCGCCTCATTGGATTTGATTGACAGCAGTGGGAGCCAATGGCCAGCTACAGATGGTGTGCTCATTCCCGGACAGAGGATCACAGCGTCCAGGTAAGTAAAACCAATGGCGTCCCTAGGGGGGGGGGGGCAGAGGGGGCCCTGACCCCCCCAACATTATGCAGTGCCCCACCATGTGCCCCTCCAAATAAAAAAAAAATGTTTTTGTTTTTTTACAAAAAGGCAATGTCTAATGCCGCGTACACAAGAGCGGACATTACGGCGGACTTTGCCCGGCGGACTTTTCGACGTACTTTCCGACGGACTTTGTGAATGAACGGACTTGCCTACACACAATCCACCAAAGTCCGTCGAATTCGTACGTGATGACGTACGACCGGACTAAAACAAGGAAGTTCATAGCCAGTAGCCAATAGCTGCCCCAGCGTGGCTTTTTGTCCGTCGAACTAGCATACAGACGGCGGACTTTTCGACCGGACTCGATTTCAACGGATAAATTTAAAACAAGTTTCAAATCTAATTCCGTCGAACTTTTGAGAAAACAAAGTCCGCTGGAGCCCACACACATCGAATTGTCCGACGAAATCCAGTCCGCCGGGCAAAGTCCGCCGTAATGTCCGCTCGTGTGTACGCGGCATAAGAGAGAGAGCGGCCCCAGTCAGCTCCTGTGGGTGATTCCTCCCCCCTCCCTCTGCTCGTTGACACTGCATAATGGGAGCGCTCACACAACCACGGCCGCCCGATCTGCTCCTTCCCCTGCATCCTCATTGGCAGGGAGAAGAGCGAGTTGCAGGAAGGACTCCACCAGTACTCTCAGTTACTGAAAAAACAGACTGATTTCTCCTGTCCTTAGGACAGGAGAACCAGCCTACAGCAAGAGGAGGCTGGGGAACCCCACAGTGGCAGAACACCAGGGCCCGGTGGCAAGACAACCTTTGCAACCCTGATAGTTCTCTGCTTTGGACCCTTAAATTTTCTATTTTCTTGGTATGCGGATGACATATATCTCTTGTTTTCTGCCACCCTGGGGGGGGGGGGGGGGGGGGGGCAATACAGTAGGAAGGGAGCTTACTGCAGAACATGTGAAAGGGCCATTGTGGGATCATAGTAAAGGGCCCCAGGATATATATATATATATATATACATATATATATATATATATATATATAATTGCATTTTATAGTTGCCCCCCTACTTTTGTCCCTGTCCCCCCATGTGTCCCCCCTAAATATGAAAGCTGGAGACGACACTGAGTAAAACGGGGGGGAGGGGGCTGCAGCACTTAAAAAAAGGTTTTTCACCTTAATGCATAGAATGCATTAAGGTGAAAAACCATGAGGGTTTACAACCCCTTTAATCCTGCTAGCATTGGTAAATAGATAGGAAAGAATATCATATTTACTTGTTTTAAACTTTTTTTTTTACATTTCTTCAGTTACTTCCTGGTTTCCAGGCCTAGGCAGATAATCATAATGTCATACATTTCAGGAGTCTTCAGGAAAGAAGGAGGGGTTTTCTCAGCTAAGCACACTTTTCCGGCCTGCATGCCTGAGCTAAGAGCAGATGGATTTCAGGAAGTAAATGCTACATGAGTCATCTGCCTTTACTCAAGATGGCTGCAGCCATCTTTTATAAGAAGTAGGGAAGATTTTTTAATGATGAATTTTGCCGTCTGTGGCATGCTGGGGAGATTTCCCTTCGCTTCCTGTACTAAAGATGCAACAGGAAATAAGAGAAAATCTCTCCAAAGTGTACAGAATTCCCCTCTTAGACCTATATCCCCATTGGTGCATTCTCCCTCACCTCTGGCTCTAGTGACAACCCAATATTTTGGCATTTCTCATCACTTTCTGTGCAGTGATGATGGTCATCAGAACAGAGAGGTGAATATCACCCCGGACAGCATTAAAACGGAAAGGTCTAACCCTTTTCTAAAGTTTAAAAAATATATAATTTCACCAATACATAGACTTTAAGGGGTTGATATACTAAAGGCAAATAGACTGTGCACTTTGCAAAGTGCAGTTGCACACTGCAAGAGCAGTTGCTCCAGAGCCTAGTAAATGAGCAGAAGTTCTGCTGACTTCCTTCATCCAATCACGTGCAAGCAAAAATGCTGTTGTTACATTTTCCTTGCACGTGATTGTGTTTTGTATGCAAAGTAAGGCTTTGCCCCACTTGCTAAGCTCTGGAGTAACTGCACTTGCAGAGTGCAACTGCACTTTGCAAAGTACATTCTATTTGCCTTTAGTAAATGACCCGCTAAGACTCCATTCACACTTGTGGGACTTCAAAACTGTGCGATTTCCATTGCGACTTTACAGTGTGAATTGATGCAACTTTAGCTTTGAACAATAAAAACATATATGGTGTGATGCAATTCCTTTTCCTGCCACAGTGATTTCTTGTTCCTCCTTAGTGTTAGGGTTATGGCTAGGGTTAAGGCTAGGGTTAGCCTAGGGTTAGGGTTATAGCTAGGGTTAGGGTTTTGCCTAGGGTTAGGCTAGGGCTAGGGTTATGGCTAGGGTTAGTATTATGCCTAGGGTTAGGCGAGGGTTAGGGTTATGGCTAGGGTTAGGGTTATACCTAGGGTTAGGCAAGGGTTAGGGTTATGACTAGGTTTAGGCTAGGGTTAGGGTTATACCTAGGGTTAGGCGAGGGTTAGGGTTATGACTAGGTTTAGGCTAGGGTTAGGGTTATGCCTAGGGTTAGGCTAGGGTTAGGCTAGGGTTAGGTTAGGGTTAGGGTTATGGCTAGGGTTAGGGTTATGCCTAGGGTTAGGGACATGCCTAGGGTTAGGGATATGCCTAGGGTTAGGCTAGGGTTAGGTTAGGGTTAAAGCGCTACGTAAACTGTTGGTGCTATATAAATACTGTATAATAATAATGACTAGGTTTAGGCTAGGGTTAGGGTTAGAGCTAATTTCTCTTGCAGAAGGGGCACCAGCAACAGAAATGGATGGACAATGTGCTCGGGAGGGGCTTCTCTGCAGAAGGGATGGGCTGGGGCAGGGGCAGGGGCAGGGGTCTATGTGATTGCTTGTGCTTTACAAAGTTGCACACCAGTCGCATGTATATCATGCAGGTGTGACTTTTGTGCAACATTTGAGGGTTTAGATTAAAGTCTATGGACCTAAAGTTGCATGAAAGTCAGACCAAAGTAGTACAGATATGTTTGGTACTTATTGGGAAACATGGGGTGTGACTTGTCATGCGACTTTGGGGTGCAAAGTCGCATGACAAGTCACAAACTTATGAATGGGGCCTAAAGAGATCTTTTACAGAAAGAAGCATTGGACCATAACAGTCAAGTAACTAACATTCTCAATTGGAGAGGTCAGCAATGGCAGCCTACATGATTCTATTGTAATAATGATAGGCCCACTTTAAAAGTAAGAGTGATCCCTAATAGCCTCGTTCATGAAGGGTTTTCCAGCCACGGATATTTATAACGTATTCATCTGTGAGCCAGGACTATATCCATGTGTGATGAGGCCCCAAAGCAAAACCAATAAGAGGCCCCTTAATGGTTTATCTAATTCTTATCTATTGGTAATCTAATACCCTGTTTCCCCGAAAATAAGACCTAGCGTGATTGTCAGTGATGGCTGCAATATAAGCCCTACCCCCAAAATAAGCCCTACCCTGTTTCCCCCGAAAATAAGCCCTACCCTGAAAATAAGACCTACAAGGACTTTAACTAGGGCTTATTTGGGGGGTAGGGCTTATATTGCAGCCATCACCGACAATCATGCTAGGTCTTATTTTCAGGGAAACAGGGTAGTAATTTGAAAGCATGGGTACATTTTTATTGTTGTTTTGGGTGAGAGCCAGGACTATATGTATATGTCATGGGACCCTATAGCAAAACGATTAGGTGGGCCCCATAATGGTTTCTTTACTAGTTACAGTATCTAATGGTAATCTAATTGTCACCCGGAAAGCATAGCTGCATTTTTTGTGTATTTTTGGGTGAGAATCACAACTATATCTATGTGTGATGGGGCCCCAAAGCAAACCCAATAATAGTCCACTAATGGTTTATCTACTTGTTATCGAATGGTAATCTATTTGTCATCTGGGAGTGTAACTGAATATTTGGTGTTTTTTTTGG
The DNA here is from genome assembly GCA_037952835.1 of Lithobates septentrionalis. Lineage (NCBI taxonomy): Eukaryota > Metazoa > Chordata > Amphibia > Anura > Ranidae > Lithobates > Lithobates septentrionalis. The sequence goes on along the minus strand of JBBDGP010004320.1, from coordinate 109,482 downwards.
TGTGGAGGTTATTACTACCTGCAATGTGCCCCGGCTGTAGATCTACCTCTGGATATATACAGTGTATTGGGTTATCACGGCATTTCTAGCAATGTGATTACAGACCTCAGTATGGGACTGGTAGAACAATGTGACTAATCTCACTCTTCCTCTCAGTCATGTTACCATGTTATCAGCAGTTTGTGAATGATCTGACTCCATGACCAGCGTGTGACCCCGGGGTCAGTTCTGTCTCCAGCACAGTCTAGGTTATCTCAGGTCCAGGAGACCCCGGTACTGATGACGAGGGAGACCTCCCTCCATAGTGTCTGGCACTGGGATGGGGAAGGCACCACTTACTGACAGAAATAACAGGCCTGATAACCCCATTCAGGCACTGAGATAGTGCTGGGTCCATCCACTGAGAAAATACTACGTGCTTGGTAGAAATAAATTCCTGAGGAACCCCGCCACAATCTCCTGCTGGATAAGAAGCCTTCACATTCCACCAAAATGGCAGAGGGCCATCACGTTGTGTGCTCAGCCATACCTCCTCCCAGCTTTCTAAGATGAGAAAGAAAGATGTCCCTTTATTGCTAAGTAAGTAGGCAAAGGACACATGCCCTGAAAGTTATGCAATCCATTAGGAATATGTATGTAAAAACGTATTGGTTGAACCCAAAAGGGCTTTTTCACCATTACCTTTCCTTTATACTGGCTTTTCAAACTAAAATAAAAAACAATATAGAGGTTGGATGAAAAGGTTTGCCATATAACACGTTTGTGAGTTTAATAGTATGCTTATATACAGTGTATATAGAAAAGAATCACCCCCCTTTAATATAATCACATTTTGTTGCTTTGCAGCCTAAAATGAAGACAAACACTTTTTTTTGTTTTATCCAGCTGTATTTAAAGCACGCAGCAAAAATAACCACACAGTGGTTGAAGGAGAAAAAGGTGAATGTCCTTGCATGGCCTAGTCAGAGCCCAGACTTAAACCCCATTGATAATCTGTGGAATGACCTGAAGACTGCAGTCCACAAACGGTCACCATGAAATTTAAAGTGGAGTTCTGCCCCCCTTCCAACCCCCCCACCAGCAAAAAATTAAAAGTCAGCATCTACACATACTATAGCTGCTGACTTTTAATATTAGGACACTTACCTGTCCTGGATTCCAGCAATGTCAACACCCCAGCCAATGTTTCCTTCAGCTCTCGGGTGCTGCAGCCGCTATCCGTGGTAAGGGAAACCAGCAGTGAAGCCTTTTGGCTTCATAGCTGGTTCTCTATTGTGCAACCGCGAAGCATGCTGCACTTTTTGAATCGCCCAGCAGCGGGGGAAGGAGGGGGGCTGAAATTCCAAGTACCCGGGAGGTACCCCCTCCCCCTGAAAGGTGCCAATTGTGGCACAGGAGGGGGGGAGGAGGCAGATATGTGGAGCTTCCACTTTCGGGTGGTACTCCGTTTTAAGGAGTTGGCAAATATTGCAAGGTCTAGATGTGCAAAGTTAGTAGAGACAGATCCCAACAAACTAAAGGCTGTAATTAAAGGAAAATGCGGTACAACAAAATACTGTCATAAAGGGGGGTCCTTTTTCCAACTCAGTAATTACCGTAGTTTTTTTATCTTGTTTTATTTTTTTCTGACATGTTGTTGTTATATCTTTCACTTGGATGTTATAAGTTGCACTGAGTAAATACAGCTGGATAAAACAAAAACTGTGTCTGTCTTCATTTCAGGCTGCAAAGGAGTGCAGGGGTGATTCTTTTCTATACCCACTGTAAAGAGGTCCATACAACAGACTAACAAGATGGACAACTGAGGAGGTAGGAGGGACAGGGGGATTTGGTATTTAGGGCCAATTCACACTAGAATGGACAGCTGCAGGAGAGTATTACCTCACCGGCAGCAGTACATTCAGAGCATCACACAGCCCCCCCCCCCTTTTTTTGTGCAAACTTTATTTCAACTGTACAGAAGTACACTTAATTCATGGCGCTGTACAGCAGCTCGATGGGCTGCGCTGCTATACAGAGCCATGGGGTTCTGTATAGTGAGCTGCGATAAAATGCAGCATGTCTGCATTTTATTGCAGCAAGCTGCAGAGAAGCTTCGGGCTGGATTGCAGTGTGAATGGGACACACAAAAAAATTATTGTTTTCTGTGTGTTCTTGTGGCGACAGGAATTTTACAATGTTGAATTCACCCTTAGGTTGCCAGTCGGGCATCCTCCATCTGATGACAGATCCCTCAAAAGCGTGTTCCAGGACATTCTTCTTCACAAGCCTTGGTATCTCCAGGATTGGTGAGAGGGCAGAAGCCCACCCTTAGTATTACATTCAGAGACACTGCATGCAGACACCTTTACCTCACTCTTTCTACATCAAAGGCCTTCCGCTGGAAAAATCCTTGCTTATTCTATTCACCTTTGCTGGTCACCATTGCACAGCAACATCTTTGGGCCCCTTCATAGCTAGTTGAAAATTCTGGATTCCCTTTCTTCAAGGACTCCTCCACCCAAAGGAATAAACCTATAGAATCTCTTACTGATTAAATTGTTCAAAGTGTAGTATCTGTTGATCTTAAAGGGGAACACTTACCCAGGTTTGTATTTATTTATTTTCTTCCCCCTCTTGTTCCTGGGATCATAGGTCCAGTTGAGGTCTGCTGGCCCCACAGTTAGGTCCACTGTCTTTGCCAGCTGATTGCATATCACTATAATTCTGTTTAATGCTAAACCCTGTAATTTGACAAATATCCACAGTTTACATTTTTGTCATTTTAGTTGACCAAATAATCTCTAGTAAAGTATTATCTTGCAATCTCTAGTATTCCTTCTGGTGTCCTTTGCACTTGTGTTGCAGTGATTTTATTTACCCAGGTGTGCTATAGGGGCTGAGGTTGTTCTTGGGATTGAGGCGCTGAACAGAATACAAATTACCAAGCGGCTCCTTTGGGGATGGCGTTACAGTTGTATAAAGGATGGTTTGTGGTAAAAAAAAAAATCTGACGTGGGTGTCATATACTCTGGAAATGCCACATACAGTGGGGACGGAAAGTATTCAGACCCCCTTAAATTTTTCACTCTTTGTTGTATTGCAGCCATTTGATAAAATCATTTAAGTTCATTTTTTTCCCCATTAATGTACACACAGCACCCCATATCGACAGAAAAACAGAATTGTTGAGATTTTTGCAGATTTATTAAAAAAGAAAAACTGAAATATCACATGGTCCTAAGTATTCAGACCCTTTGCTCAGTATTTAGTAGAAGCATCCTTTTTATCTAATGCAGCCATGAGTCTTTTTGGGAAAGATGCAACAAGTTTTTCACACCTGGATTTGGGGATCCTCTGCCATTCCTCCTTGCAGATCCTCTCCAGTTCTGTCAGGTTGGATGGTAAACGTTGGTGGACAGCCATTTTTAGGTCTCTTCAGAGATGCTCAATTGGGTTTAAGTCAGGGCTCTGGCTGGACCATTCAAGAACAGTCATGGAGTTGTTGTGAAGCCACTCCTTTGTTTTTTTATCTGTGTGCTTAGGGTCATTGTCTTGTTGGAAGGTAAACCTTCGCCCCAGTCTGAGATCCTGAGCACTCTGGAGAAGGTTTTCGTCCAGGATATCCCTATACTTGGCCGCATTCATCTTTCCCTCGATTGCAACCAGTCGTTCTGTCCCTGCAGCTGAAAAACACCCCCACAGCATGATGCTGCCACCACCATGCTTCACTGTTGGGACTGTATTGGACAGGTGATGAGCAGTGCCTGGTTTTCTCCACACGTACCGCTTAGAATTAAGGCCAAAAAGTTCTATCTTGGTCTCATCAGACCAGAGAATCTTATTTCTCACCATCTTGGAGTCCTTCAGGTGTTTTTAGCAAACTCCACGCGGGCGAGGCTTCCGTCGGGCCACTCTGCCATAAAGCCCCGACTGGTGGAGGGCTACAGTGATGGTTGACTTTCTACAACTTTCTCCCATCTCCTGAATGCATCTCTGGAGCTCAGCCACAGTGATCTTTGGGTTCTTCTTTACCTCTCTCACCAAGGCTCTTCTCCCCCGATAGCTCAGTTTGGCCGGACGGCCAGCTCTAGGAAGGGTTCTGGTCGTCCCAAACATCTTCCATTTAAGGATTTTGGAGGCCACTGTGCTCTTAGGAACCTTAAGTGCAGCAGAAATTTTTTTGTAACCTTGGCCAGATCTGTGCCTCACCACAATTCTGTCTCTGAGCTCTTCAGGCAGTTCCTTTGACCTCATGATTCTCAATTGCTCTGACATGCACTGTGAGCTGTAAGGTCTTATATAGACAGGTGTGTGGCTTTCCTAATCAAGTCCAATCAGTATAATCAAACACAGCTGGACTCAAATGAAGGTGTAGAACCATCTCAAGGATGATCGGAAGAAATGGACAGCACCTGAGTTAAATATATGAGTGCCACAGCAAAGTGTCTGAATACTTAGGACCATGTGATATTTCAGTTTTTCTTTTTTAATAAATCAGCAAAAATGTCAACAATTGTGTGTTTTTCTGTCAATATGGGGTGCTGTGTGTACATTAATGAGGAAAAAAAAATGAACTTAAATGATTTTAGCAAATGGCTGCAATATAACAAAGAGTAAAAAATTTAAGGGGGTCTGAATACTCTCCGTCCTCACTGTACTTTGATCTTTTATTTAAAACTTCCTACAATGCGCAGATCCTGCTAAGGTATGGCAATACGGAAGGATTTCTTCACAGTAAGAACTGTGAGAATGTGGAATAAACTCCCCCCAGAGGTGGTTTCTGGCCAGCTCAGTAGGTTGTGTTAAAAAAAGGCCTGGATTCTTTCCTAAATGTACATACTATAATATAACTGGATACTAACATTTATAGGTAAAGTTGATCCAGGGAATATTCGATTGCCCCTTGGGGGGTCAGGAAGGAATTTGTTCCCCTGCTGGATCATGCTTTGCTGTTTTTTTTTTGCCTTCCTCTGGATCAACTATCAACTGTGGGTATTGGACTGTGTATATGGGATTGTATGATACATTTTTTTTTCTTTTTCCCTTTTATAGGTTGAACTAGATGGACTTGTGTTTTTTTTTCAACCTGACTAACTATGTAACTATGTAATGTACTGTGAGCCGCAGGTATAATCATGTTTAGCAGGGGGTCCCCTAGAGCTGAATTTTTTTTTTCAAGGGTTCCTCTGGGGTAAAAAAGTTGAGAAAGGCTGCTCTGTGCTATGCTGTACACTACATACTTCTGATCACTGCACCTTTTATACTATGCTAAACGTTATATACTCCTGACCATTTTACACTATGTTGAACCTGAAATAATTCCAGTTCTCATTATGACGAGATACACTGGGTCATCAGTTTCTACTATATAAGGCCCAATGCATAATGGGCGTTTAGCCCCGATACATGAGGCTCCTGAAATTAGGTGCGAGTAGAATGTACAGGTGCACCATCCAGCCCTGCTCCTGGCAGCCTGTAAAAGCCTGTGAGCGGCTGACAACTGCTGCACTGTGCTGTACTTACATTTAGGGTGTGCTGGGACGAATGCCCATGAAGCAAGCAGTCTGTGTTCTGGGCACTTGCTCGTGGGGGCATACAGCCCTATACGTTAATACTGATTGGTGCACTGTCCAGCTCCCTCCAGCTGCAACAGCTGTCAGCCTCTCACAGACTTTTACAGGGTCCATGCGCCAAAGATGATTTAATTTTGCTTTGTTTCTGAGGCCTGATTTTCCATATCATGATGGCAAAAGACTGCCAAGGGCCAACCTACTGTCCAATGGGACTCAGTTACCAGCAAGGGCACGCTCATTGGACATGGGGTGACAGTGCATAGAGTTTTCTTTCTGGGGTCTCATCCCTTGACTCCATACTCCAACGTGAAGAGAGAAGCACAGAAGTAGCTTTTTTTGGCTCATAAAAAAATAAGAAGGCACCATCTCCTCTTAAGAAGAACAACTAGAAGTTTAAGAGTTTAAAGAAATATATCTTTTGAAATATGGATAAGACCACCTCAGTTAGCCTTTAGTCATAAATACTGCAGAATGGCAGTTAATGGTAGGTGTGCAATAAAATATTTTTCTAAACATAATAAGCAGTAGAATTGAAGTCCCTTATAACCTTGATTTATGGGTTTGGTATGTTATTTTGTCAGTCAGAACAATTGCAGTCGCCTGTCTCTCACACTCTACTATCAAAGTCTACCAATCCAGGATTTCCAGGGACACTTCCTCATTGTTCCTTGTGGTTCCTGCTCTTCCTTATCACTGAGAAACTTTCCTGTTTTCTTGTCCCTCTCACCCCCTTCAGTGTTCAGTATGACAGGGAGACTGGGTTCCTTCCATCGGCCTCCTAGCTGGCCCCAGACACGGAGTCTCAAGGCTGACATGCTGGAACTGGATGGTGCCGCCATGACGGAAGAGGGACAAGACGGAGAGCTGAGGGGATCATCCAAACAACTCTGCGGAATCCCAAATTATTGATTCAGGATGGATGTCACTTTGTCACTTTCATTATTCTGGCATGTATATCTTTATCCTGCACTGTCAACAAATCGGAGGTGGGGTCACCATTGATGAGCAACTTATACTGAAGGAAACTAATTCATTCTTGGTAAATTCATAAAATGCCTAGAAAAACACCATCTAAAAATGAATGTACTTCTTTATTAGCAATCTAAAATTCATATTAGAAAACATTTTGGACCTCACGACGTGTAATCCTTTTTCACGCATATTCAGCTTTTTATGCTTTTACGTCTAAAAAAGAAGACTTCTGAAGACCAGAATTGTTTTGCGTGGTATTGCAAAACTATAATAAAGAAGTATGATCATCTTGCAGGCCCAGCAGGTCTCTGCCTTTTTTTTTACAAGATTTTACTCTACAGTTGTCCATTATTGATTGTCTCTCTGTGGGGTTGATTTACTAAAGGCAAATAGTTGCTCCTGAGCTTAGTAAATGAGGGGAATCTCTGCTGACTTCTATCATCCAATCACGTGCAAGCAAAGATACTGTTTCTTTTATTTTCCTTGCATTTGATTGGGTATTCTATGTAAAGTGATGCTTTAACTCATTTAGTAATCTCTGAAGCAACTGCACTTGCAGATTGTAACTGCACTTACAAAGTGCTCAGTCTATATGCCAATAGTAAATCAACCCCTTAGTTTATAGTATTGGTTCTCCTTGCTCACTGGTTGATGCAGTCAGTAGTGTATTTAGGTTTTGTGCTGCCCTAGGCCTGACTAAACTCTTGCACCCCCTAATTTAAATATGACCCACCCCTTTCTGTTTAAGACCCACCCTGAAATTTTCGAGTGGGGACACTAATTCTGGGGGTCTTGGGGGGAGGCGCAGCAATGGATTCCCTTAATAGATTTCCTCTCACTTTCTGTTCGGCTATGGGGCAGGAAGTGAAGGGAAATCTCTGCAATGGGACAGGGATGGTAAAAAATACACTATATAACCCTCCCTTACACTATCCAAAATGAAAAAAAAAAAGTGTTGCCTATAGTTCTACTTTAAGCACAAATTTCTGATAATTTTATGGAGAGGACTAAGAAGATATAACCATGCAAATGGTGCAGCAGAAAACATATAGCACAGTGAGGAAGGTTTGTAGTCCAGGACGAGAGGACAGTCAAAATCAGAAGCGGTTTATGGGGGCGCCAGACTAATTTGCCTCTCAGCCCAGTCCGCCCATAAGACTGGTGCTACACTAACAGTATAGTGCCAGCCGGCGGGGACTCTTTCCGTGCTGCCCCCCTGCAAAGTGCTGCCCTAGGCCTGGGCCTTGTCGGCTTAGGTCAGGATACAGCGTTGGATGCAGTATGCATTATGGTTATGTACATAACTTGGCTGGAACTCTCACCTGCACCTAAGATACGCTGCTCCACGATTGTGATTGTATGCTTTTGTCTTTCCTTAACCACTTAAGGACTGGAAGATTTTTACCCTTAATGACCAGGCCATTTTTTTGTGATACGGCACTGCGTCGCTTTAACTGACAATTGTGCGGTCATGCGACAATGTACCCAAACAAAACTTTTTTTCCGCAAATAGAGATTTATTTTGGTGGTATTTGATCATCTTTTATTTTTTGCGCTATAAACTAAAAAGACCGACAATTTTGAAAAAAAAAATTTTTTTTGACTTTTTGTTATAATAAATATCCAAAAAAAAAATTTTTTTTCATCAGTTTAGGCCAATGTGTATTCTTCTACATATTTTTGGTAAAAAAAAAATCGCAAAAAGGGTATTTTTATTGGTTTGCGCAAAAGTTATAGCGTCTACAAAATAGGAGATATTTATGGCATTTTTATTATATATGTAGCGCTTACCCCCGAAGGAGCGGCTGAATATTATTATATCTGTAATTCACGTTTACTGCTCAACCCTCGCAGCCCATAGATTTAAAAGTCACAGTCCTTAATGCTTTTTCTCAATGCTTTATTCATCAACATAAACTGGGATGGGAGAAGGACGTTCTTTGAGATGCTCTTCTGTTACATTTTCACTTTTCCATGAGTCATACAAGAGAAACTGTGCATAATTGCGGACAATCAAGAAATCATTTCTCAATGATTTCTTCTATCAGGGACGATGGAAGTAGATTTAATAGAGAATGAGTTGATAAAGAGTCACTCTGAATAACTTCTTCATTAGGATAACTCTTAAAGAACGATCCATATCTCTACATGTGTACTTGCAGCTTCACCACTACCCTTTTACCACTACTTCCCACTGACATGGTACTTCCAGGTTTAGCTAAAGGAGAGCAAATCTGAATAACTCCTCCCGCTTGACTGATTGGAATCCCGGGGCAATGCTGAACTCAAACTCATAGACCATCACTGCCTATCTCACTGACTTGTGCACCAACAATCCTCAGTCTCTGGCAGTACCTTTCCCTTGGGCTTTCACTCACGTGATCGATAGTCCATGTGCCACTCATAAACGATCAATCGCCCAGTTTCCTTCCGCTTTTTTGCTACTTCATCCGCAATGTTTCTCAGTTCCCTTTATCTCTTTGTGGCCTGTTCCCTTCCCCGCAGGGGTGGCCTACGACATCCACGACTACACGCGGCAAGATGTCATCTGTTCCTCCATGAGGACCGGACCTCCACCCTTCTCGCTAGGGCGAAGCTCCGTTGGCTCCCCGGAGGGGAAACCCTCCAACTCCCCCTCCGGGAGCCAGGCTGGCTCTCCCGCTCCTCAGAGCCGGGCTGGACTCGGCCTCAGACTCAGGCTCAGACTCCCAACTCCCTGGCAGCACGTGACCCCCCTTTTATATGAGAGTCTCAGGATTACCAAACAAATTAATGATTGGCCGAGACCAACACCTGTCACTCAAATTGAGAAATCAAACAATACAGTCCTGCTGCAAATAGACACTGGATCTGTTTTATATATGTAGCCTGGAGCTGGATAACTACCTATTCCTGCAATCAGAAGACTTTGTGTGGTATTGTTTCAGGGGAAGCTGTTCCCTCTAGTGTTCCATGGTGGGATGTCCTGTTACTTTCCTAATTAGAGACAAGACAGAGCAAAGCATCTTGGGACATGTAGTCCATACAGATAGGATTTGCCCTCTGGCTGTATTATGTGAAACTGCAACTACTAGCTTACTGATGGTGAAAAGCAGACCGCTGGAAGGGACTATAAAGGGAAGGCTTGAGGCCTGGCACGCTCTCTTGGGATTCAGCGAATCTGTTACAGAGTGAGCTGTAGCGGAATTGCAGCCTGCTCTGGCAGAGTTACCCGGCGAATAGCTGGAAGGACACCTGCAGACAGTTCCCCTTCACTGTCCAGCAGCAGACTGGAGGCCGTTCCTGTTCCATCAACCCTTTAGGGATATCAGATTTGTGTGAGCCGTTGTGCAGTGCGGAGGAGGCTGGATGTCACCCCCTGAGCCACATTCCTGAGAGATTATCATCCTCATCATCATCTGTTCCAGTGTGGTGAGCGGGCGATAGCCCAGTCTTATAGACACTGTATATAGACATCATTGTTTCCTGCACTCATTACCATCTTTAGTTCAAGGATCTGTTCCAGCATATCATAGACACTATATACAGACATCTTTGCCATCCATTGTTCTGCTGTTGCTTGTAGTTCCACAGAAAGTTAACATCTTTAAGTCAGTGATCACTGTGAATCCAATTACAGTTCTGATTTGCACATGAATATTGTCTGCTGGTTATCACCATCTATCAGATAAGCTATTTTGCTTTACCATTCAATATTCCTTTCATGCATCTATATACCTGAGAGCTTGCTGAAGATTAACCAGATTGCCACACGGCAACACTGGACTACTTTCACCTCCCTCCCCACTTCAGGGATTTGTTTGCTGAAGCTTTTAAAGCTGCAGTTCACCAAATAACTCTCTGTAAGAGCAGGTTTAATTGTAATACAGTTTCTGTTTGCTAAAGTTGTACTTGTTTATCTGCTATTTTTTCAATGTATGTGTGAAGGAGCAGTAGAGAGGGGTCTGACACCCATAGGAGCCATTACTCTGCTCTCCTGCAGCCTATTCACATAAACATTATGTGCACTTATTTGAGCATAGAAATGATAGTATTCACTGTTGAATGTTTGAATATTAGAGGTGAAAAACATTTTGAGGTGTAAGCTCAAATCGACTCTTTGATTTCTTTTCCATTCATCTCATTGAGTAAACTATTTCTGATTTAACCAATTTTGGTGTATTTCCTTATTGTTGCTGGTATTTAAAGTGTTTGTTAACCCCCAAAAAAATATGCAGATTCTGGTCCCTTAAAGCAGATTACACAGCACATAGCTTGTACAGTGTAATCTGCTCCCCTCTAAACTGTAAAAAAAAAACCCTGAACTTGCCACTTCCTGTATCGCATCTCTAAATAGACCACGAAAATCAGGGTAGCTCCGCCCTGATCACCGTGGTCAAAGGGCGTTCCTCCCGTCATACGCTGTCCCCTCTGCTCTCCTCTCTCCCTCCTCCTTCCTGCCTGTCATCCCTCTCTGTGTCTGTCTCCGCCCCTTCCCCGCCACTATTCTTGTAGAATAAAATTTAAAATTTTCACTGCCAGCCTCTCTCTATTAGAGGCTGGCATAGCACACTGTGTCTGTAGTTTTAAAAAACAGGTGTTGTAAATACCTAATTTGAGCTGTCTTCAGGCCGGTCATGTGACTCGCGGCCGCTTTACAGCTATGAGACACGGCTTCTGCGGAGGAGACGAGCGGCCACGTGATATCCCCGGCTGACGTCAGAGGGAGATCACAGGCCCCTCCCATAGAAGCAATAGATCAAAGCTGTAAATCGGCCGCGAGTCATCTGACCGGCCTGAAGACAACTGAAATTTGGTATTTACAACACCCATTTTTTAAAACTAAAGACACAGTGTGCTATGCCAGCCTCTAATAGAGGTTCTGGCATAGTTTTATTAGGATGGGTTAACAAACCCTTTAACCTCCCTGGCGGTATGATTATGTCAGATTTTTGATGCTCAAAGCGGTACAATTGTTTTGCATGAAAATTTGAAGTTTTATATTGTAGGCCTGTAATTCTTAGGAATAAATCACTTAAATCTGTCCAAACAAGAGTCTAGTAGACATCCCGGGTATGATAAAGTTTGAAACACAAAATCATAAATTATAATATAATAAATAATTATCAAAAATAATAATATAATAATAACATTTATTCAATAATGTAATCAGATCAAAAACGCTGAAATGTGTTCAGTTGCAGAATTGTCGCTTTCGTCACTTTCAGTGTCTAATGACAAATTTCCCCACAAATCTCTATCGCTCAATTCTGCAAGTGATTCTAATTTACCATCGCTGTTTTCTAGCTGGTCTAAAAGCGCTTTTGACGTAAAGGGACACTTTTGGTTGCTATGGACAATCTCCAGTTTCCAGGCAGAAAGAACAGTATTTATAATATAAAACTGCACGCAGGGCACTGGACAAAGCACTGGGGACAAAAGGGATGTGAAATAATTTGATACAGTACTGTAATCTGTAAGATTACAGTGTACTGTATGTGTTCTGTTATTTGCACTTTTTGAATTTCTTGCCAGACTCCGTCCCCGAGCGTCGCATCACTCGCAGGGAACGGAGCCCGGCATACAGAGCATCGGGCAGAAGACACAGCCGCCATACACTGCGGGGAGACATCGCAGGATCCAGACGACAAGGTAAATAACTTTCCCTGGATACTGCGATGCGATCCCGAGTGTGGCTTAGGGTTACCACTTTTGAATCCAGGGTGTCAGAGGTTGCTGAGAACTCACAGGGTCAGGGCAACTAGAGGGGTACTGATTTATCCTGCGACCCTCAAGAGGGCAGCGCTATATTTATATACAGTGGGGACAGAAAGTATTCAGACCCCCTTTTATTTTTTCCCCTCATTAATGTACACATAGCACCCCATATTGACAGAAATACACAGAATTGTTGACATTTTTGCAGATTTATTAAAAAAGAAAAACTGAAATATCACATGGTCCTAAGTATTCAGACCCTTTGCTCAGTATTTAGTAGAAGCACCCTTTTGATCTAATACAGCCATGAGTCTTTTTGGGAAAGATGCAACAAGTTTTTCACACATGGATTTGGGGATCCTCTGCCATTCCTCCTTGCAGATCCTCTCCAGTTCTGTCAGGTTGGATGGTAAATGTTGGTGGACAGCCATTTTTAGGTCTCTCCAGAGATGCTCAATTGGGTTTAAGTCAGGGTTCTGGGCTCAGGGCTCTGGCTGGGCCATTCAAGAACAGTCACGGAGTTGTTGTGAAGCCACTCCTTCGTTATTTTAGCTGTGTGCTTAGGGTCATTGTCTTGTTGGAAGGTAAACCTTTGGCCCAGTCTGAGGATATCCCTGTACTTGGCCGCATTCATCTTTCCCTCGATTGCAACCAATTGTCCTGTCTCTGCAGCTGAAAAACACCCCCACAGCATGATGCTGCCACCACCATGCTTTACTGTTAGGACTGTATTGGACAGGTGATGAGCAGTGCCTGGTTTTCTTCACACATACCGCTTAGAATTAAGGTCAAAAAGTTCTATCTTGGTCTCTTTAGACCAGAGAATCTTATTTCTCACCATCTCGGAGTCCTTCAGGTGTTTTTTTTAGCAAACTCCATGCGGGCTTTCATGTGTCTTGCACTGAGGAGAGGCTTCCGTCAGGCCACTCTGCCATAAAGCCCTGACTGGTGGAGGGCTGCAGTGATGGTTGACTTTCTACAACTTTCTCCCATCTCCCGACTGCATCTCTGGAGCTCAGCCACAGTGATCTTTGGGTTCTTCTTTACCTCTCTCACCAAGGCCCGTCTCCCCGGATAGCTCAGTTTGGCTGGACGGCCAGCTCTAGGAAGGGTTCTGGTCGTCCCAAACGTCTTCCATTTAAGGATTATGGAGGCCACTGTGCTCTTAGGAACCTTAAGTGCAGCAGAAATTTTTTGTAACCTTGGCCAGATCTGTGCCTTGCCACAATTCTGTCTCTGAGCTCTTCAGGCAGTTCCTTTGCCCTCATGATTCTCATTTGCTCTGACATGCACTGTGAGCTGTAAGGTCTTATATAGACAGGTGTGTGGCTTTCCTAATCAAGTCCAATCAGTATAATCAAACACAGCTGAACTCAAATGAAGGTGTAGAACCATTTCAAGGATGATCAGAAGAAATGGCCAGCACCTGAGTTAAATATATGAGTGTCACAGCAAAGGGTCTGAATACTTAGGACCATGTGATATTTCAGTTTTTCTTTTTTAATAAATCTGCAAAAATGTCAACAATTCTGTGTTTTTCTGTCAATATGGGGTGCTGTGTGTACATTAATGAGGAAAAAAAATGAAAGGGGGTCTGAATAGTTTCTGTACCCACTATATATATATATATATATATATATATATATATATATATATATATATATATATATATATAGTTGTGCTCATAAGTTTACACACCCTGGCAGAATTTGTGATTTCTTGCCCATTTTTCAGAGAATATGAATGATGACACAAAAACTTTTATTACCCAAATGACCCTGATCAAAAGTTTACATACCCCAGATCTTAGTACTGTGTATTGCCCCCTTTAACAGGAATGACAGCTGGAAGTCTTTTGTGGTATTTGTGGATATACTGTTGATAGGCATTCTCAATTCCTTCGATATCTTTGTATATCCCTTTCCTGTTTTATACAGTTCAACTACCTTTTCCTGCAAATCCTTTGAAAATTCTTTTGCTTTCCCCATAAATCAGAATCCAGAAACGTCAGTGCAGCACTGGATGAAAGATGCAAGGGTCTGTCAGGAGTCCAGAAACTCATTGACCTTTTATACACACACACTAATTACAAGAAAACAGATCACAGGTGAGAATGGTTACCTTTAATAGCCATTGAAACCCATTTGTGTCAACTTGTGTGCATGTTATCAGGCCAAAATCACCAGGGTATGTAAACTTTTGATCAGGGTCATTTGGGTAGTTTCTGTTGCCATTATGATTTTAAAAGAGTAAACACAGTTGATTGATAATAAATGGCTTCTGCCAAACACTAACCATGAGTGAAAGAAAGGTTTTTGTGTTATCATTCATATTCTCTAAAAAATGGCCAAGAAATCTTAAATTCTGCCAGGGTGTGTAAACTTATGAGCACACATATATATATATATATATATATATATATATATATATATATATATATATATATATATATATATATATATATATTTTTTTTTAATATACTATAATTAATCTTATTCTCAGTTTACATTTAAAGATTTTAATTCCGTTGTCATATTTTTCAAAACATACACACATATGTATTGCCATACATTTTTGAAATTGTCTATTCCCCTGGTGCCCAACTCATGGGCGTTCCTTTGGTACTTTGTGCGCCCAGAAAGGCCCTGCAGACACTCATCTGTGTTTCCCTTTTGCCCTGTTGTAGCAGTGATCTCTATTAGTCTTATGTAATGTCTATGTCTCCTGAAGCATGTCCTCAGCATCTAAAATCTCCTATAGAAAGTCCACAGTCTCTGACCATCTCTTGCATAATGCCCACAGTCTCTGACCATCTCTTGCATAATGCCCACAGTCTCTGACCATCTCTTGCATTATGTCTGCAGTCTCTGACCATCTCTTGCATCGTGCCCACAGTCTCTGACCATCTCTTGCAACATGCCCACAATCTCTGACCATCTCTTGCATCGTGTCTACAGTATCTGACCATCTCTTGCATCGTGTCTACAGTCTCTGACCATCTCTTGCATTGTGCTCATAGTCTCTGACCATCTCTTGCATCGTGTCTACTGTATCTGACCATCTCTTGCATCGTGTCTACAGTCTCTGACCATCTCTTGCATTGTGCCCACAGTCTCTGACCATCTCTTGCATTATGCCTGCAGTCTCTGACCATCTCTTGCATCGTGCCCACAGTCTCTGACCGTCTCTTGCATCATGTCCACAGTCTCTGACTATCTCTTGCTCAATGCCCACAGTCTCTGACCATCTCTTGCATTGTGCCCACAGTCTCTGACCATCTCTTGCATCGTGCCCACAGTCCTTGACCATCTCTTGCACCATGTCCACAGTCTCTGACCGTCTCTTGCATCATGTCCACAGTCTCTGACTATCTTTTGCAACATGTCCACAGTCTCTGATCACCTCTTGCATTGTGCCCACAGTCTCTGACCATCTCTTGCATCGTGCCCACAGTCCTTGACCATCTCTTGCATTGTGCCCACAGTCTCTGACCATCTCTTGCATCGTGCCCACAGTCTCTGACCATCTCTTGTATTGTGCCCACAGTCTGTGACCATCTCTTGCATCGTGTCTACAGTCTCTGATCATCTCTTGCATCGTGTCTACAGTCTCTGACCATCTCTTGCATTGTGCCCATAGTCTCTGACCATCTCTTGCATCGTGTCTACAGTCTCTGGCCATCTCTTGCATTGTGCCCACAGTCTCTGACCATCTCTTGCATTGTGCCCACAGTCTCAAACTATCTCTTGCATCGTGTCTACAGTCTCTGACCATCTCTTGCATCGTGTCTACAGTCTTTGACCATCTCTTGCATCGTGTCTACAGTATCTGACCATCTCTTGCATCGTGTCTACAGTCTCTGACCATCTCTTGCATTGTGCCCATAGTCTCTGACCATCACTTGCATCGTGTCTACTGTCTCTGACCATCTCTTGCATCGTGTCTACAGTCTCTGACCATCTCTTGCATTGTGCCCACAGTCTCTGACCATCTCTTGCATTATGCCTGCAGTCTCTGACTATCTCTTGCATCGTGCCCACAGTCTCTGACCATCTCTTGCATCGTGTCTACAGTCTCTGACCATCTCTTGCATAATGCCCACAGTCTCTGACCATCTCTTTCATCGTGTCTACAGTCTCTGACCATCTCTTGCATCGTGCCCACAGTCTCTGACCATCTCTTGCATCGTGTCTACAGTCTCTGACCATCTCTTGCTTAATGCCCACAGTCTCTGACCATCTCTTGCATAATGCCCACAGTCTCTGACCATCTCTTGCATCGTGTCTACAGTCTCTGACCATCTCTTGCATAATGCCCACAGTCTCTGACCATCTCTTGCATAATGCCCACAGTCTCTGACCATCTCTTGCATCGTGCCCACAGTCTCTGACCATCTCTTGCATCGTGTCTACAGTCTCTGACCATCTCTTGCATCGTGCCCACAGTCTCTGATCATCTCTTGCATCGTGTCTACAGTCTCTGACCATCTCTTGCATAATGCCCACAGTCTCTGACCATCTCTTGCATCGTGCCCACAGTCTCTGACCATCTCTTGCATCGTGTCTACAGTCTCTGACCATCTCTTGCATAATGCCCACAGTCTCTGAACATCTCTTGCATTATGTCCGCAGTCTCTGTCCATCTCTTGGTGTGCGTCTGCTGTCTCTAACACTGAATATTACGTACAGCCCTATGGTGAAGTCAGGGGCTGTATTTAAAAGGTTAGTTCACCTTTTCAGAAAAAAAATATAAAAGCTGTACTACAGTGGTAACTACAGTGGAAATCGGTGGGGGGGTTTGGGGCGGGGGAGATGTAGGGTGTAAGACCAACTTTTGCTTTTCTATGAAAAGGTGAACTAACCCTTTAAGGCCCCCTTTATCAGGAATGTTGACCAATACTGGTCTATTCCTCTAATTCAAGAAATAGGCATACTTTTATCATTTTACTTTAACCACTTCAGCCCCGGAAGATTTTACCCCCTTCCTGACCAGAGCACTTTTTGTGATTCGGCATTGCGTCACTTTAACTGAAAATTGCGCGGTCATGCAACATTACACCAAAACAAAATTGACGTCCTTTTTTTCCCAGAAATAGAGCTTTCTTTTGGTGGTATTTGATCACCTCTGCGGTTTTTATTTTTTGCGCTATAAACAAAAAAAGAGTGACAATTTGGGGAAAAAATGTGAGTGTATAGTCTTTTTTTAATTTATTTTAAATAAACAGCATTGGCATACTGCCCAATGATTGCTGTTTGTTTTTCTATGAGGATTTTTCTATGAGGATGGATATTGTATGCCCATAGTATTTTGGGGTCAGCAAGGATAAACGTTGCAGGTGGAGCGGTTTTCCCTTCTAAATGAACCAAAGGCGCATTTATACCAACATCTGGTGAGTGGCCAATCCATGTGGTGGTGGTGTTGTCACTGAAGTGGTGAACTTGTCACTAGGAATCACGGATGATTAATTTAAAAGCACAAAAACAATATATTCACTAAGGACAGTTTCCAACAAAACCCTTGTATAAATTGGCACATTGCACAATAATAATAATTGGATATTATAAGCTTGATAATTTGGATGTATATATTGATGTTATGCTGGAATATATTTAGGGTTTGTTTGGTTGTTTTATTATCACGGAAAAGATGAAAGAAAGATCATATATCATTGCATAATTTATATATTTACATATATACAAATTTTTTTGAAAATTTTTTTGCTAATAATTTTGTTATACATATGATTTAAAAAAAGTGGTGTATTTGACTTTAAGGTATTGGGGTAGCGCAGTCAACAATATTTTTATTTTAGATCAGAGGATGTATAATCGCGTATAAAATGGGGAAGAAAAGGTATTTAGAATTTTTTTTATATGTATACATAAATGTTTTGCCTTTCATTTCTTTTTTAAACTGAATGGGTAGTTTTAAAAGGTGAGGGTTTACCTATACTTTAATCATCCTGAGCGGGGACCGCCTAAGTTTTGAATTGCATTGTAACTGTACTGTCTCCTTTTATTTTCTAAAGCACAGTGCAGTGTTGGCGTTAAATAATTCTATAATCATAATCATAATAATGCCTTTTTCCAGCCAGCTTCTGCTGCCTTTAATCAGGACCACCACTAGGCGGCAGTGTGATCCAACATTAAACCCACTGACCCAGTCTCCTGTAATGTTAGAATTTACTAATACTTGATAGCCATGAACCACCAAGCCATAAGAAAACTTACTAGACAATTAAAACCAAGGTTGAGGCTTATGAAAATACCATATAGCATCCACAGTAAAGGGCATGGTAAAACTGCTTTTTTTCCGCCCCCAAGACCTAAACAAGCATTTAACCCTTGCAGTGCAGGGGCAGCTTCACCACAAAGGAGGATTTTTCCTTTTCCTGGGAATTTAGCTTTAATAGGTTTCATTCTGCAAAAGGCCTGCTATGCATAACACTGGGCCGGGTTTACTAAAGGGTATGACTGTACAGCGGTGCATTAGACAAGCGCAAACAAGCATGTCGTATTTATTCTACTGTGTCAGGATTTATTCTACCATGTGATGAGCACATACGGGCGTACACAGGCCACAGGGAATATATGTAGTAAAATGGACTACAATTGTAAAGCACCGTATCCTGGGTCTTTCAAAGCCTCACCTGTCCCTCTAGTGCTCAGTGTATCAGGTGACATCATGTTTGTGTGCCCAGCAGAAAGGACTGTGGAATGAGTAGTTCTCCCATCAGATAATTCCCATAGAAAAACTCACCCAAGCTCTACCGCTATATAGTATAGTTGGTGTGTAGTGTAGGCGTGCTCTGGCTAATTAAGCTCACAAAAGATCCATAGAAAGTACATGCCGGCAACTCGACAGCTTCTCCATAGAAAATATTTATTTAGGCATTACAACAGTAACATCATCCAAAAATGCTGACGCTTTTTGGCCTTAGGCCTTCATCAAAAGCTTTTGATGAAGGCCTAAGGCCGAAACGCGTTAACTTTTTTTGTGATGTTACTGCTGTAATTCTTAAATAAATATTTTCTATGGAGAAGCTGTTGAGTTGCTGGCATGTACTTTCTATAGATAATTGCTATACTTGATTATGTGTCCGGACTGCATGTCCCAGGGTTCTTTGCTACTGTTAGGAAGATTGCGGGAGTAGCTATAAAAGAAGCAGAAAGCCCATGCGGTGCTCTCCTCCCAGGGCCTGATGCAAGACGGACCTCTCTGTGAAACACAGGAGGGGAGGTCGCAGCCTACCACGTGGGGTTCCACCCTTCAACCCGTAACCTGAGGAGCCTAGCTCTGTCGCTTGCTTTTGGGCATCCTTCCAGCACCACTCTGGTCGCCCGCCTTTCGGTGTGTGTCAAGCTTCACATCTGGAGATCGAGACAGCGGATCCCCTGCACGAGTGTCGCTACACAAGTTCCTGTCCGGGAGACATCAGAGCAGTCTGATCGTTGGTGAGAGGGCAAATCGCCCAAACCTTATCCATCCTTTGTCACGGTTACACTGGGACACCTTGCACAGACACTTTCATGCCAGGAATACTTTACTGAAGTTATTTGAATATTGTGCTTAAGACAACTCTAGCCTTCCACACTACAAGGACTCAACTGTTTACCACTACACCTAATCGGATTACAGCTAACGAGCTCCCACGTACCAGTGAAGAATATCAGATCTGCAACGTGGACTTTATTGCCATTACTGGTAAAAGGGCCCCCTCCTTATATTATCATTCTTAAAACTGCTCTTCCTCCTTATGATAGCAGAATAGGCTGGCCTGGTTCCAGCTCTTTCAGAGTGTCAGTACAGTCAGTTAGCTGTAACATCCTTTGGGAGGTAACCCTATTTCCCAAGGAAGTGTTTATACAGTATTGTCTTTATTAATGTTGTCTTGTGCTTTTTTGGAGGAATTATTTTGCTGAGTTGGTGCTGTTGCCAAAACTCAGCAGATCTATTACCTCCCCATCCCTTTTGTAACAACCTTCTTCTTTTTTGGTTCCAGTAAAATATTCTTAGAACTTAAATACGCAAAGTGTCTGATTTATTACTCCACAGCATACAAGGATGTCTGAACCCAGAGTGTCAGGTGTGTTGGAATGTTCACTAGGTCACGGCCGTGCAGATGAGCAGGTAATTCTAAGCAGTCCTCTAGGGCATTGTTTCTCAATTCCAGTCCTCAAGGCGCTCTAACAGGTCATGTTTTCAGGATTTCCCTCAGATGATTTGGCTGTGGTAATTACTAAGGCAATGAAACTGATCAAATCACCCGTGCAAAAGAATAGAAAGCCTGAAAACATGACCTGTTGGGGAGCCTTGAGGACTGTAGTTGAGAAACACTACTCTAGGGGGCCGTGCTACATATACATAAAAATATATATATTTTTTAAATGCACATGCCATAAACAAATAAAATCATACAGTGTTCATGGCTGTAAATAAAAAAACCCCCAAAAAACTCTTAAGGGCCTTTTTTAGGGGGTTTCTAAGTGTTTAAGTGTAACTTTATTTTTTATTTTTCTTATTTATTTTTTTACTAAAACTTTATATCACATAGAGGTAAACTCTTTGTGACATGTTCTCTTTAATGGGACATCAGGAGTCTTTTAGACCCCAGTGGGGTAGCTATGGGGGTGCGGACCGCGCCCAGGTGACACCCTCAGCCCGACAGGAGCTTCCTAGCCCCGGTTGGCGTGATGTCACAAATCATGATTCAGAGGCCAGGAGTGTGGAATTGAACAGAAGAAGATGCTGCCGATATGACCTGTAGCCAGAACCAGTGGCGGCCCATGCATTAGGGGCGCACGGGCGCAGTCCCCCCCTATCCATGCATCCAACCCCCTGATCTACATACAGGGAGCTGAACCATGGATTCCAATGGGGGGAGGGGGGTTAAGTACGTGATTAGAGCCTGAGGCTCTAAAAGGCTTCAAAATAGGGTGGGCTTGGGGTGCAGAGCACTGCGCTCCAAGCCCACCCAGTTGTGTGGTTATAGCGAATGAATATTCGCTATTCTCGCACTAATCCTGCTCCCTGCCAATCAGAAAGTGGGTCATGAGACCCGTCACCCGATTGGCTGAAAGGACAGGCGATCTTATTGGACACCTAGCGCCTAGGAGGAGGAGAGAGGAGATGCACAGCGGAAGCCGCCGTGCTGGAGGAGAGGTCACAGGAGCCGCCGCCCGCCACCTAGATGGGAAAAGTGTAAACAGCGAGCAGGGGGTGGGGGGGGGGGCTTTGCCGCCATCCCAAATAAAATTAAAAAAAACCCAGCCGCCATTGGCCAGAACCCATGTGCACTGCAAGTGAGTGATCACTTAACTGCTTTAACTCTACAGTGCCTTAACTAGGGCAATGTTTCTCAACTCCAGTCCCCAAGTACAGGTCATGTTTTCAGGCCTTCCATTATTTTGCACAGGTGATTTGATCAGTTTCACTGCCTTAGTAATTATCACAGCCGTTTCATCTGAGGGAAGTCCTGAAAACATGACCTGTTGGGGGTACTTGAGGACTGGAGTTGAGAAACATTGAACTAGGGCACTGTTGTGTCACCTTGTCTTAGCTGTGTGAACTGGTTGAAGTGGTTAACGCTTTGGGAGAGGTTAATTAATTTACAATGGTAATTGTAATATGCAGCATGGAGGGGGTTAATGTACTCACTGATGTATTAGTGACCAGTGGCAATTAATTAACCCCTTTGTGCTGCTTTAGTGGCAGTGGCACCACCAGTGTTAATTAACCCCTTTATGCTACAGCTTGAAGGGGTTTATAAACACTGACACTAATGCCAATAATAGAACAAAAAGAGAACTGATAGGCTCTAGCTAGGCAATATAAATTCCGGGAGCGGGATGCTGAAAATAACAGCAGCTGCTGACAATTAACTTATTGCTCACACCTCAGATTCAATAATAAAGTACTGCAGATGATTTCCTCTGAATTGATTAGGCATATAGAAAAAATAGGGGAGGAATTGAAGAGACAATTCCAGAAAAAAGCAATTCTTCAAGGAGGAACAGGCAATTTAGCAAAAAATATAAAGTTTTATTTGCAATTCACTTAAACACTAATCAAACAAGTTAATTTAGAAAATACCACCAACAATTCATTAAAATAGACAACGTTGTCTACACACACAGATGGCCACCACACACTTCTCCATATACCCCCCAATTTAATGACTAATGAAAGTGATGGTCACTGTTGGATCATCTAAGGGGAAAGATGATTTTCCTTCAAGTAACACTGACGTAAGTATAGAACGTCAAAGGGGAGTGGAAGCAGCCAAGGAGTTGTTGATACCTCTTATCCACTAAATTAAAGGCCACCGGATGTCAATAACTGCAGCGGACTGGCTTATTGCACAAACAGCTCATAATTGGTCTTTGGAAACAGAGCTCACTGAAAAAATATACAGACTAAATCAATCAGGGTATGCTGGGAGGAAGTCCCTGTAACTGAACTGTAATTGCACGGGAACTGTCGCAGGCTTACGAACACCGATGTCAGCAGGTAGGTGTGTGTGTCTAAAGTAAGAGCGGTTGAGTTGTATGTGTGACCCTCCCTATCGGGAGATGTAAAAGGTAGAATCTCACCACTTTCCCGACACAGGACAACACCCCCGAATGGATGGACGAACAGCTTCTGCTTATTCTGTCTACTGGCAGCTCATCAGAATAGCTCCCTTCGCTGTGCAGTATATCGCCGGTTCGTTCTGAGTGGTGCTAAACAAAAAATGGGAAAACCACCAAATGTTTAAAAAAAATGGGAAAACCGTGACAGAAAAAGGTGTTAAAGGAAAATAAATAAATTAAAAAGAAAGAATAATACTAAATGAATAAAATAGATAAAGTAAATTAAGCTACTGACATAGAACCAGGAGGCCAGCATGGTCTGGGGTTATAGATTAGATGGCAGTCCATAGCTAAGGCGTGAGAAATAAGGAAAGATTACATTCATTATTTAACCCTCGAGCTTGCATGCTATTTAAGTTGTATATCCACATTTTCTCCTTCTGGCACAGAATTCTGTTGAAATCCCCCCTTCTCAGTGGGAGGTTCAGTCTGTAGATGCCCTTGTAGGAAAGTCCAGTGGGGTCACCATCATGAAATTTGATGAAGTGTAATGACAGTAGGCGTTCATCATCCTTGCTGAGGATACTTTGGATGTGTTTACCGATTCTGATTTTAAGTTGTCTTTTGGTCTTACCCACGTAATTCTTGCCACAAGGGCAAGTTAACATGTACATTACTCTGGTGGTGTTGACTGAGCACCTACAACATCTATACATCCCCCTCAGGGATGGCAGCTGGGTTAGCCAGTTAGGAGTAGGGGATCTCTGGTATTCAGAGTGGATGAGACTATCTCTAAAGTTCCTAGAGTGACGAGCAGTAAGAAGAGGGCGATCGCCCACAATATGTCCAAGTATGGGCGAGTCGGCAAGAATATGCCAATTTTGACGCAATATCTCCCTAACTTGGTCCCACTGGGCACCAAATTTGGTGATAATCCTAATTGGATCCTGTGGCTTGTTCAAAGATTGTAGACCTTTTTCCCTAATGAGTAGGTTCTGTCTGTCCGTCTGTATGGACCTCTTTTTAGCCTCCCTGATACAGGAATGGGAATAACCTCTCTCTCTAAATCCTCGTAGAGATCCCTGGCTTCAACCTCAAAATCGTGTTTATGAGAACAGTTCCTTTTGATTCTAAGGAATTGACCAACAGGTATTCCCTTAATAAGGAATTTAGGGTGGTCACTGGTGGCCTGTAGCAAGGTGTTAGCTGCAGTAGATTTTCTATGAGTTTTGGTGGAGATCAACCCATTTTCCACTCCTATAGTTAAGTCAAGGAAGGGGAGGGTCTGGGAGTGAGCAGAGAAAGTAAGCTTTATGTTCCTGTTATTGATGTTGAGTTCCTCCATAAAGTGCAACAGCTTCTGTTGGGTGCCACCCCATATCATGAGCACATCATCGATGTACCTCAGTCACAGGCGACTGTGGCCGAGGTACATCAATGAGGAGTATACAACCTCCTCCTCCCACATGCCAAGATGCAAACAGGCATATGAAGGGGCCCAGGGTGCCCCCATGGAGGTCCCCCTGATCTGCTGATAGTAGGTCCCCAGGAACTGGAAACAGTTATGTTCCAGTAGGAATTCCAAGATCTCAACAATAAATTTGTTCTGTTGTCCCATGAGTGGGAATTTTTTCTCAAGGAAAAACTGAACAGCCCCATGTGTGGGGGATCGACATGTAGAGAGATTCCACGTCGATCCCCACAATAAGGGCTCCCTCCGGCAGAGCCATAGCGCCAAGTCACAAAAGTACATCCCTTGTGTCCTGCACGTAGGAAGGTAGGTCATAGACCAATTCCTTGATTAGTGCGTCAATGAATTTCCCCGTTTTCTCCAAGGGGTCATTGACGGACAACACTATGGGTCTGCCGAGTGGGTTGGTTATAGATTTGTGGAGTTTGCAGTTAGGGAAAATATGTGAATGGATGTCTGCTGGTTTCCTTCCTCTCCACCCAGCAGCACATGCCATGTGGGTCCCAGGCCCGCAGGTGGGGCAGTGGGGGGGACAGTTCTGGGGCGTAGAAAAAGCAATCAGGCTGTACAGTTTCCCAGTCACTTTCATAAGAAAGCCGACAGTCAGCTTGTAGAGTGTACACAACAGTTTTAACCACTTAAGGACCGAGCCTCTTTTTGAGATGTGTTGTTTACAAATTAAAAACAGTTTTTTTTTCTAGAAAATTACTTAGAAAAAAAATGTATAATGTTTGGGGGTTCCAACACCCTAGAGAATAAAATGGCGGTCGTTGAAATACTTTCTGTCACACCGTATTTGCGCAGCGGTCTTGCAAGCGCACATTTTTGAATTAAAAAATAAGACAACAGTAAAGTTAGCCCAATTTTTTTTATATCTTGAAAGATAATGTTATGCCGAGTAAATTGATACCCAACATGTCATGCTTCAAAATTGCGCCCGCTAGTGGAATGGCAACAAACTTTTAACCTTAAAAATCTCCATAGGCAACGTTTAAAAAATTCTACAGGTTGCATGTTTTGAGTTACAGAGGAGGTCTAGAGCTTGAATTATTGCTCTCACTCTACCGATCGCGGCAATACCTCACATGTGTGGTTTGACCACTGTTTTCATATGCGGGCGCTACTCACGTATGCGTTCGCTTCTGCACGCAAGGACAGAGCGTATTTACATTTTTTTTTTATTATTATTTATTTTACCTTTTTATTTTTACACTGTTCTTTAAAAAAAAAAATGGTGTCACTTTTATTCCTATTACAAGGAATGTAAACATCCCTTGTAATAGAAAAAAAAAGCATGACAGGACCTCTTAAATATGAGATCTGGGCTCAAAAAGACCTCAGATTTACACTAAAATGCAATAATAGAAAAAAAAAAAAAAAGTTGTAATTTAAATTTTTTTAAAAAAAAATGGCCCTTTAAGAGCTATGGGCGTAAGTGATGTTTTGACGTCGCTTCCGCCCTGCAAGGGTATGGAGACGGGTGGGGGCCATCTTCCCCTCACTCATCTCCATACCCAGCATGAGAAAGGATCCAATCGCCTCCACCGTTGCTGACGGCTCCGGTAGGCACCAGAGGCACCAGAGCGCAGCGGGAGGGGCCCTCTCCCGCCGCCGATAAAAGTGATCTGGCGGCGAATCCGCCGCAGAGACCACCATTATCGGAAACCGGACCACCGGCCGAAGAAGAGGATACCGGGGTTATGACAGCTAGCTGCTGCCATAACAAAGATATTCCTCTTCAAACTTAGGGCATATATCGGTGTGCGGCGGTCCAGAAGTGGTTAATTTTGGCAGCAAATTATAATTAAGCTTTAGTCTTTGTCTTTTCACTAAAATGGCAATTTAGTTTTAGTCTTCTGCCATTATTTAAGCATTTCTCTACAAATTACAAACTCATTATATACTGCTGGAGTGAAAAATCCAATATGTTATTATTTATGGTATTAAGGGTTGAACGTGCACTACAGACCAGTGTTCATTTTGACGTCAAATTTAAATTTAGTTTTAGTCGTATTTTAGTCTTTTAACTAAATTGCCCTTTTAGTTTTAGCCCTATTTTACACATCTCAATTGTTTACGTTTTTGTCATATTTTAGTCGACTAAAATAGTATTAATTTAGTCTACAAAAATGTTTTAGTCGACAAAATTAACACTGGTACACACACTGTAGACTGTAGTAAAATGCTGTAGCAGCTGGGAATGTGTGTGTAAAACTTCCTTTTTTCGGTGAAGTTCCGCTTTAAGGTAAATGTTGCGACAAAGCTGTTTTTTTTTTTGTTTTTTTTTGGGCAATTCATTTTTATCTTATCTTTGGCGAGATTTCTGCTTTAAGTTCAATTCAACAGGTATTAGCTGTTTTTTTGCCTAAGCCCTCTGTGTTCCAGGGAAACGCTTGCAATCTCCTGAAATTGTGTGTGCTTCTTGCAGGCACCGTGAGCCAAAGAAACCTTGTGTGTGAGCCGCTCAGGCTCAAAAAATGGGTGCAAGTCCTCAGTCCACTGCTATGAGTGCTAGCTGGGGAGGACACTCGTCCCAGCTCCAGACACCAATGAAGGCCTCTTGAGCCCCTCGGGAAAGAGAGCCCTGACTGATGGGGGCATGGCCAGGGAGGAGTTAAAGTGAATTTGGCTCACTCAGGATTGGTACAAGAGGGGACAAAGGGTTGGGCCTGAGCTCAGGAGTTTGGCACTCCAGGGGATTATGGTCCTTTTCGGACGAAAGCATGGAAGAGCTGCCCACCCTCCCGCCCTATTTTTGATGGTATGTCACAGCGTGTTACGGTTTTGGTGACCTTGCCAGCAAATATGGAAGCTTTTTTATGCCCTGATGATAATTGGGAGATTGACGGCCGGTCCGGCACTTATGGTAAGGACAGGCCCCTCCTTCATCTCCCTTTTACATTTGGAGTTGAGTGCTCACAGTGCAACTGTGACTGGCACGGTTTAAATATTTAATGTTATGTTTGAGTTAAATAAAGCTGTGGCCTTGCCCTTTTTCCAACGTTAATGGTTGTATGTGGTTTTATTGGATGGGAAGAAGGGGTAAGGTATGCTAAGTGGTCATGGTAAGTTGGATGGGACCTGGGCTTATTGCACCTCAGCAGTCATGTATGTTGAGGTAGATATCCCTGTACATCCAACCAAACCCCTTATAAGCGATAATGGCAACCCCAGCCTGGGCTCCTGCCAGGCCATGCCCCCAGCTTTGCTCCGGCCCTGCTGAGCTTAATCATGGGGAGCCCAGGATGAGGATACCATTATCACTACTAACAGGTTTTCTTGGATGTGCGGCTACAGAGATATCTACTTTGTGCAGCCACGCTGTAGTGCCATTTAATGCTAGTGCACTGTGCATGGCAACAAAGTACAAGAATTTTGGTTGGGCAAAAAAAAAAAGGCGCACGCACTTCTTTGGTGTGATTGTCATGCACTGGACAGCCCACTGAGATAACTGAGGTTCCCAAATGAGCCATGCTGTAATGCATGTGCTGCCACTCTTGCAGTAGTAAGAACCCTAGCAACAGATTATTCAGCAGAGGATGCTATATGCAGTAAACTTGGGCTGAGGGCCCACAGAGTGATCTGGAATCATGAACTTGTTTAGCCGATCACACACTGATGTTTCATGTGTGCAGAGCGATCCTAATTAGCCTTGAAACTTTTGATGGGACTGGGCTGCACAGCCCCCAGCACCAAGTGAAGATCTGCAATGAGTAGCACCAAGTGATGATCTGCAATGAGTAGCACCAAGTGATGATCTGCAATGAGTAGCACCAAGTGATGATCTGCAATGAGTAGCACCAAGTGAAGATCTGCAATGAGTAGCACCAAGTGAAGATCTGGAATGAGTAGCACCAAGTGAAGATCTGCAATGAGTACCACCAAGTGAAGATCTGCAATGAGTACCACCAAGTGAAGATCTGCAATGAGTAGCGCCAAGTGAAGATCTGCAATGAGTAGCACCAAGTGATGATCTGCAATGAGTAGCACCAAGTGAAGATCTGCAATGAGTAGCACCAAGTGAAGATCTGCAATGAGTACCACCAAGTGAAGATCTGCAATGAGTAGCACCAAGTGAAGATCTGCAATGAGTAGCACCAAGTGAAGATCTGCAATGAGTAGCACCAAGTGAAGATCTGCAATGAGTAGCACCAAGTGATGATCTGCAATGAGTACCACCAAGTGAAGATCTGCAATGAGTAGCACCAAGTGAAGATCTGCAATGAGTAGCACCAAGTGATGATCTGCAATGAGTAGCACCAAGTGATGATCTGCAATGAGTAGCACCAAGTGAAGATCTGCAATGAGTAGCACCAAGTGATGATCTGCAATGAGTAGCACCAAGTGAAGATCTGCAATGAGTAGCACCAAGTGAAGATCTGCAATGAGTACCACCAAGTGAAGATCTGCAATGAGTACCACCAAGTGAAGATCTGCAATGAGTAGCACCAAGTGATGATCTGCAATGAGTACCACCAAGTGAAGATCTGCAATGAGTAGCACCAAGTGATGATCTGCAATGAGTAGCACCAAGTGATGATCTGCAATGAGTAGCACCAAGTGAAGATCTGCAATGATTAGCACCAAGTGATGATCTGCAATGAGTAGGGACAACAAATTTTGAGCACACTGCCCCCCCCCCACCCCACAAATATGCACACATGTGAACGTAAACGCACTGATAAGGGACAGCAACATATGAAAGTGTCACTTGCGCTACACATGTTACATATCACTGCACACACCAGAGTGATTCTAGAGCCAATATTCACTGCTAACTCTAATGTGAAGACCTGTAGGGGCTTATAGGTAAATACCCGGAGTCAGAGAATAAAAAGAATAAACACAGGGCAGGCATGACAGGGTTAAAAGGGGTTTGGTATGGGGAAGGTGTTTCTGGGCAGCTTAGCACTATTAAAATAGCACTTATATGATTGGTGGAGTGGGCGGTAGCAAGTGGGGCTGCAGAAAGGGGAGATCTGTAGGAGGGTCGTAGGTCCTCAGTTGGAGGAGAGCGTGCTTGAGACAACTGTCCACCCTCCCGCCCTTACTGTGTTCAGTCTTTTGGGTATGAGGTGGACCATGTTCTGGGGGGCATTGTCGTGGCAGTCGGTGGGGTACAAGGTCCTTATATGGGTTTGTTTATGGAAATATATGTACATTTGTAGGGACCGGTCCTTGGTACGGCTCACCATTATTATGGTTGGGACCCGTCCTTGGTACGCCTCCATTATTATGGTTGGGACCCGTCCTCTGTGCGGCTCCCATTAGTATGGTTGGGACCGATCTTTGGTAGGGCTCCCATTATTATGGTTGGTGGTATCTGCGAGTACAGTGGAGCCTTGGATTACGAGCATAATCCGTTCCAGGAGAATGCTTGTAATCAAAAGCACTTGCATATCAAAGCAAGTTTCCCCATAGAAGTCAATGGAAACAAAGATAATTCATTCCACATTCACTTCTATTGCATATAATACCGCATGTGGCCAGAGGTGGGGGCGCCGGAGAGACTCGGAAATACTCGGAGACCGCTCGGATGCACTCGGAATCCCTCAAAGGCTCGGAAACACTCACGTGTATTTCCGAGTGTTTCCAAATATTTCCAAGCGGCTCAGAACGGCTCTGAGTGTCACCGGTGCCCCCGCACCTCTGGCCAAATGCGGTACTGCACACCACAGAGGCTTGAATCCTGCTCGTTTTGCAAGACAACACTTGCAAACCAAGTCAGGATTTAAAAAAAATAATAGCTCGTATTGCGAAACGCTCGTTAACCGTGTTACTCGCAATCTGAGGTTCCACTGTAGTTGTTTGTCTCCAAATCGATGTTTGTTGCAGTTGAAAGCCTAAACATTTACAGTGGTTACGCAGGTACTAGAAGTAGATGCCCATAAGGACCTTGTTACTCCTATTTGTCAGACTGTACTGGATGTTCATATGTTGCAAATGTTTATAGATTTATATGTTTATATGTGCTCTGATTACAATTAAGTGCCCACCAGTGCCAGCAATGATTGCCCACCACTGCCAGGACTCAGTGCCAACCAGTGCTCACAATTGCCACCAATCTGTGCCCACAAGTGCCAATAATCAGTACCCACAAGTGCCAGCAATCAGTGGCCATTAGTGATGCCAGTCAGTGCTGCCCATCAATGCCCATCACTACTGCCCATCAAAGCTCATCACTGCTGCCCATCAATGCCACCCATCAATGCCCATCAGGGCCCATCAGTGCGGCCCACCAGTGCCGCCTATCTGTGCCCACCAGTGCTGCCTATCTGTGCCCACCAGTGCCACCTATCTGTGCCCACCAGTGTCACCTATCTGTGCCCAGTGCCCACCAGTGCCACCCATCAGTGTTGCCTATCAGTGCCCATAAGTGTGGCATATTCGCGTCTCATCATCAGTGCCCATAAGTGCCACCTACTCAGTGCCCATCAGTGCAGCCTATCAGCGCCCATCAGTGAAGGAGAAAAATTACTTATTTACAAAATTTACTGACAGAAACTAAGAAAAATGTTTTTTTTTTCAACATCTCTGGTCTTCTTTTTAGAAAAAAATAAAAAACCCAGCAGTGATTAAACACCACCAAAATAAAGCTCTATTTGCGTGAAGAAAATGATAACAATTTCACATGGTTACAGTGTTGCACGACCGCGCAATTGTCATTCAAAATGTGACAGAGCTGAAAGCTGAAAAATGGCCTGGGCAGGAAGGGGGTGTAAGTGTCCAGTAGTGAGGTGGTTAATGTTGTTAATAAAAGGCTGCTACGGCCATTAAACTCCATCTTGGGTTTTGTGTGTCTTTTCTTAAGAAAAGGTTAGTGGTGGAGTGGTGGTCCAGAAATCAGGAGAACAAAGCATCTTTTATACCCTAGTCAGGTGTTGCCTATAGAAATGTGTGGGGTATTGAAGTTTATTGTCATAATATGGGCACAAGCAATTTTAGGCCTCAACGTATTGGTAATCCATTTACTGCAGCTTCATCTTTAAGGCTGAGTTCACACCGCAGCACGGAGCGACTCACACCAGGGGTCCGGTGCGTCCCTGTTCACTGTTTCAGGTCCAATTTCAGCCCAACATTTGGGCTGAAATCGGACCTGAAACGGACCAGAAGATGCACAGGACTCCTGTGCAATTTGCACCGGAGCCGTCCGAGAGATGTGTGAACCAGCTCCATAGAGAGCCGATCACAATCTCGTGACATGCGAATTGGAATGCGAGGAAACCGGCATTCAATTTGCGACAGTGTGAACCCAGCTTTATACTTTACAAAAAATTCTGTAATAGATTGCATTTGTGTGACTTAAAATGAACTATTGTTTTTTTACTGAAACATGTTATTCTCCAGGGAATCTGCTTTCAGAAAATATATAAAACATGTGTGCAAAAAACAAAACAAAAAAAAAAAAACGTCTCTAGAGTTGAAAGCGTTAATAGCTCAACAGACAGATACAATTGCACCACTAAAATATTTAAAACAATAGAAAAATGAGAAAAAAAACAAAAACATGTTTTTGCACATTTGTCAGACTATATTCAAAACAGAGCTTGTTTGTTGAGGGAAGGAGGTAATTAGGTGGATTAGAGCAAACTGAGGGTTTGTTTTGTTTAAAAAAAAAAGAAGACATTTTTTTTTTTTTACTTGGCAGGTTGCTTTAATTGACATCATGTGCAGCTAGAAGCTCACCCCTTTGATCTGCAGATGAATAAAACAGTAGATACAAAAGTAACAATGTTACTTTGAATATCTCTATCTCACGTGTGTATAATGTTTATAAACACATTCAGACAATTCATTTTTGACAGCAGCAAATATTACAGCTACTTTATTTGAATAAATATGTTTGTGTAGCAGAATCTCTAACCTCTTCCAGTCTAATGAGAACCTTTGAGGCCACAGACCGCTGACATCCTTCATTATGTAGTGGTTTGGGAGGCATAGTGGGTGCAAAGGTGATAAAAGTCATTGGGTGCCAGACACTTCTTTTATGCAAAAGAGGTTTTATCTCTTTTAAGTCCTTTTATATTTTGCAAGAGAAAGAGGGTTGGGGCCAGGACACCCTTAAGTAGTTGCAATTTCAGTAGGCAGACTCCGAGGCTTCAATAGGAGGATAGCCATACAGGGAAAGGCCCCAGCAAGGTGCCACTTCTGCACATGCAGGTTTGCTGTCCCCTATGGCTACAGTACTTAACAGTTCCTAATTCAAACATAACAGCTCTCTCAGCTTTACTACAACTTCTACTAGTAGTTCTTCAGTCCCTTGAGCTCCTGGTCCCTCACTGGACTCTATGATTCACTGACTCTGAATCCCGTGAGCTCCTCAAGACTTTTGCGGTGGTATCTCCCTCAAACAGCACCCACGCTTCCCTGCTGGGTCCCTAGCTTGGCACTTCAGATACCTTCAAGCTTCACCCCTGCTGACCGGCTCGGTCCCTGGCTTGGCACACAAGGTTGCTCTGCAAGTATCACCTCCGCTGGTTGGGTCCCTGCAAGAGGGGGTGGAGAAAAGGAAGCGCCACCTGACTGTGAGTAGGCAGTGTGTATCTTCCTCGAGTTCGACTGGAACTCGAGGAAGATACACACTGCCTACTCACAGTCAGGTGGGGCTTCATTTTCTCCAGCCCCTCTTGCAATACCACAGAGCCAGCTCTCTGAGGACAGCAGCCGCCTTTAGGATCAACCACCCCACTAGCCAGCCCTTCATATCTTGAACGATCAGAGACTATATTAACCCCTGGACTGCCACTACTATGGCCATGGACTTTATGCCTGGCTAACTTTATATACCCCCAGGATTGTATGCATCTTTTGTATATGCGCTTACAGTTATTATCACCTTTATCTGCTGGTTGGGTCCCTGACTTGATCACTGCCTGAAGTTTCCAGATTCTCCACTGTGCCCGTTCGGTGAGACTACTGCTCCGGTACTTGCTTCAGTTACTCACTGTGGTCCCTGGTAAAGGTGGTTGGTCCCTTAGTGGCGACAGCTTCCCTTCTACCTCCGACCATGACAGGTTCTCCGGCCCGGCAGAACTGTCACTTTTGGTTGGACTGCAAGCCACAATCCCAACCCTGTGCTGCCCTCTTACTTCTGGATAGGCCTTCACACAGCCTGGCAGCCAGATGCCCCCGGGATAGGCCCAATCTCCGGCCTAGCAGCCCAGGGCAGACAACACACGTCCACCCAGATGGCAGTCCGGGTAGCACAGAACACAGATCACCTGACCTCTCCCGAATATATACTGTAGTTTCTGGGATACCCCACATACCCATAACCTGACCTTGGGTTGCCCTCCTCATATCTAGTACCACCAAGTTCCCAGCCACCTAGTGGTAGAAGAGAAAAGTGCAACAAGGCCAAACTTAGAGAGAAATTAATAGATCTTTATCAATCGACCAAGATGACTACTCTTGGCAAGTAAATTTGTAAGGAGCTCCCTGACTAAACCCCAGGGTGCTACATCTGTTTATTGATAAAAAACACAATAAATAAACATAATAAACAGAAAATAATAATAATAAGAAAAAAATCAATATAAATAAGAAAAAAACAAGTACAATCCGCCTTACTTTAAAAGAAAAACAGGAAAGTATAAAGTCCATACAGTTACTATATGTAGCAACTCCCTACTGTCATTTTGGCAGCCAGGAATTGTCACAAGTGTGACTGGAAAGCAGCAGTGGGGCAGAATGACAGCTCATACTACACACCCTGTGTGCTTGGATTAATCTTTTTCAGGTGAATTATGTCCACTACTGAAGGGTTTGCAGCAAAAGGGAAGCAGATCTATTTTTTCACTTTTTCAAATATGTATTCTATTTTGTTCAGAACAAGATCTGGTGGCA
This sequence comes from Lithobates septentrionalis, assembly GCA_037952835.1. Lineage (NCBI taxonomy): Eukaryota > Metazoa > Chordata > Amphibia > Anura > Ranidae > Lithobates > Lithobates septentrionalis. The sequence goes on along the minus strand of JBBDGP010004320.1, from coordinate 75,370 downwards.
AACTCAGTGCAAAATAGATGGAAAGTCAAGCATGTACATACAGTATTAAAGCAGACAGGCAGTGGATTTCCACGGATGGAAGTAATGTGTCACCGGGAGATGGGCTGGTGTTGTATATAAGCAGGTACAGGTAGATAGTCCAATAAATCTCACCAGTCAAGTTGCTGAATAACCGCATCTCCAATTCCTGGACTGTGTTATCACTGAACTGACAGGTTCACTGTTCTAGTGCCAAACTGTACTTGGGACTGGCTGTTAACTTCCTTTGCTTCCTGATATTTCCTTTATTGGGTACCTGATGTGTGTTAGTGTGTGTGTGAGCATGAAGGCTTGAGCATGGTGGTTGTGAAATAGTGAAGGTAATTGTGGTTTTATGTATGATTATGTAATAAAGCAATTCGTACTTTTTCCTAAACTCGCTTACTCCTCATTGATGAGTCTCTTGGGGAGTTTTTCGTCCTTTTATTATATTCTGCCTATAGTCTAGAGGAGTTAATAGTTCTTAATTGAACGTAGACGGGTGTCCCAGCTGTGGTATAACTGGAAGTAATTTCCCACCACACATTGTACGGAGGTGTAGCTCATTGAGCTCCCTTTCTTTTTGTGTGTGGAATCAAGTGTTAATACATGGACAACAAGTAGATAAAACAGCCTGAAGAAGAAAAAAAAAAGTCAAACATGTTTTGTGTTTGCCAAAGCTAATAAAACGGAAGTTACCTCATTAATGCTGAAAGCTCTTCCATTGGTTAAAGGAAACTTGTCAGAGGCGTAACTAGAACCTTCAGGCCCCGGTGCAAGAAACCATGATGGCCCCCCCCATCCGAGCCCCGGGCTTCCAATTTTGGGATGGTGTCCATGGCCATCCTCCCAGAACCCTGGGACATGCATGCACGCAATCACAGCGTACCTTTACCATGTGATCAGCTGATCACATGTAAACAGCATTTCCGGTTATCTGCAGCCCTTTCCTCCCACGCTGTGTCTGTGTGAGGAAAAGACTGCCATTAAACGTCAAGAATGTCAGTAAATTGCTTATACTGATAATCAGTGCCCCAATCATCAGTGCCACCTATCAGTGCTCATCAATGCCACCTATTATTGCCCATCAATGCTGCCTATCAGTGCTCATCAATGCTGCCTATCAGTGCCCATCAATTCCGCCTACAAGTGTTACCTATCACTGCTCATCAATGCCATCTATTAGTGCCCATCAATTCTGCCTATGAGCACCACCTATCAGTGCTCATCAATGATGCCTAACAGCTTCCATCAGTGCCACCTATCGGTGCTATTCACTGCTGCCCATCAGTGCCATCTATTAGTGCTCACCAATGCTGCATATCAGCGTCTATCAGTGCTCATCAATGCTGCCCATCAGTGCTCATCAATGCCACCTATCTGTATCTATCAGTGCTCAATGCCCAACAGTTCTGCCTATCAGGGCTCATCAATGCTGCCTATCAGTGCCACCTATCAGTGCTCACCAATGTAGCCTATGAGTTCTATCAGTGCTCATCAATGCCACCTTTCAGAGCTTCCTCCATCAGCTCATCCCCCACAGCTATTACCTTTTGTATCAATTGACCCTCCCTTTTTAGATTGTAAGCTCTAATGAGCAGGGCCCTCCGATTCCTCTTGTACCAAATGGTAATGTAACTGTAATGTCTGCCTTAATTTTGTTAAGCGCTGCAAACTTTTGGTGCTATATAAATCCTGTATTATAATAATAATAATAATAATAATAAACAATGGTGCCTGAGTTCTGCCTATCAGTGTTCATCAGTGCAGCCTATGCGTTCTGCCTAACAGTGCTCATCAATGCCCCACAGTGCCACCTATCAGTGCCCATCAATGCCACCTATCAGTGCTCATTAGTGCAGCCTATCAGTGCACATTAGTGCCTCCTATCAGTGCTGCTTATCAGTGCTCATCAATGCAGCCTATCTTTTCCCATTAGTGCCTCCTATCAGTGCCCATCAATGCCTCCTATCAGTGCTCATCAGTGCCTCCTATCAGTGCCTTCTATTAGTGCCCATCAATGCCTGCTATCAGTGCCTCCTATCAGTGCTCCCTATCTGTGCCTCCTATCAGTGCCTTCTATTAGTGTCCATCAGTGCCTCCTATCAGTGCTCATCAATGCCTCCTATCAGTGCTCATCAATGCCTCCTATCAGTGTCCATCGGTGCCTCCTATCAGAGCATCATCAATGCCTCCTATCGGTGCCTCCTATCAGCGCTCATTAATGCCTCCTATCGGTGCCCCCTATCAGTGCTCATCAATGCCTCCTATCAGTGCCCATCAGTGCCTCCTATCAGAGCTCATCAATGCCTCCTATCAGTGCCCCCTATCAGTGCTCATCAATGCCTGCTATCAGTGCCTCCAATCAGTGCTCATCAATGCCTCCTATCAGTGCTCATCAATGCCTCCTATCAGTGCCTCCAATCAGTGCTCATCAATGCCTCCTATCAGTGCCTTCTATCAGAGCTCATCAATGCCTCCTATCAGTACTCATCAGAGCTGACAGCTCTCATGGTGCAGCACAGAGCCGGCATTGACTGTCCTCTCTTCCCCTCCATCCTCTCTCGCACGGGATGAGACAGGACACAGCCGATATGCTCCCCCTTCTCCCTCTCCCCTCTCCTGTGTGCTCCGCAGGCAGTCAAGTGCAAAGCTAAAGAGCTTACATTTCCCGTGGGGCACACACAGTAGAGGGGAGGGGGGAAAGGGGGGGGGGCAGATCGGCTGTGTCCTGTCTCATGCCGTGCGAGAGAGGACGGAGGGGGAGATAGAACTGTCAATGCCGGCTCTGTGCTGTTCCATGAGATAGATGCTGTCAGCTCAGAGCTGTGCGAGGTGCGACTAGCAACCCTGCTGGGGCCCCCGACAGTGGCAGAATGCCAGGGCCCCATCGCAAGAGTGACTTTTGCGACCCTGGTAATGCCGCCACTGAAACTTGTACTTAAAAAGTATGGAAGCTGTCATTGCCGACCACTGCTTTGAACAATAGTAAACGCAGAAAAAGTCATCAGCGTGTACAAAAGTGATGATCCGAAGGCCTCAATACTTCTGCTTCTCCTGACAGAAATACAACGGTATGTGGGCTGTCATTGCTGATCTTCTTCTCAAGATGCTAGCTGCCTGGTTGTTAGAGTTCCTGCACACAGAGAGATAAAGGCATTTCTTTATATTGAGCATAAATTTACTGCCACTTTCCAGCCCCCAAGGAGCTGCACCTGCCATGAAAGTGAATGGCTGTACACGGCTGTACTTTTGTACACGCTGATGACTTTTTTGCATCTGCGTTTACCCACACATGCCCATCTAACATAAGTCCTGAATACAATAGTATATATACACTGAGCAAAATTATAAATGCAACACTTTTGTGTTTGCCCCTATTTATCATGAGCTGAACGCACAGATCTACAACTTTTTCTATGTACACAAAAGGCGTGTTTGTCTCAAATATTGTTCACAAATCTGTCTAAATCTGTGTTAGTGAGCACTTCTCCTTTGTCGAGATAATCCATCCACTTCACAGGTGTGGCACATCAAGATGTTGATTAGAGAGAATGATTATTGCACAGTTGTGTCTTAGGCTGGCCACAAAAAAAAGGCCACTCTAAAATGTGCAGTTTTATCACACAGCACAATGCCACAGAGGTCACAAGTTTTGAGGGAGCGTGCAATTGGCATGCTGACTGCAGGAATGTCCACCAGAGCTGTTGCCCTTGAATTGAATGTTCATTTCTCTACAGTAAGCCGTCTCCAAAGGCGTTTCAGAGAATTTGGCAGTACATCCAACCGGCCTCAAAACTGCAGACCACGTGTAACCACACCAACTCAGGACCTCCACATCCAGGATCTTCACCTCCAAGATCGTCTGAGACCAGCCACCCGGACAGCTGCTGCAACAATCGGTTTGCATAACCAAAGAATTTCTGCACAAACTGTCAGAAACCGTCTCAGGGAAGCTCATTTGCATGCTTGTTGTCCTCATCGGGGTCTCGACCTGATTGCAGTTTGTCGTCGTAACCGACCTGAGTGGGCAAATGCTCACATTCGATGGCGTCTGGCACTTTGGAGAGGTGTTCTCTTTACGAATTCTCCATTACGAGAGCAGGTTTACAAGACCGACCGCTTCTGGCTTTTCCTTGCTTCTGAGCATGCATTATTGTACTCTGGACTTTTGTCCGATGGACTTGTATACACACGCTCGGAAAATCTGACAACAGACATCTGTCGGCGGAAAATTTTAAAAACCGCGATCCAACATTTGTCCGCGGAAAATCCGGCACATACAGCCATTCACTTGTATGCCAGGTTGGGAGCAGGAAAGCGTTGAAAAGGTTACAATAGGAATAAAAAATGCATGTCCACGTGTTCACTTGTAACCCTTATATTGACTCACTAGCTTCCTAGCTTCCAAAACAAGTAAACAGATCAGGAAAGTCACAAGTATTAGTCTGCATATGTGTTAGAGGATCAGCATGACAGCTAGGCAGCTAGCATTTGCAAAAATCAAAGACAGCCATACTAGCTTCCATGTTTCTTTTAGAAAATGTTTCCTTTAGCAAATAAATAATCGTGCAAACAGTACATATAATAGAATATTAAAAAGAAATTAAATATACTGTATATCTTTTCACTTACTGTAGTTAAAATATTCTGTTGTAATTTCTGCAAGTTACCTATTTATTATTATATGCAAATTGCAGAAATATCTACATTTATTTTATTATTTTTCTAATTTAGACAACAGGTTCCTTTAAATCTATCACTATAGACGGAAAAGGGGGTAAGTAAGGTTTCTTCTGCACTGCCGAGCCTCTTAGTCATACACCCGTTTACACTCATATCCTCATCTGTGGTTGGACATATTCATGTGTTGGCAAAAAATGAAGAGAGAATTGCCTATTCATCCTGTACAGCAACTTCACTCGTGTGTGTGGTGCAGATTCCACTTCCTCCATTTCGACTAAAATAACTACTGATTCAAACTAGGTTAAAGGTGTGCTATTGCACAAAAAAAGTGATTATAGTATGCAGTAAATGCATATAGTGATAGCATTCTGTATATGAATTCCTTTCCCTAGTTTTTCACATCTTTTCATGCAAGTCAAGCTGTCCACAGGTGACTGTCAAAATAAAACACAATGAGAGGTGATGAGTAGTTGCAGCAACCATGAGTGTTCAACTTAGTCTGCATGTGAATGGGGAGAAAATATAAGAAAAGGCATGTAAAAACAAATAAGGGATTGATATACTGGATTTGATCATTACATTTATTGACTGGTATCTGGATACAATATTTTTCAGTAGTCATTTAAATGCTTTCTTTTGGTCTCTTCTCTTTATTTTCCTCTCTCTTTCTACCTATTTTGTTCTCTTTGTTTTTCTCTTTGTCTCTTTTATCCCCCGCTCACTTCTCCATGCTTTCTTTCTGCTTGACTGTCACCATGCCTATCCTGTAGCCCCTCTTTGTTTGTCAACCCTTTTCTGTCTCAATACCTTCCTATGTCTCCTATTCTCCTGGTCTCTTTTCTCTCTCTCATCTCCATGTATCTCTTTTCTTCTTCTTTGTCTCCCAGTCTCTGTTTTTCTCTCCCTCCTTCCCTTGACTCTGCTTTCTCTTCTCTGTCCTCCATTTGCTTTCTTTTCTTTCTCTCGTTCCTCCTTCTCCTCTTTCTCTTCCCCCAATCTCCTTTCTCTCGCTCTCTGTCCATCACTCTTTGGTCTTTTCTCTCTACTTTTCTCCATGTCCTCGCTCTACCTCTCTGTCCCCCAAATCTTGTCTCTTCTCTGCCTCCTACCTGTCTCCTCTCTTTCTATAGCCCCAATCTCCCTTCCCTTTCTCTCCTTTCTGTTCTCAGTCCCCCATTCCCTGATTTTTCTCTCTCATTCTCTGTGCCCCATTTTCTTCCTCCTTTCCTCTGTCTCCCTCTCTGTCTCCTTTCCTTCCTCCTCTGTCCCATATTCTCTTCCTCATATTATCCTCCTTCCTCTTGTCCCCTCTCTCTCTATCTCTGTCCCCAAATCTGTGTCTCTTCTCTCCCTCCTCCGCCGTCTCCTCTCTATTCCTCTGTATCCCCCAGTCTCAGTCTCTCACCTCCCTTCATACATTTCTCTTCTCTGTCTCTTCATTCTTTGCTTCCAATGTTTCTCATCTCTCCTTTCCTGTCTACCACTCTTGGCCTTTTTGATTCTGCTTCTCTGTTTCATATTCTCTGTCTACTATCTCCCCTTTTCTCTCTCTTATTCTCTGGCTCCCATCTCGCCTTCTCTTTTGTCAACTTTCTTCCTCCTTCCCCTGTCTCTTCTCTCTACTCCTTCCCCTGTCTCTTCTCTCTACTCCTTCCCCTGTCTCTTCTCTCTACTCCTTCCCCTGTCTCTTCTCCCTACTCCTTCCCCTGTCTCTTCTTTTTCCATATCCCTTTTCTCCCCCTCTTTGTCCCTCACTCTACCTTTTCTCTCTCTTATTCCCCCTGTCTCCTCATTCTCCTTCTTCATCCATCACTGTTTCTTTTCTCTCTTTCTCTGTCTCCTTTCCTTCTCTGTCCCCTATTGTCTGTCTCTTCTCTATCCTACCATTTTCTGTCCCTCCTTCTATCTGTTTTTTTTATTTCTACTTCTCTTTACCTCAACTTCTGTCTGTTCTCCTGCCTCCTTTCTGTCTCTCCTTTCTCCTGTCTCCTCTTTCTTTCCTTTCCCGTCTCCTCTCTTTCTCTCTCTCTTCTCTTCTCCTCCTCTCTCCTTCCCTCTCTCTCTTTTCCCCTGTGTCCACGCTCTCCTTTCCCCCCTCTCCTCTCGCTCTGCTTTCCCCACTCTCCTTTCCCCTATCTCCTCTCTCTCTCTCCTTTCCTCTATCTCCTCTCTCTCGCCTTTCCCCGTCTCCTGTCTCACTCCTTTCCCTCTCCTTTCCCCCCTCTCCTCTCGCTCTGCTTTTCCCACTCTCCTTTCCCCTATCTCCTCTCTCTCGCCTTTCCTCTGTCTCCTCTCTCCTCTTCCCTATCTCCTCTCTCTTGCCTTTCCCGTCTCCTGTCTCACTCCTTTCCCTCTCCTTTCCCCACTCTCCTCTCTCTCTCCCCTTTCCCCACTCTCCATTCTCTCTCCTTTCCCCTCTCTCTCATTTCCTCACTCTTCTCTCTCTATCCTTTCCCCACTCTCCTCTCTCTCTCTCTCTCTCTCCTTTCCCCACTCTCCCCCCTTGCTCTCTCCTTTCCCCACTTTCCTTTCTCTCTCCTTTCCCCACTCTCTTCTCTCTCTCCTTTCCCCACTCTCTCCTCTCTCTCTCTCCTTTCCTCATTCTCCTTTCTCTCTCTCCTTTCCCCTGACTCCTCTCTCTCTCCTTTCCTCTGCCTTCTCTCTCTCTCTCCTTCCCCTCTTTTCATTTATCTCCTCTCTCTCGCCTTTCCCCATCTCCTGTTTCACTCCTTTCCCTCTTCTTTCCCCACTCTCCTCTCTCTCTCTCTCCTTTCCCCACTCTCCTTTCTCTCTCCTTTCCCCTCTCTCTCATTTCCCCACTCTTCTCTCTCTCTCTTTTCCCCACTTTCCTTTCTCTCTCCTTTCCCCACTCTCCTCTCTCTCTCTCCTTTCCCCACTCTCTCCTTTCCTCATTCTCCTTTCTCTCTCTCCTTTCCCCTGACGCCTCTCTCTCTCCTTTCTTCTGCCTCCTCTCTCTCTCTCCTTCCCCTCTTTTCCCCTATCTCCTCTCTCTCGGCTTCCCCCGTCTCCTGTCTCACTCCTTTCCCTCTCCTTTCCCCACTCTCCTCTCTCTCTCTCCTTTCCCCACTCTCCTCTCTCTATCCTTTCCCCACTCTCCTCTCTCTCTCTCCTTTCCCCGCTCCCCCCTCTCACTTTCTCCTTTCCCCACTTTCCTTTCTCTCTCCTTTCCCCACTCTCCTCTCTCTCTCTCTCCTTTCCCCACTCTCTCCTCTCTCTCTCCTTTCTTTTTTTTTTTTTTTTTTTTTTTACCACTCAGTTGTATATTTTCTCTGGGAGTCATTTTTCGGCTATCCGTGATTCAGACTGTGTCCCATTTATTTTTACATCATCGTGGTGACAATAATTGCAAATTTTTTTTTTTTTTTATTATGCCTCAAAACCTAGTTATATAGGGTTTCATTAATCCCTTTACCTTTTACTTATAGCCCTCCACCTCCCCATCCCTCCCATCCCCCCGAGACCATACCTCCTCGCTGCTCCCCCCCCCCCCTTGATATCTTTACTTCCTCTTTTCTTTTTCCTACCAGGCCCTCTTTACCTTGTATCTTAAGATCTCTCTTGCTTCCTGCCTAGGATGCCCATATCTCGGCCGCTCTCAGGGATCCTTTGAACTCTACCCACCTTCTCCATTTTGTCTCAAAGGCACCCATTTTTGTCCCTTCACTGTACCTTAGATATTCTAGGCTGTATATTTCATTAATTTTATCATACCAGTCCCTCATTGCAGGTCTTTCTGTCCTTCTCCAGTACTTAGGTATCAAACTTTTAGCCGCATCGATGAGATGCGGTATTAGTGTTCTCTGATAGGTTTTATTGGGCATTTCGCTCATGTGAAATAAACAGATCCAGGGGTCATCTTGAACATTGATCCCTGTTATATCCTTAATAAATCCCCTCACCTCACTCCAGAATATTTTAATTCTCGGGCATTGCCACCAGATATGGGCCATTGACCCCACTTCCCCACACCCCCTCCAGCAATATTGTGAAGGTCCGTTTTGAAATTTATTTAGGCGTTCCGGGGTCAGGTACATCCTGGCCAAACATCTGAAGTTTAACTCCAGGATTTTACTGTTGACCGACGTAGTTGCTGTTCTACTTAGGATCAATGACCTTTCTGGGGCAGCAAGTTTTCTTCCTAACTCCTTCTCCCATTTTTTTATATACGATGGGGCGTCCGCGTTCCCCAGGCCTATCAACATTCTATACGTCTGGGAGAACCCCCCTTTATTGTCTTTGTCTAAACACATTTTCTCTAGAGGGCGTAGGTTGTCACTCGATCTAATTGGTTGTGGGAGGGTTTTTATGAACTGATTCAATTGGCTGTACCGCCAAGTGTTTATGACTAACAGATTTTTTTTATCCTTTAACTGCTGGTATGTACATATTTTATTATGTTGCATTACGTCCTTTAGCTGTATGTTATCGTCCCGCAACCACCCCCCAAACCACTTCCCTACCCCTGGTGCAAAATAATCAGAATCCTTAAGTGACATTAGGGGAGAATTGTATCCCCACTGCTCCCTTTTGTGGACTTTATCCCAAATTCTAAGTGCATGTTTAGTGATCTCATGTGTTTCTTTACCTAATTTCCTTAAATGTGGTGGGATCCATATTATTTTATTCAACTTAGTGTCGCTAATTTCCTTTTCCATTTTTACCCAGTGTCTGTCTACTTTACTTTTTGCCCAATCAACTACTCTGGCAAGAGCTATGGCCTCGTAGTATTTACGGACATCTGGTGCTCCCCATCCCCCCTTACCCCTAGCCTTTGCTAATTGTGTGAACTTCAATCGGGGTGTTTTCTCCCTCCAAATAAATCTTAAAAAAATCAAGTGCAGTTTTCTAAGGTACGCCTGCGGGAGCGCCACTGGCAACATCTGCATTTTATAGGTTATTCTTGGCAATATGATCATTTTAAAGATGTTAATTCTCCCTCCCCATGACAGTTGTCCTAAGTGTAACCTCTTAAGTTCTTGCTTTATTTCATTGAGAAGTTCATCTCTTGTGAGGTCGTAATTTTTATCCCTAGGTATTTTAGTACTTTTTGCCCCCATATAAAGGGGAAGTGTTTTTGATATAATTGTTCACTGGTTTTGCTGATATTAATGCTTAATGTTTCGGATTTATTTGGATTTATTTTAAAATTAGAAAACTTTCCATACTCTAGTAGGGCGGTCATTATGTTTGGGAGAGATATCCTTGGACGCGTAATATAAAGCAGGATATCATCCGCAAATGCGGCTATTTTATATTCATCCCGACCTATCGTTACCCCGCTGATATCCGGGCACTTCCTGATCTTTTCTAATAATGGTTCTAGGGTCAGCACAAATAGGGCAGGGGAGAGCGGACACCCCTGTCTAGTCCCGTTGTACATATCGAAGGACTCCGACATGGTTCCATTTATCCTTACTCTCGCCGTAGGTCTAGAGTACAGTGCCCCTACCCTTCTGCGAATCTTAGTCCCGAAGCCCATCTCCTCTAGAGTGCCCATCATGAAGTCCCAGTCAACTCTATCGAACGCTTTTTCAGCGTCTATTGATAAGAGTAGGCCTGGGGCTCTACTTTTCTTCATGTGTTGTACCATCAGGAGGGTCTTAATGCTGTTATCCCTCCCTTGTCGCCCTGGTACAAACCCTACCTGATCTGGGTGAATAATTCTTTCTGTTATTGGTTTTAATCTATCCGCAATTACTTTTGCGTATATTTTCGTGTCCACGTTTAGGAGGGATATCGGCCGGTAGCTTGAACACAATGTGCTGTCTTTACCTTCCTTTGGAATAATGGCAATGTTAGCTGCCAAAGCCTCCTTTCTCATTTCTCCCTTGTCCCCGGCATCATTCATATAAGAACACATCTTTGGTATGAGGTAATCTTGAAATTTTCTGTAATATAGCACCGTCAGTCTATCCGGACCTGGGCTTTTACCCAATTGCATCCCTCTCTCTCTCTCTCCTTTCAACACTTTTCTCTCTCTCTCTCTCCTTTCCCTACTCTCTTCTCTCTCTCTCCTTTCCTCATTCTCCTTTCTCTTTCTCCTTCCCCCTGACTCCTCTCTCTCTCCTTTCCTCTGCCTCCCCTCTTTTCTCCTCTCTCCTTTCTCTTTCTCCTTTCCCCTGTCCGTAAATGGGGTGCAGTGTGGTGCAGCGGCAATATTACACAAAGTCCCAGTGCAATAAAAGCACTTGTATTGAAATAATGCAGGGACAAATAACCCAGAGGGAAGGCAGCCCAGCAGGGAACACTCCCAGTTCCAACAGTGTGTAGGGAGTAGAATTCAGCCGAGCTGACAGCATCTGTAGAGGGGGGTAGAATGCAGCCTGGCCATCTTGAGCCCAAGCAGCCAGATGTCCAGAGAAGTTTTGAGCCCTATGCCTTCCCTCCTGGTCAGGAACCTTTCCCTGACGCTAGTTCTGTCCTTAGCAGGCAGGGTACCTGTCCCTACTCTACCAGCAAAAAGTGCACCAAGCCTGGGACTCAGCCCCTTAAAAAGGCTCTGCCTCACCCAAGATGGTTGCTAAAGTCATATGGATCGGCACCATCCAATGGGATTGCTTCCCCAGTGACCCTAGAAACCATAGAGGAACCACAGTCCTCCTGACTTCCTCTCCAACTGCAGTGCCAATGTGGAAGAGCACCACCTGCAGTGGAGAAAGTAGACTGCACCTGCCTACATGCCTCCTTTTTCTTTCTCCTTTCCTCTTTCTCTTCTCTCTTTTGCCCTTTGGTTGATTCAGGGAAAATCCAATTGCCTCTCTGGGATCAGAAAGGAATTTTTTCCCCTGCTGTAGCAAATTGGATCATGCTTTGCCTCCAATCATGGTCTATTTGGGCCACTGTTAATAGGGGCTCCTTTGGACAAAATGCCCTTCAGAACTGGAGTTAGATTGCTACAGGTAGCCTCCTCGGGTGAGGAGACATCTCGGGATGTTTTTTATGCTTGGGGTCAGAAGGTCAATACCCACCACCGTGCCTAGTGCGCTTATAAGGACATGATGCTTGTGCTCCAAAAGGACGACTGTGCACCCGTGGAAGAGAGAACATAGACAGGGACGAATCAGATTCAGTAGTTTCATCAGTCTGAGACTGAGCTGGTGCATTGGATTTCCTACCATGCCCCCACCCCTATTGGCACCCCCCGGTCACACTGCTTGTATAGTCTGATCTCTCTGGATTTATAAGTCTGAGCCACCTTATTTTTATTTCCAGATTGCAGACTGAGCACCAGCTAAAATGTATAATATAGTTTTCACTTATTTTTAACATGTCTATCTTTGTCCTATAGCAAAATTAAGCAAATTGATGAGATTTTTAGAGTTGGCTGACTGGACATATCCAGGGAGCTCCTTTCCATATAAATGTAAACTGTATGGATTTTTTTCCCTGTTGTCTGTACCCACCTTTTGCAATGGAGCCTGCAGACCTTACGACTTTCTTTGATCAATCCTGAACATGTTTATGATATTATCCACACATTTGGTTGCATTATATCTGGACACGTTGTTAAACAACAAAATAAATAGCACACTATAAGATGGCCAGCATCATTCAACCCACTTCCTCTGAGCCCAGGTCTCCCTGAACCCCACCAGGCTGTGACTAGACAGTTTCCCGGAGTTACTTCTGGGTTTGTGGGCTCTGGCGCTGTAATTGGCCGCAGCTGCGATTACGTCACTCCCGCCAATGCGCACGGCATGGGCCCTGAAGAAACGGCACAAGCGGGCCATTCCTTCAGTGCGCATGTGCCGATGACGTAGGCGGCAGCATTTATAGTAAATATCTCCTAAACTGTGCAAGTTTAGGAGATATTTACAGTACTTACAGGAAGCCTTATTTATAGGCTTACCTGTAGGTACAATGAAAGAGGAAGACTTTACTTCCTCTTTAATTTGTGTGTTTTATATCTTCCTGAGGTTCAGCTTTAAGGCACACTAGAGCTTTGAATAAACCTGTGCTTTTTCTTTGCATAGGCAAAGCCTGGGTTTGCTTTAAGGCATGCTTATGTGGCCTCTCAATATCACATGCCATTATAGCCTACCTTAATGTGTATTTATAAACAAAACATTTGGATAGAGTAGGGAAGGGTTAGAACCTCTGACAGGTTTTTTTTTATTTTATTGCTGTGTTACCACTAGGGAAACTTGTCCTCCTTATTTTTCCCAGTGATCATAGTGTGCACAATTAGAACTCTGACCAAACAAAGTGTGTTTTCAGTGAATGCATATTTTGAGTTATCATTGTGGTATTAAAAGTATTTTTGCACTAATGAGATATGAAAAATAGGAGGTACCTTTGTCCTATAAATATTGAAGACCACTAGAAATTTGAGGCAACTGGGACTTTTATGGTACGGTATAGACTTATGCCGTGTACACACGAGCGGACTTTACGGCAGACTTTGGCCGGCGGACGGGATTTGGTCGGACAATTCGATCGTGTGTTGGCTTCAGCGGACTTTGTTTTCTCAAAAGTTGGACAGACTTCGATTTGAAACATGATTTAAATCTTTCCGTCGAACTCGAGTCCGGTCGAAAAGTCCGCTCGTCTGTATGCTAGTTTGACAGACAAAAAGCCACACTAGGGCAGCTATTGGCTACTGGCTATGAACTTCCTTGTTTTAGTCCGGTCGTACGTCATCACGTACGAATTCGACGGACTTTGGTGGATTGTGTGTAGGCAAGTCCGTTCATTCAGAAAGTCCGTCATAAAGTCCGTCAAAAAGTCCGCCGGGCAAAGTCTGCCGTAAAGTCCGATCGTGTGTACGCGGCATTACACTGCTCAAAACAGCTTTATATAAAAACTATACATTTATTACCACTTGCCGACCACTGCATACGTTGGCACAATGGCAGCGGTGGGCAAATGGGCGTACCTGTACGTCCCCTTTAATTGGCGGGGCTAGCGGGCGTGCCCACCGCGTACAGTGTGACCGTGCCCACGGGAGACCGGCGGAATCGATGTCTGCCGGTGTCCCACGACCGTGTCACAGAGCCGGAGAACGGGGAGATGTAAACAAGGCATTTCCCTGTTCTGCCAGGTGACAAGACAGAGATCACTGCTCCCTGTCATCGGGAGCAGTGATCGTTGTCATGTCAGTGCTAGCCCATCCCCCCCACACAGTTAGAATCACTCATTGGACACACTTAACCCCTTGATCGCCCCCTAGTGTTTAACCCCTTCCCTGCCAGTGTCATTTACACAGTAATCAGTGCATTTTTATAGCACTGATCGCTGTATAAATGACAATGGTCCCAAAATAGTGTCAAAAGTGTCCGATGTGTCTGCCATAATGTCGCAGTCATGATAAAAATCGCAGATCGCCGCCATTACTAAAAAAAAAAAAAATTAATAATAAAAATGCCATAAATCTATCCCCTATTTTGTAGACGCTATAACTTTTGCACAAGCCAATCAATATATGCTTATTGCAATTTTTTTTTACCAAAAATATGTAGAAGAATACATATCGGCCTAAACTGAGGAAAAAATTAGTTTTTTTATATATTTTTGGGGGATATTTATTATAGCAAAAAAGTTTTTTTCTAAATTGTCGCACTTTTTTGTTTATAGCAAAAAAAATAAAAACCGCAGAGGTGATCAAATACCACCAAAAGATCTCTATTTGTGGGAAAAAAAGAAGGCCAATTTTGTTGTAACGTCGCATGACCGCGCAATTGTCAGTTAAAGCGACGCAGTGCCGAATCGCAAAAAGTGCTCTGGTCAGGAATGGGGGTAAAATCTTCCGGGGCTGAAGCGGCTAAATAAACAAGTCATTTAAAAGACATTGGCAGACATATAGCATACAGAAAGATACTAAATATCCAATATACGGAAGGAGGAATGGTGGGACTTTATATGAGGTGAGTAAGTGGGACTATCCAATATAGGGAATTGCCCTTGAATCATCTAATTTCTCTGAAAAAGAAAACGGAAAGGAATTAATGAGTTGATCGGCAATAGAAAGTACGGTATTCATCTTAATACAGTTGTAGACTCTACATGTTTCGCTGTGACCCCCTTCTTCAGGAGTATAATTCAGATAAATATTTTTCTGAAAAAGAACATACATGTAAGAAAACTTCATATAACAGAAAAGGAGAAGTATGATTAAAGCTATCGAATGTGGAGCATGACACCAAAAGACTGCCATAGTGGTGAAACGCAACACTACCACACTCAAAAAACGTTATACAAGATAAATACATCTATTGATCCCCAACAGCTATGGCCATCAAGAGAGTTGACACAGGAGCAGAAGTACTCACCAGCACTGCCAGCACCAACACGCTGGGCGTCACAAGGCCAAAATAGGCAATCTCTCGGGCGAGTGCGGGAACCAGGCAAATACAGCATGATAGAAAGAAACAGTTTTAAGAAGAAAAAGGTATACAATGAAAAACACCAAAATAGGTGTTTGGCATAGGGTCTATAAGACTAATGGCAACTACCTCCCAATCTCCTAGACCCCATACATAATTTTTTTTTTATATTGAATATATAGAAAGTATAACAATACACACCCACAATATCCTCATATAATTGTGTGTAGCAGGGCGGGGCAAAAGGGGAACTAGTCAGAAGATGGGGAACTTGAATCTGGTAATAAACTACTGGCCAGCTGGGTTTGAAACAGATTCTGTAAAGTATTGACAAGAGATAAAAGGATCAGATGAAAAAAAAAAACATGATTTCACCATATATAAGACGACAAGCCGAAGGTCAGCCTTCAAATGTTCACATAAACACTCATCTGACTCAAAGAGCTCATCATTTGAGAAATCAGTCATTCAGCCTAGACCAAAAGATATTGCATCTTGATACCATAGGTTCCGACACAGGTCCAAAGGCAGGATAGTAAACTAAAATAATGATAGGTCGAATTAAGTCATGCATATAACAGCTGAGGTTACCTGTAAAGACAAGGCATATAAACAATCAGAGAGGAAGCGATACCATCACCAACTCCTAGGCTTGAGCCACAATATATGAGAAATACTTTCCAGAAAGCCTGCTCCAAAATGAGTCCCCACCTCCGCGCCATGTACATCGACACTGAACCAACACTGGGAGACACGTTCCTATTAAATACACCTGGCTCCTGTCCAGTTGATGATGTCAAAGCGGCGCAGAGGCGCCGATAGACGACATCACCGGACACGATCTCGGACTACACATGCGTCGAATCGGACAGGAAAACCATCACTCCTTTTACTAGGCATATAGGCCTTCATCACAAATTCGACAATTTTGTAGTTTCATTCTGTGTGTTGGAGGTAATTCCTCCTAATCTCAGAAGCAGTGACTGGGATAACTCTATTTTAAGATCTGAAACACTATGGATTGAACAATTATCAGCCCTAAGTCCCCCTGAAATTAATGAAGCCAATTTATACAAACTTTTCTTGTAGGTGTTTACTTACTAATTATCACCTTGTGATTCCTCTTGAATGGTTCAGTTTAATAATTTGTTTCCTTTATGTTTTCTTTCCCCTATGTGTAGGCAATGTCCCTATGTCCTTTGGGTTTTGCCTTGGCCCCCCTTTGGGTTGGTTTTGTGTCCGTTGGCTTTCTGCCTTGGAACAGTCCAACTGAGTGTGTATATATTTTTCGGAAAATTTCTTTGCCACTATGTTATTCATGGATAATTATGTATCTACAGATCCCAATTAATATTTTGTACTGAATGTTTTGTATAAAAAATAAAAATATATCAAATCTCTCAGCGCCCTGAATTCGTCCATCATTAAATGTTTGATTTGCTCAGTAAATTCTCTCTCTAATTTCTTTTCATTACGTTCCCGAATCAAAGATAAATTTGTAAGTTAGTCTACGCGCAAATAGATATAAATCCTTAATAGTTTCTAATACATTGATAGGCTGCGCAGGACAAAACCCCAAACCAAACTGTAATATAGATACTTGTATAGGACTAGGTTCAATGGTGGTTAAATTATTAATATTTAGCTTGGATTGGCTGTTGGATTAAGGCACTGACACACAGGAGGTACGCTGTACATTGGACCTGGACATTTACAGGACATATCCACAGGATATTCATCCGCTCGTTATGCAGCCCACACTAGAGCTCGAACGATCATCCGTCCTATGCAGCTTTGAAATACATTCACTGATGCTGGAATATTAGTACACTTAAAACTCTTCTATCATTATGGTCTGGCGTCCATGGAATATTCTATCTCATTTAACTGCCATTGGTGCTCTTTGAACACAGAATCATTCCTCTGGAATCTATACATATGTAAATATACTCAACTCTCAGTCCCTGATGAAGGTATCAGAATACTGGAAACGCCTTGGGTATCAGGGTATACCACCCTTTGGAGAATACAAATGATAAGATGATCTGTACTTGTGCATTTTCTGTTCTTCATGTAATGTATCTATGTAGTGTGTAGACGCCTCAACGTCTTTTTATTCTATGTTATTAAAGATATTTTTATCACACAGTTAATGGTCTGTCAAAGTCCCATTTAGGGGGTATTTTTCCTTGGGCTGTTGGATTCTGAGCATTGGATGGGCGAAAGACAAAGGTGCTCAGATTTCTCTGTTTTTTTGGCCTCCTATAGTGCTATAGCTTGATCTAAAAAAAAAATCACCTGTAGGTGTAGGTGGTCTATTTGGGGCACTGTTAATAATGGCTCCTTTGGACAAAATGCCCTGCAGAACTGGAGTTAGATTGCTACTGGTAGCCTCCTCGGGTGAGGAGACATCTCAGGACGTTTTTTATGCTTGGGGTCAGAAGGTGAATACCCACCACCGTGCCTAGTGCACTTATAATGATATGATGCTTGTGCTCCAAAAGGACGACTGTGTACCTGTGGAACATAGACAGGAACGAATCAGATTCAGTAGTTTCATCAGTCTGAGACTGAGCTGGTACATTGAATTTCCTACCATGCCCCCTCCCCCCACCCCTATTGGCTCACTTGCAGGCATTTCCCTGTGAGAAAGCCAATTTACCCATATTTAATTTTTTTTTAGTTTTTTGACGATAATATCCTCATTCATGATTTCCCAACGTTCTTTAATCTTCTTCCATTTGGCACTAAAATTAGATAATTCAAAAACATGTGCATACTGGGTATTAAGGGAGTCAATCTCTTTATCCAGGAGATTCATGTCAAGAGTATAGTTTTTAACCAATAACATTATGAGTTCCTTGCTACTAGCTGTGAGTACCTGTTCCCATAATTTCTTGAAATCCTCCGTAGGATTTTTAATTGTGGGAAAAGTTTGGAGACAAAGCTTTTTGCCTTGGAACAGTCCAATTGAGCATGTATATATTTTTAGGAAAATTTATTTGGCACTATGTTATTCATGGATAATTATGTATCTACAGGTCTTAATTAATATTTTAATTTCTCCATGCTCTCCCAGGGCATCACCCAATTGGCCAGCCTGCCCCTGGGCCACAGAGTGCTGGGGGGGAGGCGGAGTCGCCAGCGCCGACAGGGAGTTGCAGGGAGAGGTGCGCAGCGCCGGCTGAAAAAAGCTCCGCTGGTGCCTGCGCCAGTGCGCCCCTGCCAGGAAATCCAATGGAGCCAAGTGCTAGAATGGCTGGGGCGGTTGGGAGGTATGCCAGCACCCCTAAATCGGCGCCCCAACTGATGTGCACTCTAGGTCGGTGCCTACCTTGCCTATAGGTAGCGCCGGCCCTGAGGACAAGCAACTGTGACAGTTATTATTCGCGGTATGCATTGTTCTGGGAAACAGTTAAAGTTGTTGTACACCGTGGATGTTGCACATTATGAAATACCGGTACTTATCTTGGTACGAAGCCCTCCAGCTCTGTACTGTCAGCGCTGAGACAGCTGACATGTTCCCCCAGTCTTTCTTCCAGGTTCGCGCTCCGGCTATGTGATTGGCCGGAGCTGCAAAGACGTCTTTCCCGTGTATGCACGCAGGAGCTCTCGGATCCGGCACGAAGCTCTGAAGTTCCGGTAAGGTATGCCAGACCTTCAGAGCACATGCAGCCAGTGATATCACTGGCTGCATGCAGGGTGAATATCTCCTGTATCAAAAAGACAATGCTTTTCGGGGGCTAGAACTCTCTACCTTCATCAGGGCTTAGAGATTAGAAACAATGTACATGGACTGGACTGGGGATACAATGTATGTGGTATTTTAACCAATTGTCAGGACAATATAGAAGAAAATATACATGTCCACCAATACACAGAACAAGGGCCGGTTGTCCGTGCATGCATGTTTGTGTGAGTGTGCTAATACACAAGGGCATGCCATGCAGACATATGAGGGTATGCCACACAGTGACATGGGTACACATACTTAATTTCAATCTTGGTGCCAGAACTCCAGGCAACTTTTATTTAACCACTTCAATATGGGGCACTTTCACCCCCTTCCTGCCCAGGCCAATTTTCATCTTTCAGCGCTCTCACAATTTGGCAATTACACGGTCACGCAACACTGTACCCAAACTAAATCTTTATAATTTTGTTCACACAAATAGAGCTTTCTTTTGGTGGTATTTAATCTCCACTGGATTTTTCATTTTTGCTAAATAAATGAAAAAAGCCAGAAAAGTTTTTCTTTGTTTCTTTTATAAACTTTTTCAAATTAATAATCTTTCTTCATAAATTTAGGCCAAACTGTGTACTGCTACATTTCTTTGGTGAAAATAACCCAGATCAGTGTATACTATTTAGTCTGTAGGAAAGTTATAGAGTCCACTAAACATGGTATATATATCTGAAAATCGATCAGCCCTGATGTACTGATGGCCTATCTAATTTCTTGAGGCCGTAAAATGCCAGAAAAGTACAAATATCCCTCAAATGACCGCTTTTTGGAAAGTAGACAGTCCAAGGTATGGTGAGTTTTGTGACGTTGTATTTTTTTGTCACAATTTTTGGGGAAAATAAAGAAATTTAAAAAAAATGGACATACAGTGCAGTACAGCATCATGATACAACCAATGGCAAAAATTATGGAATCACCAGTCCCTGAGGATGTTCCTTCAGTTGTTTATTGTTGTAGAAAAAAAGCAGATCACAGACATGGCCAAAAACTAAAGGCATTTCAAATGGCAACTTTCTGGCTTTAAGAAACACTAAAAGAAATCAAGAAAAATAATTGTGGTGCCCGGTAACAGTTAGATTTATAGAACAAGCACATGGAATAAATTATGGAATCACTCAATTCTGAGGAAAAAATTATGGAATCATCCTGTAAATTTTCATTACAAACACTAACACCTGCATCAGATTAAATCTGCTTGTTAGTATGTAGGTAAAAAGGAGTGATCACACTTTGGAGAGCTGTTGCAACAAGTGGACTGACATGAAGCATGGCTCCAACACCAGAGATATCAATTGAATAAAAGGAGAGGATTATCAAACTCCTTAAAGAGGGTAAATCATGACGCAGTGTTGCACAAGATGTTGGTTGTTCACAGTCGGCTGTGTCTAAAACATGGACCAAATACAAACAACATGGGAAGGTGGTTAAAGGCAAGCATACTGGTAGACCAAGGAAGACATCAAAGCGTCAAGACAGAAAACTTAAAGCAATATGCCTTGAAAACAGAAAATGTGCAACAAAACAAATGAGGAACAAATGGGAGGAAACTGGAGTCAACATCTGTGACCGAACTGTAAGAAACCGCCTAAAGGAAATGGGATTTACATACAGAAAAGCTAAGAGAAAGCCATCTCTAACACCTAAACACAAAAAAACAAGGTTACAATGGGCTAAGGAAAGGCAACCGTGGACTGTGGATGATTGGATGAAAGTCATATTCAGTGATGAATCTCGAATCTGCATTGGGCAAGGTGATGATGCTGGAACTTTTGTTTGTTGCCGTTCCAATGAGATTTATGCAGACGACTGTCTGAAGAAAACATGCAAATTTCCACAGTCAATTATGATATGGGGCTGCATGTCAGGTAAAGGCACTGGGGAGATGGCTGTCATTAAATCTTCAATAAATGCACAGGTTTACATTGAAATTTTGGACACTTTTCTTATCCCATCTATTGAAAGGATGTTTGGGGATGATGAAATCATTTATCAAGATGATAATGCATCTTGCCATAGAGCAAAGACTGTGAAAAAATTCCTTGAAGAAAGACACATAAGGTCAATGTCATGGCCTGCAAACAGTCCGGATCTCAATCCAATTGAAAATCTGTGGTGGAAGTTAAAGAAAATGGTCCATGACAAGGCTCCAACCTGCAAAGATGATTTGGCAACAGCAATCAGAGAAGGCTGGAGCCAGATTGATGAAGAGTACTGTTTATCACTCCATAAGTCAATGCCTCAGAGACTGCAAGCAGTTATAAAAGCCAGAGGTGGTGCAACAAAGTACTAGTGATGTGTTGGAGTGTTATATTGGAGTGTTGTTTGTTTGTTTTTCATGATTCCATATTTTTTTCCTCAGAATTGAGTGATTCCATATTTTTTTCTCTGTGCTTGTTCTATAAATCTAACTGTTACTCTTACTGGCCACCACAATTATTTTTCTTGATTTCTTTTAGTGTTTCTTAAAACCAGAAAGTTGCCATTCGAAATGCCTTTAGTTTTTGGCCATGTCTGTGATCTGCTTTTTTTCTACAACAATAAACAACTAAAGGAACATCCTCAGGGACTGGTGATTCCATAATTTTTGACAGGGGGATGGTGCATGGTACCACTGATTAAACAAATGTAATGGCATATTTGGAACTGACCCCTTTACAAAATGTGTCTCTTACAGGAAAGCCACTCCCACCTTATGATGGTGCAGCTCCTGCTAGAGACGACCCCTTTTCTGGGGTGAACATAAACCTCTTATATTATACAATGAAACCAAAAGGAAAAATGTGCCCCAAGGGGGATAGTGTGGGCAGTGTATCACCGGAAAATGGATAGATGGTGCAGAGGTCAAATACACAAATATTGTTAAAATTTATAACAAAAGTTTTTATTGAATACAGGGTATACAAAAATATCTATGATATAAAATCAAAAAAGTAGAAGAGACAATGAACAATTGTAATCAAACTGCTAAGGTGCTGTAATACGTCATCCCAGCAAATTCAGAAAATAACTCACTGGGGTGAGGATACGGCAACACGTGATACTCTACATGTTTCGGAATATAGAGAGACTCAGTTCCCTCTATAATGTGTGTTTCCTTCTTCAGGAGTTTCAGGGGAGCAGTTTTGATATATTTCTAGAAGAAAAAAAAAAGGGGGATATATGTATATAGGTGTGTATCAGTAAATGTATTTAGCACCAACATAGAATGTAAAGCAATTATGTCTCAAAGTATGAGAGACTGTTATAATCCAGACAAAGCATAAAGACAGAACAAGATCTCAATCTGAACAAGCATGAATGTGTAAATGTACTCACAGAACATTCGTCTCTTCAGAATAAACATTGTACACAGGGCTGGCCTGTATCCGGAGGGTGTTATCACAAACCAGTCACCATGAGACCTCATTTAACGAATTTATACTTGATTCCTTGGATTTCATACTCAACCACAACATTTTCTCCTTTGACGGTGGACTCTTCCTCCAGGTGCAGGGCGTAGCCATGGGCACCTGTTGTGCCCCTGGCTACGCCAATCTGTACCTGGGGGAGTGGGAAAAAACCATATTTAACGATGAGGATCTCTCTATGTACCTGTGCCACGTCCTCATGTGGCACAGGTACATAGATGACATCTTCATCATATGGGATGGCACACAATCTCTTCTGAATGAGTGCCTGCAAGCACTAAACAAAAACCTGTTCAATCTTAAATTCACCATGACCTCTGACAAGAATACCATTACGTTCCTGGATATTGAAATTTCAATCAATGAATCCAATGTACTATCTTCTAAATTATTTAGGAAACCTACCGCTGGAAATACAGTACTCCATTCTTCCAGCTTTCACCCCAAACCCCTAATTAATTCAATCCCTTATGGGGAATATCTGAGAATAAAACAAAACTGTTCAAACCAGTCAGCGCAGATATAGCCACAAGTGTCTGAAAAGAGCGTTCAGACGTGCCAACCAAAAAGACAGACGCCAATTATTAATTCCTAAACAAAAATCCACCACTGATGCCCCTGCTAGAATAATTACAACCTATACAAACGATCATAACAAAATCAGACAGATTTGCCAAAAATACTGGCATCTATTGACTTCAGATACGACTATAGGCCCCCTGGTACCCCCAAGACCTCCAATCACATATAGACGTGCTACCTCTGTGGGAGATTTATTAGTCAAAAGTGAGTACAAAGGACAGGAAAGAGGTGACCCCTGTTCTGCAGTAGGCACATTCCAGTGTGGATCATGTGCCTACTGTAAGTACATGGATACACGCAAAAATATATATCTACCAAACGGTAAGCGTTTTGTGCCAAAACATTTTGCAAATTGTCAAACAACAGGAGTGGTGTACCTACTAACATGTCACTGTAATTGTTTTTACGTGGGGAAAACCTTACAAAAATTGTGGCAACGCATTTATCGCCACCTCAGGGCGATGCAATCTGCCGACCCTGATCTCCCCTTAGGCAGACATGTAGCCCAGGTACATGAGGGTATATGTCCCAAAATCTCGGTACTAATTTTGGATCGCCTGCATCCTAGTTCCCCTGGGGGAGATCTTAACAAGATCCTCCTACAACGGGAACTCCGCTGGATATCCAATCTCGATGCGACAATGCCACCGGGCCTGAATGAGGCCTTTAATTTAAACCCTTTCTTCCTGATTTCTCCACAGGAGGCTATGATAAGGAATTATAGGATAATTAATTGCCACATTAAGCTATCCCGCCTCATCTCCTCTTCCTACCTGGTTACTTATTATCTCTCATTTTTTTTTCTTTTTCTAATATTTTTGACGTTTGGCGAATGTGTCATGTGTCAGGTTTCTGCAACAATTCTTTGTTTTATTTTTCTCTAATTTATTTTCATTGTATTTTTACTTTTATTATGTTTCTTATCAGTCTGAATTTTGGGTCTATACTGATGTTTTACTTGGATATAGCCAAATGCCTCAATGATCAAGTGGAGAAGCAATAAATAAAATGTGCTCACTGTAATTGCCACCTAACCCATTTGCCTATCTTCAATGTACATCTGTACTTCAATATCCAGAGGATTTATATATGTTTGTGTTTTATTCCCAGGGATGACTATGTACTGCATTGTAAAGATGGAACTCCCACGTCCGGATAGTCTGAAATAGATTAATTTAATCTTTTCAAAATCAATCATATCAACTAATATAATAACTGGATTTACAATTGTGGCTTTGACTAATGTCCTCACCGGGATGGCTTGTCGGTGCTCCCTGACACGGAAAGACCTCTGTATCCCCTCCCTGGGGACAGAGGCATTTCCTTAGCAGCGCTGGCGCGCACGCGCCCAACGTCCCGTCTCGCGCCTGCGCATCCGGTATTTTTCCACTCTTACCCTACCAGGCTGCTCTTCCTCCATGTCGGCGGCCTCCGTCGACAAGTGACGTCACCGCGCCCGATGACGCGCTGGCGTTGTACGCCGCTCAGGCCGAGGAACCACAATGGGCGGACGTCACATTGTTTGTATACACAGCTGATGCCTCTCATTTTTAGCACATTCCGGCTTGCTTCTTCATTAGCTACATCATTACCATCTTAGCTTACCCCGCCCTCTGAGCCAGTGATTGGTCTGTAGACTCCACACCCCACATCACACAGGGTACTTAACACCAATTCTATACACACTCTCCTCTGCTACACAGCTGAGAGGAACGTGCTTTCCCTGCAGTGTATGCTTATACCGCGAAACATCAGAGATCAGGTATGCAACCTTTACCCCTTCTGCTACACTTATGGATTACCTTCTTACACATCTTTCTACTTGATGGCATAGGCCCCGAAAGTAAAACTTTTTGTACAAAACCATACAAGCCCAATGTCTCTAATCAGAGATGTATACTTTTTACTTTTTTTTATTGATTTTGTAGATGTGTGTCCAGTCCTCCCAGTAGTAGTGTCTCTTGTGAGCCCTGGCCTGCCGCCTCTGTGGGAATCAGCATCAGGGCCTAAATTTACGAAGCACTCCAGACTTTCCCCTCCCGGTTTCATCTATCCAACTACATCCATTGCCTGGATTTTTGATCAACCAATTTAACCCTCTGGACTTAAGGAGGTGGGAGTCCATCTCTCGATACACTTGTGTACAATGTTTATGCTGAAGAGACGAATGTTCTGTGAGTACATTTACACATTCATGCTTGTTCAGATTGAGATCTTGTTCTGTCTTTATGCTTTGTCTGGATTATAACAGTCTCTCATACTTTGAGACATAATTGCTTTACATGTTGGTGCTAAATACATTTACTGATACACACCTATATACATATATCCCCCTTTTTTTTTTCTTCTAGAAATATATCAAAACTGCTCCCCTGAAACTCCTGAAGAAGGAAACACACATTATAGAGGGAACTGAGTCTCTCTATATTCCGAAACATGTAGAGTATCACGTGTTGCCGTATCCTCACCCCAGTGAGTTATTTTCTGAATTTGCTGGGATGACGTATTACAGCACCTTAGCAGTTTGATTACAATTGTTCATTGTCTCTTCTACTTTTTTGATTTTATATCATAGATATTTTTGTATACCCTGTAATCAATAAAAACTTTTGTTATAAATTTTAACAATATTTGTGTATTTAACCTCTGCACCATCTATCCATTTTCCGGTGATACACTGCCCACACTATCCCCCTTGGGGCACATTTTTCCTTTTGGTTTCTTTCCTTATTTGGGATGTGGCAGTGATCCCCGGAAAAGCTCCAACACTGGTTCCCTCCCAAAACTATTGTTTTCTTATATTATACAATATCACTTTTATTGGGCCTGCCATTACTTTTAGACCTACTACCCACTTTATTCCTCTGGTAACCGCTGTCTCTCTTTGCTCTCTGCAGACGCCCCTGGGAGGAAGGAAAAAAAAATGGGAAATCATGAAACCCTCCCCCCACCCACCCCACCCTCACCCCAGTATTCCACCCCAAGGAATACATACTAATCGGGAGTTAAATCCGAGTGTAGGGGACACCCTCACCCATCATTCTCTCCGTCTTCCTGCTATACTGCAGGATCTCAAGTCCCTTATATCGGACCTGACCTAATGGGTAACCCAAACCTTTACCCCAATACCTTAACATGCATCCCTCTATCCCTCTACCCCCAGACAAGCTATTACATTCCCCCTTATTACTATCTTATCTATAGGGATCCCTTATTACCCTATCCCACTGATATTAATTCAGGTTAGGGGGACCAGAGGTGTAGGAGGTACAAAAGGGACTCACCCCCTCAAAGGGGAAAAGAAAAAAAAAGCACAACCCCACATATCTTTAATATCTTTTATGACCACCTTTACGATTCTATTACAAGCATCAAAAAAAAAAAAAAGGGGGGGGGGTGAAGCAAGACATAAAAATGGGAATGGTGAGCCCTGCCCCCCCCCCCTAAAAAAAGAATATGTATATCATCTTGGTTCCCTCAAGCTCACCAACTCCCTCCCCCCAGAAAAAAAGTAGGTGTAGGGGTGTAGAAAAAACAAAATAAAATGTAATCTGTGGGGGTGAAAAAACATAATTTCATAAACACCAACACCCACACTTTGTATATAACCTTCATAATTTTAACAGCCACCTTTACAATCGCCTTCTAAAAAAAAAAGGGGGTGAAGCAAGACATAAAAATGAGAATGGTGAGCCCTGGGCCCCCCAAAAAAAGAAAAAAAGAATATATATATAGCATCTTGGTTCCCTCAAGCTCAACAGTTGGTGAACTTGGTGAATCAAAGCCATTCATTGTGTACAACGGTCATGTGATCTGCCGTGATTGGTCACAGTAATCACATGGTACCAGTAGCGGGCTGGTACACTGGAGAATGTAGTGTGTTTTAATATAGTATAGAAACATTTGTAAAGATTAATATATATGTAGGCTTATACAGATGTAATAGAATGTCTCCAACATATATAGCCTAGTTTTTTCATCCATGGTGGGATTTATTGAGTGGTTGTATTGTTAGCATATATCCCATGTATGCATTTATCGGCATTATCGGGTAAAACCAATAGAATGCAACCAGGAGATATTTATGGCTTCAAGAAAATGGCGACCACGAGCTTACGGATGACGCACATCCTGTGAAATGCATTGGGACCGAGCAGTCGCTACGGGTAACGTCACATCTGGTGGGGTACCCGCATCATTTCTGGCCAGTGAAATGCATGCTGGCTCAGCAGAGCGGCGATTTCCTAATACAGAAAGGCTGTCT
This sequence comes from Lithobates septentrionalis, assembly GCA_037952835.1. Taxonomy (NCBI): domain Eukaryota; kingdom Metazoa; phylum Chordata; class Amphibia; order Anura; family Ranidae; genus Lithobates; species Lithobates septentrionalis. The sequence goes on along the minus strand of JBBDGP010004320.1, from coordinate 48,325 downwards.
GTCGGGAAGGCCAAATGTAAGTGCAATACTTTGGGTTGTTTTTTTCTCTACTATTAATCATAAATACAACACTATAGTACGCAATCTATAATGATACCAGCTATTTGATGGCAACTGTGACAGTTCTCTACAATTTGTTATATTCCGCGCTTAGGTGTAGGCTGGGCTGCTGCCTCCCCTAGGGGGCTCCAACCGGAGTACCAGTAGTAAAAGTTATATGACTATAGGGGTGGGTGGTGCTGCCCGTCACCTGAAGAGTGATCCTCCACAGTGAGTCACTCTTCCCAGGTGAGTGTGCAGTAGATAGGTGATAAACACTACCCTCACCTGAAGGGTAATCCTCCAAAGTGAGTTACTCTTTTATGAATGAATAGTGAGTGCTAGGTAATGTAATTAGTCACAATGTAGAGTAGATATCATAAAGGGCATTCTCTCTCTGAGCCTGGAAAAAGGTATACTAGTAAAGCTCTATTGATTGTGCTGGTTGCAAACGTGTGTCCCAACCTATAATGTTAAATGTGTTATGTGCATGGTGTAGTGGTGAATATTCTCACCCAATCACCAGTTGCAGCCAGATTTCATCCTAAACAATTCATCCCAACCAGTACATCATACATGTGCAGAAAGAATTAATTATATCCACATTAATTGTGAAGATAGATAAATGCATTAACACATTCTGGTGAAAAAAAAAAATTCCAGTGAAAAAATGAATAATTGATTATAAGTTCAGTCTTTATTAGTGCAAAAAATGGCAAAGTTTCAAGTGACCTGTGCTTGTCCAAAGTGTCTAAGTAGCAATTTAGGTGACTTCCGTGCTCCCCTTCAGTTCCTCACTCACCAGATCCTTGCACCCCTGCAGGGGTAAAGCGCATGCAGTGAGTGTAGTGGCAGTGCTCAGAGCATTCACCTCCTCCTTAGCTCAGCAAACGATAAAGTATCCGAATGCTTGTGTCCCTCCGAGGGTTAGCCGCTTCCAGTAGAAAAGGTTGCAGTAATTACCTCCCACGTGGTAGGCAGGACGATATCCTCATAGACGAAAGAGACGGGTACTTATAGTGTAAATCCAAGTGATTTTATTAAAAAGTAAAGTTTAAAAACACCATGTGACACAGTCAGGGGTATTAGCTAGCATAACTTGGTTGCAGTACAGGGGCTCCGGACCGGCGTGCGTTCCACAGACCGGAACTCCGCAACCGTGCGTGCGTACCAAACTCCACCTTACGCGTTTTGTCATAGGACATCGTCTGAGGCAGTACCATCTTGGTGCACCTCACGTCTGTTATAGTGAGTGATCTTGCACGGTCCACACCCCCCTGTAGGCGGTTCACAAATCGGGATATTTTATTGCCATATGTGTATTATACAATCCCTATATCTGATTGTCATAGATATCCATACAGAGCTCCATGAATCCCGGAGATGATTGCTCTGCTACGTATCTTCATACAGGTAGACCATTCTCCATAGGGATCTGGGTATGTTCGAGCCTTACGCCCCTGGTGGTCAGATTTAAGCTTACGCCCTGCAATTGTCCTCTCCATTACAATACAGATATTATCAAGTAAAACTCCAAATATTCTGAAAATCCAAAATAATTCTAAAATTATGATTTACCCAAATCAAAGGGAAGAGTATTATTGCTTGATGGTCCTATTATTATAATTCTAGATGCATTAGTCCTACCAGGTATTTGAATGATGATACTTATCCTACACTTATTGTTACCATACAGATATCAGTTAACGCTGATAATATTCTAATGGTCTACAAATAGAGAGATCTACAATTCATTCAGAGGGAAAAAGAGACATATATATATATATATATATATATATATATATATATATATATATATATATATATATATATATATATATATATATATATGGTTCTATTATTATGATTAAATGGTACTTTAAATGGTGTTTAAATGGTACACGTCTTACATTTAGGTAACCAAACAACCCATCACCCTACATGTGTTGTGATTAGGTGACCAAGTCTAATCCTCAGATATCCTCATACTCGTCTATTTGTCATTGTTAGAGTATAATCCATAGTGGTATGAGGTCAGCTCTATTTGTTTTCTATGAGACATAAAGTGCTGGTTGGGGACTGTCATTATAGGGGTAGCTATAATGCGGGCGGAAAGGGGTCAATAGTCTGAAGGAGGTCAGCAATAGGGATGGGTCGAACGGACCCCTGTTTGGTTCACACCAGAACTTTCGAACACCGCGAAAGTTTGGACCCGAATAGCGAACCCCATTAAATCAATGGGACCCAAATGTCAGAAATCAAAAGTGTCCATTTTGAAGGCTTATATGCAAGTAATTGGGCGTACAATGGTTATGGGGGTCCGGGTCCTGCCCTTGGGGACATGTATCAATAAAAAAAAATGTTTGTGAAAAACGTCAGTTTTAAATGAGCAGTGATTTTTTGATTTTTAAAGTGAAATCATAAAATGAAAAATTCCTTCCAATATAGTGCCTGGGGGCTCCCCTTAGTCTCCCTGTAAAGTGGCAGACCTGTACCATGTCTATAATCTGCCGCAGCAATAATTGCATTTATAAAGCCAAGAAAAATTAAATTTTTCCTGCAAGCTGCCTTTATTTTGCTCAGCAACAGCTGGGGAGCCAGTGTGTATGATGAGGCTACTGAAAACCATGCGTGGATGCAGGGAGACAGAAGTTAAAACACAGGTGAATCAACAAATCATCCCCAAGTTGTATCTCTCAACAACATGCGACTTGGTAAAGGTGGTGTGTAAGAAACTCTTACCAGATATGATGGACTCCCTTGTCAGCGACAGGGAGTCACTCGAGCGGGTTGCCTCTCAGGGCCAATGAACAGACATCACAGCTCTGCGAACCTTCTGGGTCAAACTCTGCGCGGATCTCCCGGGGTCGCCAGGTGGGTCCTCCCAAAGGATGGCCAAGGTGCGGATCAGAGGGAAAATGTGATCACAGAGTATAAAATCGAAAATGAGCAACAAGGAGGATGCTGGAAGCGCCCGAAGCTGCCCCAGTAGACGATCCATTGATCGAAAAGCTTCGGGCGCTTCCAGCATCCTCCTTGTTGCCCATTTTCGATTTTATACTCTGTGATCACATTTTATTGTTACTTGGCGTTTTTAGCAATAAAAATCCTATTTTTGCTCATCTACACTATGCGGAGCTTGTTTATTTTTTCTCCACATACTTACTGAGAGATTCAACCAGCCTTCACTCCAGCCTTTGTACGTGACGCATTGTTCCCTCTGATCCGCACCTTGGCCATCCTTTGGGAGGACCCACCTGGCGACCTCGGGAGATCCGCGCAGAGTTTGACCCAGAAGGTTCGCAGAGCTGTGATGTCTGTTCACTGGCCCTGAGAGGCAACCCGCTCGAGTGACTCCCTGTCGCTGACAAGGGAGTCCATCATATCTGGTAAGAGTTTCTTACACACCACCTTTACCAAGTCGCATGTTGTTGAGAGATACAACTTGGGGATGATTTGTTGATTCACCTGCGTTTTAACTTCTGTCTCCCTGCATCCACGCATGGTTTTCAGTGGGACATTCCATGTCATTTGTTTCCCACTCACCGACAGGATTTTATTCGCCTATATTGAGAGACTTACAAGTTTTTTCACTGTTATGTTTATTATTTGTGGACATTTGTTTTTTTCAGTTGTTTTCTTGATTGAAGATTTTGGCACCATTTATGCGCTACTTTTTATTTCATTTTCACATGTTTCTTTGGTTGTTGTCACCTTGTAAGTAGCTGCTCCGCACCATATTTTCTTTCAATTTAGCGCAGTGTACACTTTTATTATATTTGCACTTGTATGATGAGGCTACAATGTAGTGCACTGGGAACAAGATTAGAGATTTTTTGGATACATTCTGGTGCCACTTTGACTTTGGATAGAAGTAACGGGTGCGTAAAATTGATCTTTGGGTGTTGGTGGCGCCTTCCCACCGTAACCCTATAGAGGTATCTTGATGAAAGCAAGAATTGGCCTTCCTGTAAAAAATTGCAATGATATGCACCTATCAAACAGGTTCTGACAAATTGGTCTTTGGGTGTTAATTGTGCCCATGAATCTTATACCATAAACATTCTTCCAGATGAAGTTATTGAACACCCTTAATGCTATAGGCAGCTTCGAAGTCCTGCAGAGATTCCACATTCCAAAAAGACTTAATCAGTGACATCGGCATCAGGGGCTTCATAGCTGGTAATCCAGGACAGATTCATTTTTATCAAAGTCAAACAGTCCACGGAGTCTATGGACAGACGCGTTCTATGATCAGTAACGAAACCTTCTGCAGCAATGAATGCCCGTTCTGAAAGCACGCTGGATGCAGGGCAGCCCAACAACTCAATAGCATACTGGGCAAGTTCTGGCCAGTGGACTATTCTCATGACCCAGTAAGTCAGTGGATCGTCAGCTGGATAGCTCTCCATCTCTGTTTTGGCCCCGAGATAATCGTCAACCATGTGATGCAGACGCTGCCGATGGGATGTGGAAGCTGACAAACCTGGGTGGCGAGGACTAAAAAAATTCCAAAATGCCTCACTAAGGTGGACGCCTTCTCCAAGGCTCCACGACACTGTAACCTACTGGAGTCAGGAAAAAATTCAATAAAATCTCCTAAAACTCACACATGGAAGCAGACCAGGCGACTAAGGATGCTGCATTTACAGCCCTGGACACTTGCTGGGTCTGTGCAACTCACAGATTCCACCCTAGTTCTGGCCCAGTATAGCTAGGATTAATAATTCAACTTTACGGACCCCAGAATGAGAAGAACAAGTGGTCCACAGGAGGCAACTTCTTATGAAACAGGACTTTGAAAAAAGGGTGATCATTTATATTTGCCAGTAGGGATGAGCTTCGTGTTCGAGTCAAACTCATGTTCGACTCGAACATCGTCTGTTCGATCATTCGCCGAATTGCGAACGATATGGGCCGTTCGCGCCAAATTCGTGTGGCGCGTCACGGCCCATAATTCACTGCGGCATCGCAGTGCATTGCTGGCTGATGATTGGCCAAGCATGCACTATGACCCGCATGCTTGGCCAATCACAGCGCCGTCAGTAGAGAGAGCTGTAATTGGCCAAAGCCAGGGTGGCTTTGGCCAATTATGGCTCAGGGGATTTAGAACACGCCCCACACTATATAAGGCCGCCTACAAGGCGGCCCTGTGTAGTGTGTTCCGGCGTGCTTAGAGAGAGAGAGAGACAGTGTCATTTCATTTGAGTTAGATAGATTAGGCAGGACAGTCAGTGAGTTAGCTGCATTTACAGTGTATTGTGTATATATATGCATCCCAGGTGTTTTGTATATATATATATATATGTATATATATATATATATACATATATATATATATATATATATATATATATACATATATATATATATATATATATATATATATATATATATATATATATATATATATATATATACACTGTATTCATTTTAGCTAGATCCGTTCCTGTTATCTTCCTACTGACAGGCAGGCTTGTCTTGTTACAGTATTTACAGCTACCTGAAGAAAATTGCTGGTGTTCTTTTGATTCTATTGGTACCACAGTCAGGCAGCTAGACTATTTACAGTTAGTGTAGTGCGTCCTCCTCACAGTGTTTAGTTAAAGCTACAAGTTAGTTTAGTGTGACTTCTGCACAGTGTTCAGCTAAAACTACAAGTTAGTGTAGTGCGTCCTCCTCACAGTGTTCAGCTAAAGCTACAAGTTAGTTTAGTGTGATCTCTGCACAGTGTTCATCTAAAGCTACAAGTTAGGGTAGTGCGTCCTCCTCACAGTGTTCAGCTAAAGCTACAAGTTAGTGTAGTGTGACCACTGCACAGTGTTCAGCTAAAGCTACAAGTTAGTGTAGTGCGACCTCTGCACAGTGTTCAGCTAAAGCTACAAGTTAGTGTAGTGCGTCCACTGAACAGTGTTCAGCTAAAACTACGAGTTAGTGTAGTTCGACCTCTGCACAGTGTTCAGCTAAAGTTACAAGTTAGTGTAGTGCGTCCTCCTCACAGTGTTCAGCTAAAGCTACAAGTTAGTGTAGTGCGACCTCTGCACAGTGTTCAGCTAAAGCTACAAGTTAGTGTAGTGCATACTCCTCACAGTGTTCAGCTAAAGCTACAAGTTAGTTTAGTGTGACCTCTGCACAGTGTTCAGCTAAAGCTACAAGTTAGGGTAGTGCATCCTCCTCACAGTGTTCAGCTAAAGCTACAAGTTAGTGTAGTGCGTCCTCCTCACAGTGTTCAGCTAAAACTACAAGTTAGTGTAGTGCGACCTCTGCACAGTGTTCAGCTAAAGCTACAAGTTAGTGTAGTGCGTCCTCTGAACAGTGTTCAGCTAAAGCTACAAGTTAGTGTAGTGCGTCCTCTGAACAGTGTTCAGCTAAAACTAAACTAAAACGAGTTAGTTTTTTGTGAGCTCTGCACAGTGTTCAGCTAAAGCTACCTGTAGAAAGTTGGTGGTGTTTTCCTGATCCTATCACTACCGCAGGCAGCTAAATAAGCTACAAGTTAGTTTTTTGCGAGCTCTGCACAGTGTTCACCCAAAGCTTCCTGTAGAAGGTTGGTGGTGTTTTCCTGATCCTATCACTACCGCAGGCAGCTAAATAAGCCACAAGTTAGTTTTTTGCGAGCTCTGCACAGTGTTCATCTACAACTACAAGTTAATGTAGTGCGAGCTCTGCACAGTGTTCAGCTAAAGCTACCTGTAGAAGGTTGGTGGTGTTTTCCTGATCCTATCACTACCGCAGGCAGCTAAATAAGCTACAAGTTAGTTTTTTGCGAGCTCTGCACAGTATTCACCTAAAGCTACCTGTAGAAGGTTAGTGGTGTTTTCCTGATCCTATCACTACCGCAGGCAGCTAAATAAGCTACAAGTTATTTTTTTGCGAGCTCTGCATAGTATTCAGCTAAAGCTACTTGTAGAAGGTTGGTGGTGTTTTCCTGATCCTATCACTACCGCAGGCAGCTAAATAAGCTACAAGTTAGTTTTTTGCGAGCTCTGCACAATGTTCAGCTAAAGCTACCTGTAGAAGGTTGGTGGTGTTCTCATACTACAGGCAGGCAGTTGATTTTGCTAGCTGCAGTATCAGTATATATATATATATATATATATATATATATATATATATAATATATATATCCCAGCTTAGTGCAGCTACAATCCATTAGTATGTCTGGAAGGCCAACAAGGAGAGGCAGACAGTCACAAGCCAAAAAAAGAGGGCAAGCAGGCTCTGTGTCTAGAGGCAACAGTGCTGGTCATGGAGACGGTGCATCCTCATCAGCACGTGGCCGTGGGACACGCTTAGCCTTTTTTTCGGCAGCTGGCCGTGTTGAGCCGCAACATGCGGAAGACTTGGTCGAGTAGATGACCAAGCCGTCCTCATCCTCCTCATCCTCTCTCACCCATGCTCAGGGTAATTTGTCTGGCAAAGCAGCTGCCAACGCGGCCTCTTCCCTCAGCTCAATGGCATCAGTGATTCCTTCCCTAGCCCCACCATGTCCTCCTGAGGAGTCCCTCGAACTGTTTGACCACAGTGTTGGGTACATGCTCCAGGAGGATGCCCAGCGTTTAGAAGGCTCTGATGATGATACTGAGCTAGATGAAGGCAGTAACGTGAGCACGGACAGAGGGGGTGCCAAGAAGGACAGCAATCTGGCAGTCATGCTCCCCCTGCTGCAGCATACTGCCAGGTTTCCTCCAGTGATGAGGAGGGAGGGGATGATGAGGTCACTCACTCAATGTGGGTGCCTGATAGGAGAGAGGAGGAGGAGGAGGCACATCACCAACGAGGCAGGATGCCCTCCAGGAGCCAGCCTAAGGGCAGCACACTGACTGCATCACACCCCAAAGCTCCACATGTGCAGGGCGCTGCTATCTCTGTGCGTTATTCCAAAAGTTCTTTGGTGTGGGCCTTTTTTGAGACGAGTGCATCAGATCGCACCGCTGCTATTTGCAACATATGTCTCAAGCGTATCTCGCGTGACCAAAACATCTCCCGTTTGGGCACCACATGCTTGACCAAACATATGTTGACCTGCCATGCAGTTCGTTGGCAAGCATATCTAAAAGACCCACACCAAAGAACAAAGAGGACCTCTCCTTGCTCCTCATCAGCTGAGATCTCCAACCCCACTATACCTTCAGTCCTCTCTGAGACCTTCACTGAGAGGAATGAAGGTGTAGGATTAGGTGTGTCACAGCCAAGTACTTGTGGGCAATCTGCTTTCGGTACACCAACGTCAGATTGTACCAGGCAAATTTCCCTGCCCCAGCTGCTGCACCGCCGAAAGAAGTTCGCTCCCAGCCATCCACATGCCCAGCGGTTGAATGCTAGCTTGGCAAAATTGCTAGCACTTCAACTGATGCCTTTTCAGTTGGTAGATTCTGCCCCCTTTCGTGAGTTTGTGGAATGTGCGGTTCCTCAGTGGCAGGTACCCAAACGCCACTTCTTCTCACGGAAGGCGATTCCGGCTCTCTACTGGCATGTGGAAGGCAATGTCCATACCTCGCTGGACAGGGCGGTCAGCGGTAAGGTGCATATTACCGCTGATTCATGGTCCAGCAGGCATGGACAGGGACGTTACCTAAGTTTCACCGCGCATTGGGTGACTCTGCTGGCAGCTGGGAAGGATGCAGGACAAGGTGCAGTAGTGTTGGAGGTTGTTCTGCCACCACGCCTCCAAAATGCCACTACCGATTGTGACACACTTCTCTCCTCCACCCCCTCCTCTGCTTCTTCTTCCTCCATGGCCTCTTCCTGTGCTTTGTCCTCGGAACCAGCGGTGCTCTGTAGCCGTTTAAGGGGCTAAGCAAGTATGCAGGCCAAAATATGCCATGCGGTGCTTGAGCTGGTGTGCTTGGGGGACAGGAGCCACACTGGGGCAGAGGTTCTGTCAGCTCTGCAGGAGCAGTTTCAGAGGTGGTTGACGTCACCCCAACTTAAGGTAGGAATGGTGGTTTGTGACAATGGCACCAACCTCCTCTCTGCCCTCCGACAGGGACACATGACCCATGTGCCCTGTTTGGCTCATGTCCTTAACTTGATGGTGCAGTGGTTCTTGGGCAGGTACCCGGGCTTACAGGAAGTCCTGAGGCAGGCCAGGAAAGTCTGTGTGCATTTCCGCCGGTCATATAATGCCAGTGCTCCAAAAGGAGTTTAACCTGCCCAAGAACCGCTTACTCTGTGACATGCCCACCAGGTGGAACTCCACGTTGGCCATGCTGCAGCGGCTGCACACGCAGCAGAGGGCCATCAATGAGTACCTGTGCGACTATGGCACCAGGACAGGGTCAGGGGAGCTTGTTTTTTTTCCCCCATGCCAGTGGGCCATGATCAGGGATGCATGCACTGTCCTGTCACCATTTGAGGAGGCCACGAGGATGGTGAGCAGTGACAGTGCATGCATCAGTGACACTGTCCTCCTTGTCCACCTGTTGGAGCACACGCTGCATGGAATAATGGACAGGGCACTTGAGGCAGAACAGAGGCAGGAAGAAGAGGACTTCCTTAGCTCTCAAGGCCTTCTTTATCCAGACAGTGTTCCTGCGTGCCCGCTGATCACACAGGAAGAGGACAAGGAGGAGGAGGATTGTGTCAGTATGGAGGTGGAGCCCGGCACTCAGCATCAGCAGCAGTCTTTAAGGGATCAGTCCCAAGAAACACATGGAATTGTACGTGGCTGGGAGGAGGTGGCTGCGGACCATGTCATCCTTAGTAACCCAGAGGACTCCGGAACGAATGACTCAGCAAACCTACGCTGCATGGCCTGCGGAAGGATCCTCGTATTCGTGGTATCAAGGAGAAGGACCAATACTGGATGGCAACCCTCCTTGATCCACGTTACAAGGGTAAGGTTGCGGACCTTATTTTGCCATCGCAGAGGGAGCAGAGGATGAAACATCTTCGGGAGGCCTTGCAGAAAGGTCTGTACAACGCGTTCCCAGAGACTGGGAGGTTACAAACTCCTGTTTCTGGACAACGTGTTGCTGAGGCTTCGGTCAGTCAAAGAAGGAGCGGTGGAGAAGGTGGCCGTCTGACCGATGCGTTCAGACAATTTTTTAGTCCACAGCCCCAAGGTATGATCGGTTCCAGCAACCATCGCCAGCGTCTGTTTTACATGGTGCAGGAATACCTAGGGGGAAGATCTGACTTGGACACCTTTCCCACCGAAAATCCTCTGGGTTACTGGGTCTTGAGGATGGATCACTGGCCAGAGCTTGCACAGTATGCAATTGATCTACTGCCTGTCCTGCATCCAGCGTTCTTTCGGAACGCACATTCAGTGCTGCTGGAGGCTTTGTAACCGATCACAGGGTGCGTCTGTCCACCGACTCGGTCGATTGACTGACCTTCATAAAAATGAATTAGTCTTGGATCACCACCAGCTACCAAGCACCTGATGCTGATGTAACCGAATATTTTTAAAAAAAATCTCAGATCCCTTCAAAGACTGCCTATGCTGATGCTGAGTGACTATCCTGAGTAATTATTCTCTTCATCCTCAATGATCACGCTGATAGCTTGTAAGAACATTTTTGGTTCTGGGCGCCAACACCAGTGCCTAAGGCCCAATTTTTCAGCCCCTGTTTAACAGGGGCATGTAATTACAATTTTTGATGCAAGATGGCCAAAAAGTTAGAGGGGTTTTTAAACTAGGCGATGGGGGGGAGGGTCCAGAGACAGTGATAGCCAGCGCGGAAGATATTCCAGAGGGTAGTATTGGGGGCATTAGTGGTAGGTTAACCAAAGCACAAAAACACAAGGTGAGTATAGTAGCAAGTCCTAGTTGCAATCTTGAAACACCCAATACGAGGACAATATGTGACCAGTCTAAACTATGTGGCATGTTCACCAATGCCAGGAGCATGGCGGACAAGATGGGTGAACTAGAGATACGGTTGTACAAGGAGGATTTGGATTTTGTGGGAATTTCAGAGACCTGGTTCAACAGCTCTCATGATTGGCTGGCAAACATTCAAGGGTATACCCTATACCGCAAGGATAGAGAAGGTAAAAAAGGGGGAGGGGTATGCCTATATATCAAGAATAATGTACAAGTGAGTGTGAGAGATGACATCACTGAGGGGGCTAGGGAGGAGGTGGAATCTTTATGGGTAGAGCTCCAAAGGGATGAAGCTAAGGGGAAAATAATACTGGGAGTATGCTATAGGCCCCCAAACCTGAGGGAGGAAGTGGAGACGGATCTCCTATCACAAATTGGATTAGCAGCAAGGATGGGAAGTGTTATCATAATGGGGGATTTTAATTATCCAGACATAGACTGGGCGGAGGGAACCGCGCATTCATTTAAGGCGCGCCAGTTCCTTAGTGTTTTGCAGGACAATTTTATGGGTCAGATGGTAGACGCACCAACTAGAAATAAAACAATACTAGATCTACTGATTACCAATAATACAGACCTGATAACAGATGTGGTAATACGGGGCAATTTAGGTAACAGCGATCACAGGTCAATTAGTTTCAGTATAAATCACACAAATAGGAAACATGAAGGGAACACAAAGACACTGAATTTCAAAAGAGCCAACTTCCTTAAACTACAAACCTTGCTAAAAGGCATAAATTGGGATAAAATATTAGGAACAAAGAATACGGAGGAGAGATGGGTTTGCTTTAAGAGCATATTAAATAAGGGCATTAGCCAATGTATCCCATTGGGTAATAAATTTAAAAGAGCGAACAAACATCCTGGATGGCTTAACTCCGATGTAAAAATGCATATAAAAGCAAAGGAGAAGGCCTTCAAAAAATACAAGGTTGAGGGATCATCCTCAGCATTCAGTATTTATAAAGAATGCAATAAGAAATGTAAGGGTGCAATTAGGATGGCTAAGATAGAACATGAAAGACACATAGCGGAGGAGAGCAAAAGAAATCCCAAGAAATTCTTTAAGTATGTAAACAGTAAAAAAGGGAGGACAGACCATATTGGCCCCATAAAGAATGAGGAAGGACATCTGGTTACAAAGGATGGGGAGATGGCAAAGGTATTGAATTTATTCTTCTCCTCAGTCTTCACAAGTGAATCGGGGGGCTTCAGTAACCAAAACTGCAGTGTTTATCCTCATGACACATCACAGGAAGCACCTCCATGGTTAACAGAGGACGGAATTAAAATTAGACTTGAGAAACTTAACATTAATAAATCACCGGGACCAGATGGCTTGCATCCGAGGGTACTTAGGGAACTCAGTCAGGTGATTGCCAGACCGTTGTTCCTAATATTTACAGACAGTCTATTGACTGGAATGGTACCAGCTGATTGGAGAAAAGCCAATGTAGCACCAATATTTAAAAAGGGCCCAAAAAACATCCCTGGGAATTACAGACCAGTTAGCCTAACATCAATAGTATGTAAACTCTTGGAGGGGATGATAAGGGACTATATACAAGATTTTAGTAATAAGAATGATTTCATTAGCAGTAATCAGCATGGATTCATGAAGAATCGTTCTTGCCAAACCAATCTATTAACCTTCTATGAGGAGGTGAGTTGCCATCTAGATAAAGGAAGGCCCGTAGACGTGGTGTATCTGGATTTTGCAAAAGCATTTGACACAGTTCCCCATAAACGTTTACTATACAAAATAAGGTGCGTTGGCATGGACCATAGGGTGAGTACATGGATTGAAAACTGGCTACAAGGGCGTGTTCAGAGGGTGGTGATAAATGGGGAGTACTCAGAATGGTCAGGGGTGGGTAGTGGGGTTCCCCAGGGTTCTGTGCTGGGACCAATCCTATTTAATTTGTTCATAAACGACCTGGAGGATGGGATAAACAGTTCAATCTCTGTATTTGCAGACGATACTAAGCTAAGCAGGGCAATAACTTCTCTGCAGGATGTGGAAATCTTGCAAAAAGACCTGAACAAATTAATGGGGTGGGCGACTACATGGCAAATGAGGTTCAATGTAGAAAAATGTAAAATAATGCATTTGGGTGGCAAAAATATGAATGCAATCTATACACTGGGGGGAGAACCTCTGGGGGAATCTAGGATGGAAAAGGACCTGGGGGTCCTAGTGGATGATAGGCTCAGCAATGGCATGCAATGCCAAGCTGCTGCTAATAAAGCAAACAGAATATTGGCATGCATTAAAAGGGGGATCAACTGCAGAGATAAAACGATAATTCTCCCGCTCTACAAGACTCTGGTCTGGCCGCACCTGGAGTATGCTGTCCAGTTCTGGGCACCAGTCCTCAGGAGGGACGTACTGGAAATGGAGCGAGTACAAAGAAGGGCAACAAAGCTAATAAAGGGTCTGGAGGATCTTAGTTATGAGGAAAGGTTGCGAGCACTGAACTTATTCTCTCTGGAGAAGAGACGCTTGAGAGGGGATTTGATTTCAATTTACAAATACTGTACTGGTGACCCCACAATAGGGATAAAACTTTTTCGCAGAAGAGAGTTTAATAAGACTCGTGGCCACTCATTACAATTAGAAGAAAAGAGGTTTAACCTTAAACTACGTAGAGGGTTCTTTACTGTAAGAACGGTAAGGATGTGGAATTCCCTTCCACAGGCGGTGGTCTCAGCGGGGAGCATTGATAGCTTCAAGAAACTATTAGATAATCACCTGAATGACCGCAATATACAGGGATATGTAATGTAATACTGACACATTATCACACACATAGGTTGGACTTGATGGACTTGTGTCTTTTTTCAACCTCACCTACTATGTAACTATGTAACTATGTAATTTGCAGCAGGGCTCGTTCCTGCGTTCCAACTAGAGTATCAGTGAAGGGTTGCAGTGTTGTGGCACCAGCACCAGTGCCCAAGGCCCAATTTTCAGCCCCTGTTTAACAGGGGCATTTAATTACAATTTTTGATGCAATACTTTGCAGCAGGACTCATTCCTGCATTCCAACTAGAGTATCTGTGAGGGGTTGCAGTGTTGTGGCACCAGCACCAGTGCCTAAGGCCCAATTTTTCAGCCCCTGTTCAACAGGGGCGTGTAATTACAATTTTTGATGCAATACTTTGCAGCAGGGCTCGTTCCTGCGTTCCAACTAGAGTATCTGTGAGGGGTTGCAGTGTTGTGGCACCAGCACCCGTGCCTAAGGCGCAATATTTCAGCCCCTGTTCAACAGGGGCATGTAATTACAATTCTTGATCTAATATTTCAAAGCAGGGCCCGTTTCTGCGCCCACCAAGAGCGAGTGAGGACTTACAGTGTTGTGGCACCAGCACCACCACCACCACCAAAGGCCCAATTTCTCTGCCCCTGTTTAACAGGGGCGTGTAATTACAATTTTTGATGCAATACTTTGTAGCAGGGCTCGTTCCTGCGTTCCAACTAGAGTATCTGTGAGGGGTTGCAGTGTTGTGGCACCAGCACCAGTGCCTAAGGCCCAATTTTTCAGCCCCTGTTCAACAGGGGCATGTAATTACAATTCTTGATCTAATATTTCACAGCAGGGCCCGTTTCTGCGCCCACCAAGAACGAGTGAGGACTTACAGTGTTGTGGCACCAGCACCACCACCACCAAAGGCCCAATTTTTCTGCCCCTGTTTAACAGGGGCGTGTAATTACAATTTTTGATGCAATACTTTGCAGGAGGGCTCGTTTCTGCGTTCCAACTAGAGTATCTGTGAGGGGTTGCAGTGTTGTGGCACCAGCACCAGTGCCTAAGGCCCAATTTTTCAGCCCCTGTTTAACAGGGGCGTGTAATTACAATTTTTGATGCAATACTTTGCAGCAGGGCTCGTTCCTGCGTTCCAACTAGAGTATTTGTGAGGGGTTGCAGTGTTGTGGCACCAGCACCAGTGCCTAAGGCCCAATTTTTCAGCCCCTGTTTAACCACTTTAGCCCCGAACCATTATGCTGCCTAAGGACCAGAGGACTTTTTCCAATTTGGCAATGCGTCGCTTTAACTGCTAATTGCGCGGTCATGCAATGCTGTACCCAAACGAAATTTCCGTCCTTTTCTTCCCACAAATAGAGCTTTCTTTTGATGGTATTTGATCACCTCTGCCGTTTTTATTTTTTGCGCTATAAACGGAAAAAGACCAAAAATTTTGAAAAAAAATTATATTTTCTACTTTTTGTTATAAAAAAATCCAATAAACTCAATTTTAATCATACATTTAGGCCAAAATGTATTCGGCCACATGTCTTTGGTAAAAAAAGTCAATAAGCGTATATTTATTGGTTTCAAAAGTTATAGCGCCTACAAACTAGGGTACATTTTCTATGACTGCCTATGTCATTTCTTGAGGTGCTAAAATGGCAGGGCAATACAAAACCCCCCCAAATGTCCCCATTTTGGAAAGTAGACACCCCAAGGAAATTGTTGAGAGGCATGTTGAACCCATTGAATATTTTTTTTTTGTCACAAGTGATTGAATAATGACAAAAAAAAAAATATTTACAAAAAGTTGTCACTAAATGATATATTGCTCACACAGGCCATGGGCCTATGTGGAATTGCACCCCAAAATACATTCAGCTGCTTCTCCTGAGTACGGGGATACCACATGTGTGGGACTTTTTGGGAGCCTAGCCACGTACGGGGCCCTGAAAACCAATCACCGCCTTCAGGATTTCTAAGGGCGTAAATTTTTGATTTCACTCCTCACTACCTATCACAGTTTTGAAGGCCATAAAATGCCCAGATGGCACAAAACCCCCCCAAATGACCCCATTTTGGAAAGTAGACACCCCAAGCTATTTGCTGAGAGGCATGTTGAGTCCATGGAATATTTTATATTTTGACACAAGTTGCGGGAAAGTGACAATTTTTTTTTTTTTGCACAAAGTTGTCACTAAATGATATATTGCTCACACAGGCCATGGGCATATGTGGAATTGCACCCCAAAATACATTTAGCTGCTTCTCCTGAGTATGGGGATACCACATGTGTGGGACTTTTTGGGAGCCTAGCCGCGTACGGGGCCCCGAAAACCAATCACCGCCTTCAGGATTTCTAAGGGTGTAAATTTTTGATTTCACTCTTCACTGCCTATCACAGTTTCGGAGGCCATGGAATGCCCAGGTGGCACAAAACCCCCCCAAATGACCCCATTTTGGAAACTAGACACCCCAAGCTATTTGCTGAGAGGCATGGTGGGTATTTTGCAGCTCTCATTTGTTTTAGAAAATGAAGAAAGACAAGAAAAAACATTTTCTTTTTCTTTTTTCAATTTTCAAAACTTTGTGACAAAAAGTGAGGTATGCAAAATACTCACTATACCTCTCAGCAAATAGCTTGGGGTGTCTACTTTCCAAAATGGGGTCATTTGGGGGGGGGGGGGTTGTGGCACCTGGGCATTCCATGGCCTCCGAAACTGTGATAGGCAGTGAAGAGTGAAATCAAAAATTTACGCCCTTAGAAAGCCTGAAGGCGGTGCTTGGTTTTCGGGGTCCCGTACGCGGCTAGGCTCCCAAAAAGTCTCACACATGTGGTATCCCCGTACTCAGGAGAAGCAACAGAATGTATTTTGGGGTGTAATTTCACATATTCCCATGGTATGTTTGAGCAATATATCATTTAGTGACAACTTTGTGCAAAAAAAAAAAATTGTCTCTTTCCCGCAACTTGTGTCACAATATAAAATATTCCATGGACTCGACATGACTCTCAGCAAATAGCTTGGGGTGTCTACTTTCCAAAATGGGGTCATTTGGGGGGTTTTGAACTGTCCTGGCATTTTATGCACAGCATTTAGAAGCTTATGTCACACATCACCCACTCTTCTAACCACTTGAAGACAAAGCCCTTTCTGACACTTTTTGTTTACATGAAATTTTTTTTTTTTTTTTGCAAGAAAATTACTTTGAACCCCCAAACATTATATATTTTTTTAAAGCAAATGCCCTACAGATTAAAATGGTGGGTGTTTCATTTTTTTTTTTCACACAATATTTGCGCAGCGATTTTTCAAACGCATTTTTTGGGGAAAAAACACACTTTTTAAAATTTTAATGCACTAAAACACACTATATTGCCCAAATGTTTGATGAAATAAAAAAGGTGATCTTAGGCCGAGTACATGGATACCAAATATGACATGCTTTAAAATTGCGCACAAACGTGCAGTGGCGACAAACTAAATACATTTTTAAAAGCCTTTAAAAGCCTTTACAGGTTACCACTTTAGATTTACAGAGGAGGTCTACTGCTAAAATTACTGCCCTCAATCTGACGTTTGCGGTGACACCTCACATGCATGGTGCAATTGCTGTTTACATTTGACGCCAGACCGACGCTTGCGTTCGCCTTTGCGCAAGAGCAGGGGGGGACAGGGGTGCTTTTTTTTTTTTTTTTTTATTATTTTTTTGCTTTTTTATCTTATTTTTAAACTGTTCCTTTCATTTTTGAAAAAATTGGGGTCTATTAGACCCTAGATCTCTCCTCTGCCCTCAAAGCACCTGACCACACCAAGATCGGTGTGATAAAATGCTTTCCCAATTTCCCAATGGTGCTGTTTACATCCGGCGAAATCTAAGTCATGAAATGCTCATAGCTTCCGGTTTCTTAGGCCATAGAGATGTTTGGAGCCACTCTGGTCTCTGATCAGCTCTATGGTCAGCTGGCTGAATCACCGGCTGCATTCTCAGGTTCCCTGTTGAGACAGGAGAGCCAGAGAAAAACACGGAAGACGGTGGGGGGGCCATCCCTCCCACTGCTTGTAAAAGCAGTCTAGATGTTAATTAGCTGCTAGGATTGCCTTTACATGAAAGCCGACTGCTGGCTGAAAAGAATGATACCAAGATGATACCTAAACCTGCAGGCATCATTCTGGTATAACCACTCAAAGTCGTGAATGGCGTACCTGAAGACAAAAAAATGGTTAACAATAAAACACAGTAAACAGTAAAGTATAAAAAATTGCATACCTGAAAAGCAAACATGATAAAACATAATAACAATAAAACATTGCAGAATAGAATACAGTAAAAAAGAGCAGAACAATAGAGAGAGAATAGAGAGAGAGAGAACAATAAAACGACAACTATTTTTTTTTTATTTTATATATATATATATTTTTTTTTACACTTTTTTTTGTAACTAACTTTTATAACTGTAACCGGTTACGGCTTCGGGTCTCTCAAAATGCGATGGCATCTTGGGAGACCCTGTGAAAGTGCGCCTAGTCTGTGCAATGCTGTACCCTACGCTAATACTCAACTAGTGAATGGTAGCGTTCAAAACATTCACCAATGCAAAGACCAGGATTGTCAGGACAGGAGGGACAATAATAGCGGGTGTCACGCCTATATCCACGCTTGCTGCAGACACGACATCTTTTTTGGGGGGGTTCGTTGGGTAGGGGTACTCGGGAGGACATAAAGAAAATGCCTCTCATGCAGCCGACTGCATTTGGTTGGGGATGTGAATGGGGGAAGTACGGGCGCTGCAGAAGTGGTGGGTTCCCAATTAGGATTGGCGAATGCAGCAGGAAGGGCATTATGGGCACGACGGGCCTGTGTTTGTCTTCTTCTTGGTGGCAGCGGGACACTAGTTGTGCTTGCCACCTCACCAGCTTGAACTGCACTTATGTGACTCGCCACGTCACCAAGTGTTACTGCAGTGCTGGTTTGACTACGACCGGGGTGTACTAGGCCGCTGGCGCTTGCCAGTTCACCAAAACGCTACCAAAAAAACTGTTAGCGATCGCAGGGATCAGGCCTGACTCTGCGAACGCTGCAGTTATGCGTTCAGTGTTTTGTAAGTGACAGTGATCGATCGATACTGCACTTGGGTGGGCTGGGCTGGGCCGTGCGGAGTGGAAAAACGCAGGTGCTAGCAGGTATCTGGGCTGATCCCACTAACACTGCGTTTTTGGGAACCCTAAACTGCTGGGGACGCTAGTATAGATCTGATCGGATCAGATATTGATCCGTTCAGATACTATACCACTAAGGGAGGCGTATGCTGCGTGCGTGGGTGTTAGCAGTACTGGCGCTAATCTGACGCTGCCTGGGGCGACGCATATCACCGCCAGGCGATCAGGGGGCTAAACCTTTATTCGGTAATAAACGGCGGGTGCCCTGACACTATAAAAAATAAATGAACTAAGCAGCGTCACCCGTAACAGTTATACGGTGATCAGTGGTGAAAGGGTTAACTAGGGGGCAATCAAGGGGTTAAAACATTTATTAGGTAGTATATGGGGGTCCCTGTCGCTATAAAACGCTGACGGGAAAACCTAAATATTTACCTCCCTAACTAGCGTCACCAGCGATACTAATACAGCGATCAGAAAAATGATCGCTTAGTGACACTGGCGACAGGGGGTGATCAAGGGGTTAAAACTTTATTAGGGGGGTTAGGGGGGTACCCTAGACCTAAAGGGGGCTAATACTAACTGCCCTAACACAGTAACTGTCACAAACTGACACCATGCAGTAATCAGAAAAAAAAAAACTGCTTGGTGTCAGTGTGAAGGGGGGGGGATTAGGGGGTGATCGGGGGGTAAAGGGGGGTGTTTTGTGTGCCTGGCATGTTCTACTGTGTGTGTGTGTGTTTTACACTCACATTTCAGTCTTCTCTCCTCGGCGCCGGAACGGAAAATACCGAGCCGAGGAGAGATGACATAA
Organism: Lithobates septentrionalis; assembly: GCA_037952835.1. Lineage (NCBI taxonomy): Eukaryota > Metazoa > Chordata > Amphibia > Anura > Ranidae > Lithobates > Lithobates septentrionalis. The sequence goes on along the minus strand of JBBDGP010004320.1, from coordinate 28,723 downwards.
TTTCCTTTGCTGCTGTTTAGCATACAGCAGCAAAGGAATGAAAAGGAATGATTTCATTGGCCGGCGGCGATCGCGAGGGGGTTTCCACGAACGGATGGTCTCCCTCTCATCTCTGATCGCCGCTGGTCAGAAGCGGACCGCCTCGGGCACCGGGGGGGGGTCCGATCGGACCCCCCACCCACGGAAGGCAGATCACGTATATTTATGTGATTCTGCCTGTCCGTGCCAACTTGCCGACGTAAATCAGCGTGAGGCGGTCCTTAAGTGGTTAACAGGGGTGTGTAGTTACAATTTTTGATGCAATACTTTGCAGCAGGGCTTGTTCCTGCGTTCCAACTAGAGTATCTGTGAGGGGTTGCAGTGTTGTGGCACCAGCACCAGTGCCTAAGGCCCAATTTTTCAGCCCCTGTTCAACAGGGGCATGTAATTACAATTCTTGATCTAATATTTCACAGCAGGGCCCAATTCTGCACCCACCAAGAGCGAGTGAGGACTTACAGTGTTGTGGCACCAGCACCACCACCACCACCAAAGGCCCAATTTTTCTGCCCCTGTTTAACAGGGGCATGTAATTACAATTCTTGATCTAATATTTCACAGCAGGGCCCATTTCTGTGCCCACCAAGTACGAGTGAGGACTTACAGTGTTGTGGCACCAGCACCACCACCAAAGGCCCAGTTTTTCTGCCCCTGTTTAACAGGGGCGTGTAATTACAATTTTTGATGCAATACTTTGCAGCAGGGCTCGTTCCTGCGTTCCAACTAGAGTATCTGTGAGGGGTTGCAGTGTGAGGACTTACAGTGTTGTGGCAGCAGCACCACCACCACCACCACCACCAAAGGCCCAATTTTTCTGCCCCTGTTCAACAGGGTCATGTAATTACAATTCTTGATCTAATATTTCACAGCAGGGCCCTGTGAGGGCTTACAGTGTTGTGGCCACAACAACACCTAAGGCCCAAATTTCTGCTGAGTATATAGGGCAGGCCCCTACTTTCAAACATCCAACTTACAAACGACTCCTACTTGCAAACAGAAGGAGACAACAGGAAGTGAGATGAAATCTACCCCTAGGAAGGGAAATTCTCTCCTGTAAGAGTTAATATGGGAAAAACATTTCTCCTTTGCACTGATGCTTTATCACCAATCCTTGTTTCACAAAAAAACCCAAATTTTCAAAAAACATTTGTCATTGGGACAAAAAGTGAGGTGAAATCTTCTGAAGAGGAGGACAGACAGCAAAACAAATGTCACAGGGGTGATAACCCTTCCCTATGTTTTCCAAAAAGCTTAAAATAGATTTTTTGGCTGGAGCTAAACAAGTAAAAATGTACCAGTTCAAAATAACAAACAGATTCTACTTAACAACAAACCTACAGTCCCTGTCTTGTTTGTACCGCCTGTATACTGCTGTTCAGAGTACAGAGCCTGTATACTGCTGTTTCATTTTTTACTGTAATTTGGGTGCGGGGTTCCCCTTAATATCCATACAAGACCCAAAGGGCCTGGTAATGGACTGGGGGGTACCCATGCCGTTTGTCTCACTGATTTTCATCCATATTGCCAGGACCCGACATTACATTAAAGCCGCAAGCAGTTTTAAATGACTTTTTTTCCTTTAAAAATTACATTTTGTGCAGGAACTGTTCTAAGCACTGGAAACACGCGCCACTTTACAGGCATACTATAGACACCCCCCAGGAACGATATTTAAAAGGAATATTTCACTTTTTTTTTTTTACTTTAAGGATCATTAAAATCACTGCTCCCAAAAAAACTGCCGTTTTTAAAAGTTTTTTTTGCATTGATACATGTCCCCTGGGGCAGGACCCGGGTCCCCAAACCCTTTTTAGGACAATACCATGCAAATTAGCCTTTAAAATGAGCACTTTTGATTTTGAACGTTCGAGTCCCATAGACGTCAATGGGGTTCTAACGTTCGTGCGAATTTTCGGTCTGTTCGCAGGTTCTGGTGCGAACCGAACCGGGGGGTGTTCGGCTCATCCCTATTTGCCAGCCATTCTTTTCCCTCCAGCTTGTCATCAGTCCCAATTAGTTATGGCTGCCTTTGTAAATGAGCATGGGATAGAGCCAGGGTTCTCCACGGTTGTTTTTATAACATACACACATACCTTCTTGTATTTCTTGTTTTGCCTGTTACCAATGGTGTTACCAAAAGCTGAACACCCCTTCCAGAGATTACAAAAAGATATATCCAGATGCCCAAGTAAGAAACTAGAAAACTTTTGCCTGAATGTTTTCTTATATTTTATCAAGCCCCTAAGGGGGATGTTGGACTCTCTCCCTATGGGATTTGGTTTGGGAGTGTGTTACTCACTTGCTTATATTTTGTCTCAGCAGCTGAAGTCCTCCATTTGGATCTCACAGATAATGTTGCTGATCTTTTAAGGTTTTGACAAATTAATTTATGTGTTTTCTCTAGGGTTGCCACCTTTTCTTCAAGTCAAACCCGAACACTTTAGGGTCGCACAGCAATTTTTTATAGTATAAACTATACATATATTTTGCTATTAAATAACATTTCTAATCACATGAAGTTAATAACAAGAGTCCCTCTTTACATAAGAGTCCACAGAGTTCCCCTTTTACATCTAAATCCACAGAATTCCCCTTTTACATCTGAACTCGCAGAGTTCCCTTACACTCTAATGCCCCGTAGACACGATAGGATTTTCCAACGGAAAATGTGTGATAGGACCTTGTTGTTGGAAATTCCGACCGTGTGTGGGCTCCATCACACATTTTCCATAGGAATATCCGACACACAAAGTTTGAGAGCAGGCTATAAAATTTTCCGACAACAAAGTCGTGTGTACACAAATCCGAAGCACAAAGTGCCACGCATGCTCAGAATAAATGAAGAGACGAAAACTATTGGCTACTGCCCCGTTTATAGTCCCGACGTACGTGTTTTACATCACCACGTTCAGAACGATCGGATTTTCCGACAACTTTGTGTGACCGTATGTATGCAAGACAAGTTTGAGCCAACATCCGTCTGAAAAAAATCCATGGATTTTGTCGGATTTTGTTGTGTAAAGGGCATAAGGGGGGGACTCTTCAGACTCTGATGTAAGGGAGAACTCTGGGGACTCTGACATAAGGGATGCTCTGGGAACCCTGATTTAAGGGGAAAAACTGAGAACTCTGATGTAAGGGGGAACACTGTGGCCTCTGATGTAAAAGGGAACTCTAATGTAAGGGGTGCTCTGAGAACCCCCCCGATTTACCTTAGTGCACTCACTCAGAGGCAGGAGAGTGAAGAGGGGAAACCTCAGTCACAGACAGGGATGGATGGTGAGCTCACTCACCCCTTGCCAGTCAGCACCTCTCATCCAGATGTAGCTGAGGCTGCTGGAATTTTCATTTCTGGCCCCTTCTTTCCTTTTCTGAGAAACGCCAGAGATTGAAGTGTGGGCAGACACAGAGGGGTAGGGGCGGAAAGAAGAGGAGCAGATCGAGCCCTCTGTCCTCTCCCATCTGTGTATGTGTGTGATGGTGGTGGTGGGAGGGGGGGGGTAATTGTTAGGTTAGTGCTAACTTTGGGCAGTGTGAAAACAGTTTAACAGATACTCTTGGCTTAGGCAACTGCAGCCAGCAACCCTGCTGGAAAGTCATAGTCCGGTCTGAATAATGTGTCCGGGTTTGAGGCAGTCTGAAACCCGGACGCAGGATTCCAAACCCGAACTGTCCGGGTGAATCCCGGACAGGTGGCAACCCTAGTTTTCTCCCCAGTTCCAGATTCTAAAAGTTTGGAAGGATCTAAAACTAAAGCCAGGTGACTTGTGGATTGTTAAGAGACATTTATATATAAGGAAATGTTTGGAGACAATACAGCATCTATTTCATGTACAGCTGTGCAAAACTAGAAGGAAAAGTCACCTGGATCCACACCAGACACTGCAAAAATTACTAAATTAAAGAAATCTCTGTGTTTGATTTGTTTCCCTCTTACGATCAACGTCAAGGGTACTATTTATTCAAATACTTTAATTGTAAGGGATATATATATATATATAATGTGATTTGAAAAGTAGTTTAGCCATGTTGAAGTCATATTTGTCTTTTGTACATCTTCCGTTTTATGTAGAATTGTCTGTGTTTACATATGCTGATAAGTCAGCATGCCAACAATTCAGCTAGAAGGCCATTCTGGCCACAGGAGTGTACAGCCAGTACTCTGTAAATATGTCTTTTCAATCATTTGTTTTTCACAATGAAAAGTCATTATTGTAATGAAAAAGCTGCTCAGCTATTATATTCTCCACAATGGAGTTTTGCCTCTTTGGCCAGGACTACTCTGACCTAAGCGTGTGGAGGTTCCAGGTTAAAGGTGATAGCAGGTATGGTTAGTGATCAAAATATTGATCAAAAGAGAGCAGATTGTAAAATAAATTTGGAAGTTCTGTATATAATTGTATTCTATTTTGTATGTATTGCACAGTGCCCTCATTGTGCACATTGCACTAATAATGTTTTTATTACATGTTTACACTCTTTCGAGTCCTGATTAGAAATAGTCCGCCTATGTTACGCCCCTTGTTACCATAAACGTACAATTGTAATATTACCCACTTGCTTACTGGGCACTTAAACCCCCCTCTTATCCAGACCAATTTTCAGCTTTCAGCGCTGTCGCACTTTGAATGACAATTGCGCGGTCATACAACACTGTACCCAAATGACATTTTTATTATTCTTTCCCACAAATAGAGCTTTCTTTTGGTGGTATTTGATCACCTCTGCTGTTTTTATTTTTTGTTAAAAAAATATTTAAAAAAACGAATTTTTTACATTTTTAAAATTTTTTTTTTAAAATATTTTGTTATAAAATTTTAAAACAGGTAATTTTTCTCCTTCATTGATGTACGCTGATGAGGCGGCACTGATGGGCACCGATAGGTGTCAGTGATGGGCACTGATGGGTGTCAGTGATGGGCACTGATGGGTGGCAATAATGGGAACTGATCGGTTACACTGATAGGCAGCACTACTAGGTGGCACTGATTGGCACCACTGGTGGGCATTGATAGGTGGCACTCATGGGCATTGATAGGTGGCACTGGTGGGCACTGGCAGGTGGCACTGGCAGGGGGTACTGGTGTGCACAGATGAGGCATAATTGCCTGTTCCTCTTCGGGACCGATGTCCCTTGCAAAGGGGCCGGTGATCGGCTTTTTTTCTCCTCACGCTGTCCTTGCGCACGCAGGGGGCGTGCAAAGGGGAGGCCGTCATATAACGGACTCCTGGAAATTCAGGTCCGCGCTGTGGCCTTCATTCGTCTATAGCGCAGACCAGGGGCGTTGCTAGGTAGCAAAAAGACCAGGGGCTTCAGCCCGAAGTCAGAGCCCAGCACCAGGGGGGGGGGGGAGGTGATGGTGCAGCAGACGGTGGGGTTGTATGGAGGGGGGTGTTACCTACCTGACATACACTGACCTACCTGACATACACTGACCTACCTGACACACACTGACCTACCTGGCTGACATACAAGACATACCTGAAATGTACTAATCTACCTGACATACACTGACCTACATGACATGCACTGACCTACCTGACACACACTAACCTACCTTGGTGACATACACTGACCTACATGACATACCTGAAACGTACTAACCTACCTGACATACACTGACCTACCTATCTGACATACACTGACCTACATGACATACACTAACCTATATGGCTGACATACACTGACCTACATGACATACCTGACATGCACTGACCTACCTGACATGCACTGACCTACCTAACATACACTGACCTACCTATCTGACATACACTGACCTACCTGGCTGACACACAATGACCTACATGGCATACACTGACCTACCTGACATACACTGACCTACATGACATATACTGACCTACCTGAGACACACTGACCTACATGACATACACTGACCTACCTGAGACACACTGACCTACCTGGCTGACATACACTGACCTACATGACATACCTGACACGCACTGACCTACCTGACACACACTGACCTACCTGACACACACTGACCTACCTATCTGACACACACTGACCTAATTGATACACTGACCTACTTACCTGACACACACTGACCTACCTATCTGACCTACCTGACACACACTGACCTACCTATCTGACCTACCTGACACACACTGGCCTACCTATCTGACCTACCTGACACACACTGACCTACCTATCTGACACACACTGACCTAATTGATACACTGACCTAACCACCTGACACACACTGACCTACCTATCTGACCTACCTGACACACAGTGATCTACCTATCTGACCTACCTGACACACACTGACCTACCTATCTGACATACACTGACCTACCTATCTGACATACACTGACTCACACTGACCTACCTGCCCTTGCCCCCTTAAAGCCTAAGTTTATTTATTTAAAATTAGCCAAGGGGCAGTCAAATCATCAATTGCAGCCACTGTGCCCGTCAAATGCAGCCACTGTGCCCCGTCAAATGCAGCCACTGTGCCCCGTCAAATGCAGTCACTGTGCCCTGTCAAATGCAGCCACTGTGCCCGTCAATTGCAACCACTGTACCCCATCAATTGCAACCACTGTGCCCCGTGAAATGAAGCCACTGTGCCCGTCAAAAGAGAGAAGAGAGAGAATAGAGACAGAGAAGAAGAGAGAGAGAAGGAGAGAAGGGGAGAAAGAGAGAAAGCGAGAGAGAGAAGGAGAGCGAGAAACACAGAGAGAGAGTGACACCTTTTTTTTTTATCTTCGTTCTGTCCCACTCCCAGTCACAGCCACCATGGCCGTTATTCAGCGTGACTCTGGAGGTTGAGGGAGAAGGAGGCGTCGCCGTGCCGGTGTTCTCTTGAGAGAGGGGGTGCTGACACAGAGGGGGGTGGTGCTGACAGAGAGGGGGAGGGCTGACGGGGGGGTGCTAAAAGAGGGTGTGGGCTGACAGAGAGGGGGGCGCTGACAGAGGGGGAGGGTGGGCTGACAGGGAGGGGGGCGCTGACAGAGAGGGTATGGACTGACAGAGAGGGGGGTGCTGACAGAGAGGGTATGGACTGAGAGGGGGGTGCTGACAGAAAGGGGGGTGCTGACAGGGAGGGGGGTGCTGACAGAGAGGGGGTGCTGACAGGGGGGGTGGACTGACAGAGAGGGGGTGCTGACTGGGGGGGTGGGCTGACAGAGAGGGGGTGCTGACAGAGAGGGGGTGGGCTGACAGAGAAGGGGGTGGGCTGACAGAGAGGGGGTGCTGACTGGGGAGGTGGGCTGACAGAGAGGGGGGTGCTGACAGAGAGGGCGGTGCTGACTGGGGGGGTGGGCTGACAAAGAGGGGGGTGCTGACAGAGAGGGGGGTGCTGTCATGGGGGTGGGCTGACAGAGAGGGGGGTGCTGACAGAGAGGGGGGTGCTGACTGGGGGGGTGGGCTGACAGAGAGGGGGTGCTGTCATGGGGTGGGCTGACAGAGAGGGGGTGCTGACTGGGGGGGTGGGCTGACAGAGAGGGGGGTGCTGACAGGGGGGTGGGCTTACAGAGAGGGGGGTGCTGACAGGGGGGGTGGGCTGACAGAGAGGGGGGTGCTGACAGGGGGGGTGGGCTGACAGAGGGGGGGTGGGCTGACAGAGAGGGGGGTGGGCTGACAGAGAGGGGGGTGCTGACTGGGGGGTGGGCTGACAGAGAGGGGGGTGCTGACAGAGAGGGGGGTGCTGTCATGGGGTGGGCTGACAGAGAGGGGGGTGCTGACTGGAGGGGTGGGCTGACAGAGAGGGGGTGCTGACAGGGGGGTGGGCTGACAGAGAGGGGTGGGCTGACAGAGGGGGGTGGGCTGACAGAGAGTGGGGTGGGCTGACAGAGAGGGGGTGCTGTCATGGGGTGGGCTGACAGAGAGGGGGTGCTGACTGGGGGGGTGGGCTGACAGAGAGGGGGGTGCTGACAGGGGGGTGGGCTTACAGAGAGGGGGGTGCTGACAGGGGGGGTGGGCTGACAGAGAGGGGGGTGCTGACAGGGGGGGTGGGCTGACAGAGGGGGGGTGGGCTGACAGAGAAGGTGGTGGGCTGACAGAGAGGGGGGTGCTGACTGGGGGGTGGGCTGACAGAGAGGGGGGTGCTGACAGAGAGGGGGGTGCTGTCATGGGGTGGGCTGACAGAGAGGGGGGTGCTGACTGGAGGGGTGGGCTGACAGAGAGGGGGTGCTGACAGGGGGGTGGGCTGACAGAGAGGGGTGGGCTGACAGAGGGGGGTGGGCTGACAGAGAGTGGGGTGGGCTGACAGAGAGGGGGGTGCTGACAGGGGGGTGGGCTGACAGAGGGGGGTGCTGACAGGGGGGGTGGGCTGACAGAGAGGCGGGTGGGCTGACAGAGAGGGGGGTGGGCTGACAGAGCGGGGTGCTGACAGGGGGGGTGGGCTGACAGAGAGGAGGGTGGGCTGACAGAGAGGGGTGGTGCTGACATAGGGGGGTGCTGACAGAGGGGGTGCTGACAGGGGGGGTGGGCTGACACAGAGGAGTGGGCTAACAGAGAGGGGGTGCTGACAGAAAGGGGCGGGATGACATAGAGGGGCGGGATGACAGAGAGGAGCACTCTGACAGGCTGGAGGAAGAGCAGATAACAGACCTCAGTAAAGAGGAGACACATCGCGCGTCAGGCAGGGAGGCGGGACTCCGGGCGGCGGAGATCATCCACAGTCCAGCCCAGCCCCGCCTTCACATGTGACCAGTCACCACCTCCACCGGGCCAATCACAGACATGTCCGCCGCCTGCACAGCAAATCACAGAGCGCCCGCTGCCCAGCCCTCGACAGTGAGTGTAACACAGATGTCAGTGGGCACGGGAATCGGGATGCGCCGCTCTCGATCTTGCGGCCGGGACCACTGGTCACAGGACAGCTGAGCATCATGTCTGTATGCAGCCCCGCTGCAGAACTAAGCAGGGAGAAGAGGTGAGCGCTGCGGGAGGGGAGGTGAGGGAGGTGGCGGTCCAATGGCTCAGTGCTTGTACATGCCTGCTCTTCTCTCCTCCACCTCCAATGCCGCCTGCCGCAGCCGCGACCCGCCCGCTAGTTTCTCCTCCACACCCGCTGAGACTCGGGGCTATGGGCTCCACATTCGGGGCTCCAGCCTCGATAGCCACCCCCTGGCGACGCCTCTGGCGCAGACGGCAACTGGTTAATGTGATATCTACGTAATCATGTGTATAAAAACCTTCAATTGCGTCATAATAAAGCAGAACAGTTATTTGGAAAGATGCTGAGCGTATCTTTTGTGTCTGTTCCCTACTGCAGTAGTTATATATCAAGTTTGGAACCAGTGCAGGAAGTGTACTAAAGCACGTTTTGCGCATTTGCCGGACATTCTTTATTAGGACGATCTGTGTCACTTGTATGAAGAAGTGAGACTCTCTGTTCCCTGTTCCTTATAACAAGTCGCATGACCAGGATTAGCAGACAGACATATTGCACAACGGCTCACGAGGGAAGCTGTATTGTCATGTTTTCACTTGCAAGGTACAAATTCTAACTGCAGGCTGGCATCATGAAGTATGATTATCACTCTGGATATAACCAATCAACTGAATAATTGGAGCTACAATCTCCGTTCAAAAAAACACTGAGATATGAAAAATAATGAAAATTGAAAAAACTGCATTCCAAACACAAAAAAACGTAACTGAAATACACTCATCTGCCACTTTATTAGGTACACCTGTTCAATTGTTTGGTAACACAAATTGTTAATCAGCCAATCACATGGCAGCAACTAAATGCATTTAGGCATCTAGACGTGGAGAAGATGACTTGTTGAAGTTCAAACCGAGCATCAGAATGAGGAAGAAAAGAGATTGAAGTGACTTTGAACGTTGGCTGGTCTAAGTATTTCAAAAACTGCTACAGGGATTTTCACGCACAACCATCTCTCGGGTTTACAGAGAATGGTCAGAAAAAGAGAAAATATCCAGTGAGCGGCAGCTGTGTGGAGGAAAATGCCTTGTAGAGGTCAGAGGAGAATGGGCAGACTACTTGGAGATAATAGCAAGGCAACAGTAACTCAAATAACCACTCATTACAACCAAGGTATGCAGAATACCATCTCTGAATGCACAACACCTCGAACCTTAAAGTAGATGGGCTACAGCAGCAGAAGACCACACCGGGTGCCACTCCTGTTAGCTAAGAACAGGAAACTGAGGCTACAATTCGCACAAGCTAAACTGGACAATAGAAGATTGGAAAAATATTGCCTGGTCTGATGAGTCTCGATTTCCGCTGCAACGTTCAGATGGTAGGGTCAGAATTTGGCGTAAACAACATGAAAGCATGGATCCATCCTGCCCTGTATCAACGGTTCAGGCTGGTGGTGGTGGTGTAATGGTGTGGGGGATATATTCTTGGCACACTTTGGGCCCCTTAGTACCAATTGGGCATAGTTTAAATGCCACGGCCTCCCTGAGTATTGTTGCTGACCATGTCCATCCCTTTATGACTACAGTGTAGCCATCTTCTGATGGATATTTCCAGCAGGATAATGCACCATGTCACAAAGATCAAACCATCTCACCACTGGTTTCTTGAACATGACAATGAGGTCACTGTACTCCAATGGCTTCCACAGTCACCAGATCCAATAGAGCACCTTTGGGATGTGGTGGAACAGAGATTTGCATTATGGATGTGCAGCTGACAAATCTGCAGCAACTGCGTGATGCTATCATGTCAATATGGACCGAAATCTCTGAGGAATGTTTACAACACCTTGTTGAACCTATGCCACGAATAATTAAGCCAGTTCTTAATGGCAAAAGGGGGTATAACCTGGTACTAGCAAGGTGTACTTAATAAAGTGGCCGGTGAGTGTACATCAACCGGGAAGAAAGGCAAGACCCAAAAAGCCCAGGAAAGCGTTGGCAAACACTTCAAGCGGTTCTCCACAAAAAATAAATAAATGTCAGTAGCTACAAATCTTGTAGCTGCGGGCTTTTAATAAAAGGATACTCACCTGTCCAAGGATCCAGCAACGTCCACACCGGGGCTAGTTCTTCACTAGCCTTCGGGTTCCTGGCGCCTGCATCCTAACTGTAGGCAGTCGGCCATCTGCTTTACAGCCGGCTGCCCACTGAACATGCCCGAGCTGCGCTGCACTTTGTGACGTGTCTCAGAAGACTGCGGGGAGGGAGAAGGAGAAGTGGGAAGAGGTACCTGTCATTAATAGCTACCTTCAGCCCTTCCCCCCAAATATTAATTAAAGAGAAATTTCCCCTTTTGGGTGACGTTCTGCTTTAAGTTCTGGGCAGCCTTACTAGCTGTTGCTAAACACAACCCTTGTAGGCACTTGCCCACACTGACCACATAAGAAAAGTCACCTGGCACAGAGAGAGAGCAGCAGTGACTCACCAGAAATAATCACCCCTGCAGGGGTACCAAGCGACAAAGTGGGTGCCTCAGGGCGAATGATGTTCACTTCAAAAGTGCTTCCATTCCTCTGCTCTGTGCGATCCTTATGGCTGTTCCAGGTAAAATGTGTGCTCTGACATGACCATGCTACTCCAGCAGTGTACCACCTTAAGCTGTTAAACACTCCAGAAATCCAGAGAAAAGAGAAACACAAGGGGCTGCCTTCGTGAAGTATGTCAAAGTATTTATTCCATAAAAGCAAATCCAATCCAAAAAATGCAAGCCACAATGTACATCATAAACAGCACTGTAAGCAAGGAAGGGACCAGCAGCGATCTGCGAGCGTGCGTCCCAGCTTGCGTTCCAGCGTCCACTTCCGGGTATGATGTGTGAGCGTGACTTTCGTCATAGGACGTTTTCAAAGACACCGTCTTTGAAAACGTCCTATGACGAAACGCGTAAGGCGGAGTCACGCTCACACGTCATACCCAGAAGTGGACGCTGGAACGCAAGCTGGGACGCACGCTCGCAGATCGCTGCTGGTCCCTTCCTTGCTTACAGCGCTGTTTATGATGTACATTGTGGCTTGCATTTTTTGGATTGGATTTGCTTTTATGGAATAAATACTTTGACATACTTCACGAAGGCAGCCCCTTGTGTTTCTCTTTTCTCTGGATTTCTGGAGTGTTTAACAGCTTAAGGTGGTACACTGCTGGAGTAGCATGGTCATGTCAGAGCACACATTTTACCTGGAACAGCCATAAGGATCGCACAGAGCAGAGGAATGGAAGCACTTTTGAAGTGAACATCATTCGCCCTGAGGCACCCACTTTGTCGCTTGGTACCCCTGCAGGGGTGATTATTTCTGGTGAGTGGGGTAGCAGAGGGGGGTGAGCACTTCAAGTCACCTTATGAAAAAAATCACACAGAAGTCACTACGGTGTACCCTCTTGGGTGAAATAAACAGCATTTTCAGCTGAACTCTGTTCTCCCCACCTGGTTAACAATATTTGTTCTGCATGGATTATATATATGAACTTTCTAGAAATTAACTATACTACTTGTTTCAAACAAAAGAAATTTGAATTACTTGTATATACCTTTTTATGAACTGTAATTTAAATATTGGGAGAAGTTTTATTATTATTTGTTTATCACACAGAAGGACAATTCACGTTTCGCACAAAAGGATATTTCACATCTCACGTTTCTTTAGCGCCATATTGTCCCAATACTTTTGAATATTGGGGTCAAATACAACTATACTTAATATCTCTTGCATATAAACACGGAAGGGGACACACAGACACCACACTGATAATACTTAGCACACTTATCCGTATAATACCTATTTATACCTATTATTGTCCCAATACTTTTGAACATTGGAGTCAATCACAACTCTACTTAATATTTTTTGCATATAAATATGGAAGGGGACACACAGACACCACACTGATATTATTAAGTTCACATATCCTTATATCTAATAGGTTTCCTTTGGCGCCATCTTGTCCCAATACTTTTCAACTTTGGGGTAAAAAGCTTTTTAAAATAATTTTTTAACTTGTATGCTTTTTTACACTGTTCTATGGTTTGCACTGTCCAACCTAAATTTTCTTCACTCAGGTATTATATATATATTTTTTCACTCAGGTATTATTTCACTCTGGGTGACACTTATATCCTGCTGGGGGAACACATCTTATTTAGCAATTTTTAAGTATTGGTGTTTTTTGCAATTTTGCTCACCTCCAAATATATGGTTCATTTTTGGCCTAAACCGTAGTATGTTTTGATATTGGTGGAGTTTTTTATGTATCGGAGTCATCTGGATTCAGTGTGGATCTTGTGATATTTTTACCTGGTACCCATTAATATTATAGAGGGCAGCGCCGTTTATGGTCTCATCTTACTTATCTCTTGTATCATGTCTTCAGTCTCTGACCATCTCTTCCCAAGCTTTGAACATCTCACGGAGCAATGTTCAATCCATCATCCAAAAATGGAAAGAGTATGGCACAACTGCAAACCTACCAAGACATGGCCGTCTAAACTGACAGGCCGGGTAAGGAGAGCATTAATCAGAGAAGCAGCCAAGAGGCCCATGGTAACTCTGGAGGAGCTGCAGAGATCCACAGCTCAGGTGGGAGAATCTGGCCAACTACAAGTCGTGCACTCCACAAATCTGGCCTTTATGGAAAAGTGGTAAAAAGTAAGCCATTGTTGAAAGAAAGCCATAAGAAGTCTTGTTTGCAGTTTAGGAAAAGCCATGTGGGGGACACAGCAAACATGTGGAAGAAGGTGCTCTGGTCAGATGAGACCAAAATTGAACTTTTGGCCTCAAAGCAAAACACTTTGTGTGAAGGAAAACTAACACTGCACATCACCCTGAACACACCATCCCCACCGTGAAACATGGTGGTGGCAGCATCATTTGACACTGCATACAAAGTGCATTGCAACGCACATTAAAACCGTATGATACTGTACGTTGATATGTGTTTTGATTCTTTTCCACTGCAATGCCAAATTCAGCAACACACAACTTCAGAGCATTTAAAAATGCATCTACCAATACAGCGTATGCACCCAACCAACCCCGCATTACTTTTTTTTTTACAGTCAGAACATGAAAAATTTACCGAAAATATGACAGAAACTCCTATTAGGAGAATGATATTTAAAGAATAGAAACAATATGTAAACCTTGACAATATCCACAACAAGTAATCTGCCTGGATTTACAATAAAAAAGTCAAAACAGCGTGACAAATGTAAGCATGACTAAGATTATGAAAGACCTGAGGCACTCGGGGATCAAACAGAAAAACAAGTTCTGTGATGCGCTTAACATGGCGGAAAATGGTGGTCACTGTCAGGTTACACCTAACAGTAGGAGTGGCTTAAAGAAGGATGATTAAACAGATTCTGAACCTAGTCGCTGTATAAGCTGCACCCCTTTGCCACAGTCCTTATACCCAAAAAATGTTCCTAATTATTGTATCACATGGGATGGTCTTACAGACACACATAAACCTCAGGACAAAGGCGCATTTAAAAAATATATAATTATTCAATTACAGTTGCTGTTCCGCACTCAAAAAGATACTACTATGTGAGGGTGAGGAGGGGGTTAGGGAGGGAGAGAGATGGGGAGGGAGTGCGGAAAAATAGGGAGGGAGGGAGGGAGAGAGAGAGAGTGAGAAAAGGGAGGGAAGTGGGGGGGGGAGAAGGGGAGGGAGGAGAGAGGGTTAGAAGAGGGAGGGAGGGAGGAAAGAGGGGGGGCAGATGAGAGAGAGGGCGGATGGAGGAGAGGGAGGGAGAGAAGAGAGAGGGAGGGAAGTGTGGGGGGGGAGAGGGGGAGGGAGGAGAGAGAGAGAGAGAAGAGGAAGGGAGGGAAGTGGGGTGGAAGGGAAGGGAGGAGAGAGAAGGGAGAGAGAAGAGGGAGGGAAGTGGGGGGGGGCAGATGAGAGAGAGGGCGAATGGAAAAGAGAGGGAGAGAAGAGAGAGGGGGGAGAGGGGGGAGGGGAGAGAGGGGGGAGGGAGGGGAGGGGAGAGAGGGGGGAGGTAGGGGAGAGAGGGAGAGAAGTGGGGGGGCAAATGAGAGAGAGGGCGAAATGGAGGAGAGAGGGAGAGAAAAGAAAGGGAAGTGGGGGGGGAGAAGAGAGGGGGAGGGAGGAGAGAGAGGGAGAGAAGAGGAAGGGAACGGATAAGAGAGAGGGCGGATGGAGGAGAGAAGAGAGAGGGAGGGAAGTGGGGGGGAGAGAGGGGGAGGGAGGAGAGAGAGGGAGAGAAGAGGGAGGGACTGGGGGGCGGATAAAAGAGAGAGCGGATGGAGGAGAGAGAGTGCAGAGAACAGAGAGGGAGGTAAGTGGGGGGGGGGGAGGGGAGGGAGGAGAGAGAGGGAGAGAAGAGGGAGGGAACGGATAAGAGAGAGGGTGGATGGAGCAGAGAAGAAAGAGGGAGGGAAGTGGGGGGAGAGAGAGAGAGAGGGTGAGAAGAGGGAGGGAGGAACTTGGGAGGGGGGCGGATAAGAGAGAGGACGGATGGAGGAGAGGGAGTGCAGAGAAGAGAGAGGGAGGGAAGGGGGGGAGAGAGAGGAGGAGGGAGGAGAGAGAGGGAGGGAGGGAAGTGGGGGGGGGGCGGATGAGGGAGAGAGCGGATGGAGGAGAGAGAAAGAAGAGAGAGGGAGGGAAGTGGGGGGGGAGAGAGAGGGGGGAGGGAGGAGAGAAAGGCAGAGAAAAGGGAGGGAAGTGGGGTGGGAGAGGAGAGAGGGGGTGGTAGGGGGAAGGAGGGGAGTGAGAAGAAGGAGGAGGGGGGCAGAGATGAAGGAGGAGGAGAGTGAGGAGGGGGAGAAATAGGAGGGAGAAATATCTTCTCCAAACATGTGGTCCAGGATTTGACTGTGGAAGAAACTGCGTTCAATGATTCCAACTCTGCTGTGGCATTGATTTAGGTTTGAATTTGAATCAATTGGCTCCAGAACTGTATATGCGTATTTACCAGCAGAGGGGAATTTTTACGGCGCTTGCGACCGTCCATGGACTTTTACAGGCAGGGCAAAACAAACATTTTATTACAAACAGTTTATAAATTAACAGACTGTTGGTAACCCCGTGGGGTCAGACAATCAATATTAGACACCATGGACTGGTTATGGGAGCGGGGGCAGTGGTTGAGCTCTCAGCACTCCGTGCAGACAACGATACTGTTGTTGAACTGCCAAGAAAATATTTACTGTTTACAAGGTGGCCCGGGGCAGCTTGATTCCTGATAAAAAATAGTAACCCTTTAATGCTATCTTTAACACTAGGCGTACAGTACTGTGCAAATGTTTTAGGCAGGTGTGAAGAAATGCTGTAAAGTAAGAATGCTTTCTAACCTATATATTTTCATTGTTTATTTTGATCAATTTACAAAAGGCAAAGTGAGCGAACAAAAGAAAAATCTGAATCAAATCAATATTTGGGCTCACTACCCTTTGGCTTCTAACCAGCATCAATTCTTACCTTTGCACAACGTCTGGGATTTTGTAGGATTAGAGTTAGGCGTACAATTGATGAACCAATTATACCAAGCAGGTGCTAATAATCATCAATATCATATGTGTCATTAACTGAAACAGAAACAGCACTGTAGCTCTTAAAACTGGATGAGGAACGGCCAAACTCTGCTACTAAGGTGCGGCTGTGGAAGACAGTTTTATGTCACAGGTCATACAACATGGCGAGACTGAGCACAGCAACAAGACACAAGGTAGTTATACTGTATCAGCAAGGAGTGGGGTTTAAGTTGAATAAGCACAAACAAGCAACGTTGAAGACTGTAGACACAGTGGTCGGCCAAGGAAACTTAATGCAGCAGATGAA
Source organism: Lithobates septentrionalis (assembly GCA_037952835.1). Lineage (NCBI taxonomy): Eukaryota > Metazoa > Chordata > Amphibia > Anura > Ranidae > Lithobates > Lithobates septentrionalis. Next base: position 11,964 of record JBBDGP010004320.1, on the reverse strand, counting down.
AGACACATCATGCTTACATCACTTTGACATCAGAAGCTGTCTAGCAGTGCCATCAGCACAGAACTGGTGGAAACCAGCGGGACCCTTCCAGGTACACCCATCTACTCTTCGGAGAAGTCTGGCCAGAAATGGTCTTCATGGAAGAGTTGTGGGCAAAAGCCATACCTCCAAGGTGGAAAGAAGGCTAAGTGACTCAACTATGCACAAAAAAATTGAAACTGGGGTGCAGAAAAATGACAGCAGATGCTCTGGACTGATGGCATTTGGCTGTAGCAGGAGGCAGTTTGTTTACGAAGGGCTGGAGAGCAGTACAATAATGAGTGTCTGCAGGCAACAGTAAAGCAAGTTTGGAGCTGCATATGTACAAATGGAGTTGGAGGTTTGCTGAGAATCAATGGTGTCCTCAAAGCTGAGAAATACAGGCAGAGACTTATCCATCATGCCGTACCATCAGGGAGGCGTGTGATTGGCCCCAAATTTATTCTGCAGTAGGACAGCAACCCCAAACATGCAGCCAATGTCATTAAGAATTACACTATGTTACCACAAGTATTGGGACACCTGCCTTTACATGCACATGAACTTTAATGGCATCCCAGTCTTAGTCCGTAGGGTTCAATATTGAGTTGGCCCACCCTTTGCAGCTATAACAGCTTCAACTTTCTGGGAAGGCTGTCCACAAGGTTTAGGAGTGTGTCTATGGGAATGTTTGACCATTCTTCCAGAAGCGCATTTGTGAGATCAGGCACTGATGTGGACGAGAAGGCCTGGCTCACAGTCTCCTCTCTAATTCATCCCAAAGGTGTTCTATTGGGTTGAGGTCGGGACTCTGTGCAGGCCAGTCAAGTTCCTCCACCCCATACTCACTCATCCATGTCTTTATGGACCTTGCTTTGTTCACTGATGCCCAGTCATGTTGGAACAGGAAGGGGCCATACCCAAACTGTTCCCACAAAGTTGGGAGCATGAAATTGTCCAAAATATCTTGGTATGCTGACACCTTAAGAGTTCCCTTCACTGGAACTAAGGGGCCAAGCCCAACCCCTGAAAAGCAACCCCACACCATGATCCCCCCTACACCTAAAGATTTGGACCATTGCACAAAGCAAGGTCCATAAAGACATGGATGAGCGAGTTTGGGGTGGAGGAACTTGACTGGCCTGAACCCTCACCTCAACTCAACCCTGCAGTCCTGACCTCAACCCAATAGAACGCCTTTGGGATGAATTAGAGCGGAGACTGCGAGCCAGGCTTTCTCATCCAACATCAGTACTTGACCTCACAAATGCGCTTCTGGAAGAATGGTCAAACTTTCCCATAGACACACTCCTAAACCTTGTGGACAGCCTTCCCAGAAGAGTTGAAGCTGTTATAGCTGCAAAGGGTGGGTCAACTCAATATTGAACCCTACGGACTAAGACTGGGATGCCATTAAAGTTCATGTGCGTGTAAAGGAAGGTGTCCCAATACTTTTGGTAATATATTGCATCTTCAGGGTAAAGAAGCACAAGGAGTCCTATGCCGCGTACACACGAGCGGACATTACGGCGGACTTTGCCCGGCGGACTTTTCGACGTACTTTCCGACGGACTTTGTGAATGAACGGACTTGCCTACACACAATCCACCAAAGTCCGTCGAATTCGTACGTGATGACGTACGACCGGACTAAAACAAGGAAGTTCATAGCCAGTAGCCAATAGCTGCCCTAGCGTGGCTTTTTGTCCGTCGAACTAGCATACAGACGGCGGACTTTTCGACCGGACTCGATTTCAACGGATAAATTTAAAACAAGTTTCAAATCTAATTCCGTCGAACTTTTGAGAAAACAAAGTCCGCTGGAGCCCACACACATCGAATTGTCCGACGAAATCCAGTCCGCCGGGCAAAGTCCGCCGTAATGTCCGCTCGTGTGTACGCGGCATTAGACTCTACCCTCGTGGAGTCTGTCTGGGTTTACAGGAAGAGACAGAAGGATTGAGGCAGCCTACATCCACAGAAGATTTGTGGTTTGTTCTCCAAGATGTCTGGAACAACCTACTTTCCGAGTTCCTTCAAAAACTGTGGGCAAGTGTACCTAGACGAACTGATGCTATTTTGAAGGCAAAGGGTGGTCACACCAAATATTGATTTGATTTGGATTTTCTTCTGTTCATTTACTTAACATTTTGTTGATTGAAAAAAATAAACTGTCAACACTTCTATTTCTGAAAGCATTCTTAATTTACAGCATTTTTTCACACCTGTCTAAAACCTTTGCACAGTAGTATACATTTGGAAATGACAGGTTCTCTTTAAAGAAGGTAATTTGTAACTTGTGACTCAGTATGATTTCCAATAAGTGAAAATATTTGTGGAAAGGAGATCACTGAAGTGATACCAAGTGCTCTTCACACTAAACACTCAATGGGAGACGAAGTTCTGTCCTGGATGACTAACCGCGTATTTGTTCTACTCAGCCAAATTCCTGATGTGCAAGAATAAAGGCGGATTCCACTATACCTGAACTCTTCTCCAATCCCTGCATCTGCATCATGGCATATAACATGGAAAAATGACAGTTTTTAATGTTATCACATACTGAGTCCACCAGTGTTTGTTTTTCCTGCATGGTGGTGGGCAGGCAACTCAAACAAAGCAATAGTGCTTCTTTGTTGTGTAGCACTAACTCTCGGTGGAGCTGCTGGTTTAAAGCGGGCTGTTACCTTTACTCTCGATACCTCTGTTTCACTGGCACCGGGTCTAGGGTCCCGTTGAGTTTACCTCTGGACGATGTAGGCACCAAACACTTGAGTATATTTTCCAATGCTCTAATGAACAAGTAATAAAGGAAGTAGCAGGAAAGAGGCAGAAGGAAAGTTGCAGGGAAGCTCAAATACCTTTCCTTAGTATTCTTTAGAACATTCTTTGGAGTTGAACACTTGTAATTGAATGCACTCCCCTTGTGGGATTCAATCTTTGCCCACCTGGATAGACCTCTCTCACTTGTCTAGCAGCCAGTATGCAGCACGAACAAAAGTCTCTGCCACAGACTTGTTTGGAATTATACCCGTACGATCCTCTGCCACAGGATGTATTGGTTTGCGATGAATGTCAGACACAGTACTTGAACCTTTAAGCCAACCCGGCAATACTATGCAGTAAGATTACTTCAGGATACGTCCTCCAACCGAGTCACCAGGCCCCTCTCCAGACCAGCACTCTGCATGATCCTTCCATGACGGGTCCTCCCCTGGGATCTTCTCGGTTGTCGAGCTTCTTCACTCAGGATAGACAGCTCAGGACCATTCCTCCGCTGCTGTGGTAGGCCCCAGACAGGCTTCTGGGCCCACCCACATGCCGCAGCGACGTGGGCCTCTGGAACGGAGGACCACGAGGTGGTACTCTTAATGGCAGCTGTCGGCCAGGAGGGCCAGCAGGTGGCTGAAAACGAACCCCTAAACATGGCGTCTGTCCCATAATTACCCTCTCCCAGAATGCAACTCGGAGGACCACCTCCACCGAGTTATCTCCGGGAGAGAGGAGCACTCATACGCTTCAACACTTTCCTTTCCAACACCACCCCATGGTGACAACGACACCCACCGGCACAGTGTGGAACTACACACAACGTCAGCCAAGCTGGAACAGAGGCAAATCTAACTTCACCTAACAAGTAACCCACAAGATTTACCTATCAGCGGTAGATTACAAATCTACCAGCGCTACAGTTGCTTACACCAATCAACTAAGGCGAGGTTCACACCTTTGCGTCTCCATTTTCATGCATTTTTGATGCACATTTTGTATGTGTTTTGCATGCACTGCCACTGAAGTCTACAAGGCCAAAAATGTGCATTGACTAAAAAGCACCTGCAGCAAATCCCAACCTAATCCCTATGCCTACGCCTAAGCAGTAGAAAGAAGTTTCAAGTTTGTTGGCTACCATTAGTGCAGTATATGGAAACAAAGGCTACTACATTGTAGGCCCGAAACAGCTGAATCCAGTTTGGAATGGATGACTCTCTAAAATCAGGCTTTATCTGTACTATATACCAGAGGACATGCATGCATAGTTGGCTCAGAGTCATAAGGAATAATTTGCATGGCTCCACCCACTATCCTAAAATAGGGTAATTACCCTTTTTTGGGGGGAATTGTGATGAAAGTGAGACCTTGTGTCTTTAGAAGGCTCTGCTGTACTGTAGAGGGTTTTTTGGTTACTTTCTGGGCCACCATTGGAACTCATGGGACTTGTACAGCTTATGTGACTGGGCCCCCACCTCCCAGAGGGGTGTACAAATTTGGAGGCACCCATTGTTACCAAGAGGAGAAAAATGAGGCTGCAGGTGCTTTGAACAAATAGGGGTTGTAGCAAAATTGTGCTCGCCGTGGGAGGGGCCTAAAACTTTAGCCTATGTGCAGAGCACAGGATTCAGAAGTATGTTATGTGTGTGCAGGTGTCAGAAGTAATGGGTGTGTATTTTACAGTGTGCAGGGGTCAGGAGTAAGTAATTTACATTGTGCAGGGGTCAGGAGTGAGTAATTAACATAGTGCGGGGGTCAGGAGTGAGTAATGTACATAGTGCAGGGGTCAGGAGTGAGTAATGTACATAGTGCAGGGGTCAGGAGTGAGAAGTGCACAAAGTGCAGGGGTCAGGCGTGAGAAGTGTACAAAGTGAGGGGGTTAGAAGTGAGTAATGTGCATAGTGCAGAGGTTAGGAGTGAGAAGTGCACAAAGTGCAGGGGTCAGGCGTGAGAAGTGTACAAAGTGCAGGGGTCAGGAGTGAGAAGTGTACAAAGTGCAGGGGTCAGGAGTGAGTAATGTACATAGTGCAGGGGTAAGAAGTGAGAAGTGTACAAAGTGCAGGGGTCAGGAGTGAGAAGTGTACAAAGTGAAGGGGTCAGGAGTGAGTAATGCACAAACTGCAGAGGTTAGGAGTGAGTAATGTGCATAGTGCAGGGGTTAGGAGTGAGTAATGTGCATAGTGCAGGGGTTAGGAGTGAGTAATGTACATAGTGCAGGGGTAAGGAGTGAGAAGTGCACACAGTGCAAGGGGTAAGGAGTGAGAAGTGCACAAAGTGCAGGGGTCAAGAGTGAGACTTTTCAATTTTCAACAGTTGTTTTAATATCTTAAAATCTGCATTTTTTTAAAATATAATACCTGGTGATCCTGTCATTAAAGTCCTTGTACATACACTTCCTGTTACAGGGTGACAACTGTCTTTTTTTTTTTGCCTAGAATTGGACCTTAAAGTGGATATAAACCCTTTCCTACACCTAGTAAAGTGAACAGTCTCAGATGATACACAGAGATGAAAAAAATCTCCATAAGTTTTACACGAATATCTGCTGTCTTCAGCTTTCTATATTCTTTAGAAAATGAACATCCTGTTGGAATTTTTACTTCCTCTTTGAGCAGTGAGAGGGGAATCTTGGCATACACTGTGTGACAGCTGATTGGAGGAAAGGCACACACCCAGCCCCCCTCCACATAGGCAGAGGAAGACAGAAACATACAGAGCTGTGCTGTGAATAGACCAGCTCTCTGCTAATCTATCTCAATGTACCATCCCCGACACAAATTTTCAGCTGCTTTTATCTCCCGTGTCAGAGAACTTGTCAGAAGTTATCATGCTTATAACAGATGAACGAAACAGCAGAAAGATACGGGACTTAAGACTTTGGCGAGAGGTAAGTAAACACTACAAATAGATGTGCCCAGGTCAGATTTCATGAATCGAGTTTACATCCACTGTGTTTGTAACCCTAACAAATACAGTATACATCCATAATGTACTGTATACATTTTTGTTAAAATCGATGCCTCTAAATACCTTTTTGCATACATCTTCAGGCCAGTCATGTGACTCGTGGCCGCTCTACACCTCAGATCCAGGGCTACAGCAGGAGGGGCTGAGATCTACCTCTGACATCAGCCAGGGAGGTCACGTGGCTGCTCAGCCCCTCCTGCTGTAGCCTTGGATCGGAGGTGTAGAGCGGCCGCCAAGTGACTGGCCTGAAGATACATGCAGAAAGGTATTTAGAGGCATCGTTTTAAACAAAAACGGAATTGCTACATTTGTTGCAATTTGGAGCTTACACAGGGCCCCCACGTGACAGTGTTGGGTGCTTGAGCACCCAATCATCTTGCACCAGCACTGTCACATGAGTGGAAAAGGAGTCACATGCTCTTTCATTCCCCAAAAGATATATAAAAACCCAATCGATAAAATGTTGTGGTCCTTACCCATTTCTGTACCTGTATGAGCATTAAATATATTTCAAGCAAGGCTCTTTAAATTTATCTGGGGTTCCAATAGTTGCAGACTAGCTTGACGTACATTATAATCTCCCAAAGAACTTGGCAGCTTGGGAGTGCCTGGTTTCAAGAAGTATTACACAAATGCTCAATTGACCCAGCTGCTCCAACTCCACTCAATCCACTACAGACCAGACTGGGTCCCACTTGAAGCTCCCTTCAGGTCCCACTTGAGGCTCCCTACAGGGACACCTCACCTTAACCTATCATTTAAGATATGTGCTCCTACTATGGAGACTCTGGACATTTTAGAGTTAGGATTACAGTATTTTACAGAGGTTACATAGTTACATAGTTGGTAAGGTTGAATAAAGACACCAGTCCATCCAGTTCAACCTGAGTGAGTGTGGGTGCGTGTCTACAATTCTCCCTATCCCTGTACATTGTGTCTCATCAAGATGCTCATCTATTATATTATTATTTTATTTAAGGTACCCATATAGCACCGCCAATTTACGCAGTGCTCCACACATACATTGCACACTCACATCGGTCCCTACCCTCAAGGAGCCCACAATCCAAGGTCCCTAATTCACATTCATATACTAGGGCCCATTTTGGACAGAAGCCAATTAACCTACCAGCATGTCTTTGGAGTGTGGGAGGAAACCGGAGTACCCGGAGGAAACCCACGCAGGCACAGGGAGAACATGCAAACTCCAGGCAGGTAGTGTCGTGGTTGGGTAGAGGTACCTTGGCACTGAGGCTTACATATATATTTGCAAATGCATGCTAACAAAACCCTCTGTTTTTAATGTAAACTGTTATACAGGGTCAATTTGGTTTTGTAGGCTGGCTGGTAAGTGTGCTGGGAAATCTTTTGTTTGTTTACCCCAAAACATCGCAAGGCAATTCTAAGCTCCATGCTATCTCACTTCTTACATTTATGGGACCTCTCCTGTAGAAGATAGCCTCTTCGATCCCTCCACACACCGGTGGCCTCACTATTTAATAACTGAACATTCCCACCTGGCCTCCCGCCCCACCAGTTTCCTTGGTTGGTAAAAAGGGGTATATGTCTCATAGGCCATTTTATCAATCGTATGGACATATGTCCCTGCTTCCTACTATGTTCAACACCTTCAGATGCCTAATGCCCCGTACACCCCGCCAGATTTTCCGACGGAAAATGTTCGATGGGAGCTTGTTGTCGGAAATTCTGACCTTGTGTAGGCTCCATCGGACATTTTCCATCGGAATTTCTGTCACAGAAAATTTGAGATCTGGATCTCACATTTTCCGACAACAAAATCCGTTGTCGTAAATTCTGATCGTGTGTACACAACTCCGACACACAAAGTTCCACGCATGCTCGGCATCAAGCAGAAGAGCCGCACTGGCTATTGAACTTCCTTTTTCTCGGCTCATCCTACGTGTTGTACGTCACCGTGTTCTTGACGTTCGGAATTTCCGACAAGATTTGTGTGATCGTGTGTATGCAAGACAAGTTTGAGCCAACATCCATAGATTTTGTTGTTGGAATGTCCGATCGTGTGTATGGGGCATTCCACAGAATTGTTCAGATTACAGCAAACCTTACTCTATCTACAATCTCTCCAGAAATCGGCTTCTGATATTACATTAAGAACAAATTTGAAAATAGATGTTTCCAAGATAAACAACAGTGGGGGCTTCTCAATGTTATATAAGATTTTGATCAGCCCTCCTATTAACTTGTCTTACCAGTTAGCATAGGAAAGAGATCTAGGCGAAGAAATAGAGGAAGAGGATTGGAGAGCCTGAACCTCTCACATTCATAAAGGAATCATGAATGTGTCTTTGATAGAGGCTAGATATAAAGCTTATTCCAAACGGTACCTAGTTTTGGAACAGCTGTCAAAAATGTATCCTGGCTTCTCTTCCTCTTACTTCCGGAGAAGTGGTCAGGTGGGAACAGTTCTACACATATGGTGGACATACCCTAAAGTCCACTCTCTGCTATATTCAGTAACTATGGTGAATATTAGGAATGCTTGCGTTGCCTTTTTAAATGAGCCATTTGGGAACATTCCTAGACATACTCAAACATTAGTCTGTTTTATATTCCTAGCAGCTAAGATAGTGATTGCTATGGCCTGGAAAAGTGCTGTGTTTGATTTGTCTTTATTAAAGCGCAAACTTCAGGACTTCTCCAGAGCCTCTCCCATCCTCTGGAATGCTCTACCCCAATCCGTCCAAATTTCTCCTACTTTATCCACTTTCAGACGATCCCTGAAAAACTCATCTCTTCAGAGAAGCCTATCTGGCCCCCACCTAACAACTGTACATTTATCTTCTTAATCAGCACATCACCCACAGTTATTACCTCTTGTATCTCTTGACCTTCCCTCTTAGATTGTAAGCTCTAAGGAGCAGGGCCCTCTTATTCCTACTTGTATTTGTACTGTCTACCCTCAAGTTGTAAAGCGCTATGTAAACTGTTGGCGCTATATAAATCCTGTATATTAATAATAATAAAACTTACATGGATTCTGATAAATGAACGAATTTGAAAAAATGTGGGATCCCTCTATTACCCTCCAAATAGATTTGGGCATACAGGTGGATGGCAGCAAAAATATGGACAGGCACCTCACTTTCTCTTTCCCCCCTTTTTGGTTATTTTTACAAGCAAATGGCCCCCCACCTACAAATGGCCTTCGCGGCAAGAAGCACATGGAAGGGCAACGCATGTAAAACTAAACCGAAGAAAATTCCCAACTCAACTTGTCAGCCAGCCTGCAACCAACCGAATTAACTAACAGTTTGTGTTAAGAATGGGGGGTTTCATTTGCACACTTTTACAAAAACATGCATAAGCTGCGGAAGCCGCGACAAGGCACCCCATTGTTGTCCGCAGTCCTAACTCTATACATTTCTGAGAGCCTGAATAGTAGAAGCACATGCATTATAATGGATAGGCAGAGGGCAGGTGAGCCAATGAAAATGTGTTGAGTTAGGACTGCGAATAACAATAGGGTGCTTTGTCACGACCTCCGCAGGTTACGCATGTATTTGCAAAACTGTGCAAACGAAACCCCTATTTTTAATGCAAACTGTTATGCCGCATACACACGGGCGGACTTTTTGACTGGACTGGTCCGACGGACTTTTGACGGACTTCCGACGGACTTTTAAAGGAATGGACTTGCCTATACACGATCACACCAAAGTCTGACGGATTCGTACGCGATGACCTACGACCGGACTAAAATAAGGAAGTTGATAGCCGGTAGCCAATAGCTGCCCTAGCGTGGGTTTTTGTCCGTTGGACTAGCACACAGACGGGCGGATTTTTCAACCAGACTCAAGTCCGTCGGACAAATTTGAAACATGTTCCAAATCTAAAGTCCGTCAGATTTTTGACCGAAAAAGTCCACTACAGCCCACACATGGTCGGAATGTCCGCCGGATTCGGTCCGTCGGAACGGTCGGGTCGAAAAGTCCGCCCGTGTGTACACGGCATTAGACGGATTAATTTGGTTGGTTGCAGGCTGGTTGACAAGTTGAGCTGCAAATTTTCCTTGGTTTTGTTTTACTTTTGTTATCTTTCCCTATACTATTATTCCTACTTTTTCTCCTAGTTTCTTAATTTCTTCTTCCTTTGCTCCTTTACTAAGTGATTAATGTGATGAAAATTGTAGTATGGTCATATAGGCTAAGGAATGCTTATATCTTCTCTGCATTTTTCTCAAGTGGACACGTTAAGGAAAATTATACCATTGCTTTGTTGTGTTGTTATCTCTTTAATAGTACCCCCCTTGGGTGTTTTGTGTTTACCCTATTTTTTTCTTTATTTAAATCTATATTTATCTCTGTATGGTTCTGTATTATTGTAATACATTCCTTTTTCTCTGTGAAAATTAATACAAATTGATTGAAATACAAAAATGTTGTGGTCCTAAGCTACGTTTTGTAAATGGCCAGGAGGTCGGAGATGGGACCATGGAGCTGAGGTCTATGAGACCCGCAGTACTTACATCCGAGCGGGAGCTGCACCTCTTCTGCATGTAAAAGAACAGATTTGACAGTTACAGAATTAAGTCATAATGATGGGAGATTTCTTTTCTGGCATGCATTCTGTTGCTGCAGTATTGCCAGTAAGTTTTTAGTGCATGGGGTTCGGCTTTAACAAGCATTTAACCCTTGCTGTGCAGGAGCCCCACTGCAAGGGCATTTTTTTTCAGCTTTAATATTAATGGCTTCATGTTCTTAGATAATCTCTATTGTTCTCATATGCTGTGTATTTTAATCTATTACCTAAGAGACTTCCAGTAACATGATATTTTGTAATATTACTCCCAAGTTTTCAATGTACAGTCCATATAGCATTCCCAAACCTCCCTCATCTGCCAAAAAACAAAACAAAAAATAAAAACAGAATTTTTCTTTTTTCAAAAGGCACCTTTATGACAAATATGATGGGCCATATTATGTAACGCGAAGTCTAAATATTAAACCATTTTAAAATGACACTTTGTGTAATTGAGATGTGTGCAATGGTAGATATAAGATGGCTAACTTCACTGACTTTTGTTTCCAGATTTGCCTCTGTGCCTTTAACGTGGGGCAAAAGGGCAGCTGCCTTGGGCCCAGTCATTGTTGTGGGGTCCAAAGCAGCTGCCCCTTAAGCCTGCCATAAGCGTAACATCAGGGGGTCACCACTAGCTTCAGGGGGCCCGTGCGGACTCCCTGTCAGATCAGCTTAGCCGAGTGCTCTCCCTCCCACTGCGGCGGGGGCCACTACAGTGAGTCTCGGGTCAGTTGTGCTATGACAGGGGAGAGGCGCCACTGTGGGTTGTCTGCTCGCAACTTGCTTGCCCCCCCTCCTCTTGTTAACAGTGGGCTCAATGTAATCGCTCCTCTCTCCCCCCTCCCCCTGTCAGCAGCAGGCTCACTGTAATCGCTCCTCTCTCCCCCCTCCTCCTGTCAGCAGCGGGCTCAGTGTAATCGCTCCTCTCTCTTCCTCTTCCGTCTGGCTATGCAGAACAAGGATCCAATCAAGAGAGACTCAAGGGGCATGATGGGATATGCAGTCCCGAGGAGTGGACTATTCGCTGAAGTCCATGGGGCCTGAACTACACCCTTCTTTTAAAGGAGGAAGGAGCAAGATTTGCCTGGGCAGAAATCAGGACAGTGCAGTGTTCTGGGGGAAGTTGGTAAGAGGAACGTGTGGTACAGGCCCCCCAGAAAGAGACTGAGCTGCTGAAAAAACACCAAGCGACTACCATGTGTGGGAGACTGCAAGAGGACTGTGTTGCCGAGCCACTGCCAGGGTACGGACCTTGCTGCACTGCCTACTGGAGTCGTCATGGGCAACCCAGAGTGAGAGGACACCTGATTGAAGGGACCACTTCTACTGTGTCACTGGATCTGGTGAGAGGGCCTTACAGCCACTACTTGCTACCACCACTAGAGAATGAGCCATTAGGAACTACCTAACAGCTACCTTATAGCTCTGGTACCAGTGGCAGAACTCCCAGGGTAACAAAGGTCGCACTTGCGACCGGGCCCTGCCATTCCATCACCGTGGGGAGGCCCCAGATGGCAGGAAAGGGGCCTGCTGAAAAACATGCCAGGGACAGATCCCTCCCCCTACCTTTTCCCCCAGCAGTGAATAGGTGGCTCCCACTGAAGTATGGGTAATCCCTGAGGTGGAGCCTGCTGTGAGGCTCGCAGTGATT
>JBBDGP010004319.1:0-89922 GCA_037952835.1 Lithobates septentrionalis | reverse complement strand
CGAAAAAACAGCTGAATGCTGGAGGTTTCAAACAGAATTCTTAACAACGAAGAATGCACCCTGCTTATTGGTCAGATCTTTTCATCAGATCTATTCATACCTCTGCAGAATGAGGTACCTCAAACCACAGAGAATTGTCAGCCTAAATACACCCACCAGCCATTACATTATGACCAGCCACTATAACCCGTATGGACTCCACTAGACCTCTGAAGGTAAGCTGTGGTATCTGGCACCAAGCCGTCAGTGGCAGATTCATTCAGTCCTGTAAGTTGGGAGGTGGAGCCTCCATGGATCAGACTTTTATTCCACGTTTATTCATGCTCAATTGGATTGAGATCTGGACAATATGGAGGTCAAGTCAACACCTTGAACTTGTGCTCATCAAACCACTCTTGAATTCATTAAACCAGACCACCCTCTTCCATTGCTTTGTGGTCCTGCTCATTGTCCAGTGCCGATTGTAGTGGCTTTTGGCTGTGGACATGGGTCAGCATGGACACCCTGACCGGTCTACGGCTATACAGCCCCCGACACAACAGCCTGCAATGCTCTATGTTCTGACACCTTTCTATCAGAAACCCTACCTCCATCACTGAGCCTTCCCTCCCCCCTACCTCCATCACTGAGCCTCCTCTCCACCTCCATCACTGAGCCTTCCCTCCCCACCTCCGTCAACGAGCCTTCCCTCCCCACTTCCGTCACGAGCCTTCCCTCCCCACCTCCGTCAACGAGCCTTCCCTCCCCACCTCCGTCAACGAGCCTTCCCTCCCCACCTCCGTCAACGAGCCTTCCCTCCCCACCTCCGTCAACGAGCCTTCCCTCCCCACCTCCGTCAACGAGCCTTCCCTCCCCACCTCCGTCAACGAGCCTTCCCTCCCCACCTCCGTCAACGAGCCTTCCCTCCCCACCTCCGTCAACGAGCCTTCCCTCCCCACCTCCGTCAACGAGCCTTCCCTCCCCACCTCCGTCAACGAGCCTTCCCTCCCCACCTCCGTCAACGAGCCTTCCCTCCCCACCTCCGTCAACGAGCCTTCCCTCCCCACCTCCGTCAACGAGCCTTCCCTCCCCACCTCCGTCAACGAGCCTTCCCTCCCCACCTCCGTCAACGAGCCTTCCCTCCCCACCTCCGTCAACGAGCCTTCCCTCCCCACCTCCGTCAACGAGCCTTCCTCCCCACCTCCGTCAACGAGCCTTCCCTCCCCACCTCCGTCAACGAGCCTTCCCTCCCCACCTCCGTCAACGAGCCTTCCCTCCCCACCTCCGTCAACGAGCCTTCCCTCCCCACCTCCGTCAACGAGCCTTCCCTCCCCACCTCCGTCAACGAGCCTTCCCTCCCCACCTCCGTCAACGAGCCTTCCCTCCCCACCTCCGTCAACGAGCCTTCCCTCCCCACCTCCGTCAACGAGCCTTCCCTCCCCACCTCCGTCAACGAGCCTTCCCTCCCCACCTCCGTCAACGAGCCTTCCCTCCCCACCTCCGTCAACGAGCCTTCCCTCCCCACCTCCGTCAACGAGCCTTCCCTCCCCACCTCCGTCAACGAGCCTTCCCTCCCCACCTCCGTCAACGAGCCTTCCCTCCCCACCTCCGTCAACGAGCCTTCCCTCCCCACCTCCGTCAACGAGCCTTCCCTCCCCACCTCCGTCAACGAGCCTTCCCTCCCCACCTCCGTCAACGAGCCTTCCCTCCCCACCTCCGTCAACGAGCCTTCCCTCCCCACCTCCGTCAACGAGCCTTCCCTCCCCACCTCCGTCAACGAGCCTTCCCTCCCCACCTCCGTCAACGAGCCTTCCCTCCCCACCTCCGTCAACGAGCCTTCCCTCCCCACCTCCGTCAACGAGCCTTCCCTCCCCACCTCCGTCAACGAGCCTTCCCTCCCCACCTCCGTCAACGAGCCTTCCCTCCCCACCTCCGTCAACGAGCCTTCCCTCCCCACCTCCGTCAACGAGCCTTCCCTCCCCACCTCCGTCAACGAGCCTTCCCTCCCCACCTCCGTCAACGAGCCTTCCCTCCCCACCTCCGTCAACGAGCCTTCCCTCCCCACCTCCGTCAACGAGCCTTCCCTCCCCACCTCCGTCAACGAGCCTTCCCTCCCCCATCTCCGTCAACGAGCCTTCCCTCCCCACCGCCATCAATGAGCCGCCCCCCACCTCCATCAGGTTACTGGGAGACCTGAGCCACCAGTGGGCGTTTCCTGAGAACTGTACAAAGCTGGATTCGGCTCTGTTCGGGTCTTCTATGTAAAATCCCGGATGCAACATCAGTTCCAAGTTGGTCGGCTGCCATTTTTAAAATAAATAAAATAAGCAAAAAAATTTTTTTAAAGCACCCGCGTACCCGCATGCTCGCGCAGGGGCGGATCCAGAGCCTAGTCTCGGTAGGGGCACTGCCAGAAAATACGTTTTTTTTTGGGGGGTAAATTTAACGGGTAAATTACTGGTGTTAGCGTTTCAATCATCATGGCACCATGGTTGCTATGGTGTCAGGATGATTGAAGCGCATCATTACTATTATTACATTGTTATAAAAATGAAATGGTTCAACTCACCATAATGCAGAATCAGTGGGAGCCCTGAGCGTGTCACTTTCCACCTCCCATGCCACACGTTGCGGATTGTTGCTTGCCTGCTATAATTGTCTTTGCTGTGTCCTATGTCAGGCAGCACATTACCAGTCAAGCAGCAGAGAGATGATGTAATCTCTCTGCTGCCGCAGCTGCCTGCACACTGCACAGTGGGGGCGGAACTGCAGGGCGGGCGCTGGGCGGTGAGTGATGATGTTATCTCTCTGCTCCTCCGCCCGCCGGCTCCCTGATTGGCCAGCATCCGCTCTCACACTGTCACCGAGCCGCACACTGCTCACCAACAGTGCCGCCCGCTGTCTCTCCCCACCGGAGCCGCCCGTGCTCTCAGCCACGGAGCTGCCCGCCGGCTCTCTCACCCACAGCGACGCCTGCCCGCCCACTCACTCGCCCACATTCTCGGAGGGGGCAATTGCCCTGTTGCCCCCCCCCCTGGATCCACCCCTGTGCTCGCACAACAAAGAAAATGTATAGGTAAGTCGCACCCGCAAATGTAAACAGTGTTCAAATCACACATGTGAGGTATCGCCGCGATCATCAGAGTGAGAGAAATAATTCTAGCAAAAGACCTCCTCTGAAACGCTAACCTGGTAACCGGTAAAAAAATTGAAAGCGTCGCCTATGGAGATTTTTGGGTACCGTAGTTTGTCGCCATTCCACGAGTGCGTGCAATTTCACAGCATGACATGTTTGGTATCTATTTACTCAGCGTAACAACATCTATCACGTTATAGAAAAACACTGGGCTAACCGTACTGTTTAGTTTTTTTTTTTAATTTATTAAAGTGTCTTTTTTTTTCCCCCAAAAAAATGCGTTTGAAAGACCGCTGTGCAAATACCGTGTGACATAAAATATTGCAAAGATCACCATTTTGTTCTCTACGGTCTCTGATATATATATATATATATATATATATATATATATATATATATATATATATATATATATATTTGGGGGTTCTTGGCAATTTTCTAGCAAAAAATACTGATTTTAACTTGTATGCAACAAATGTCAGAAAGAGGCTTAGGCATGAAAGGGTTAATATCTGAACGAAAGACACATACACTGTCCGAAAATGTGGTTCGATTAAGAAAAGTTTTCCTTCCTGTCCCTTCGAATTTCCCCATCGCCGCAGTAGAAAATGAACATCTATTTGACCCCACTAATGATTAGAAAATTGAACGAATGTTCTTAAAATGAAAAATTTTAGAAAATCTATATGTGTATCAGCATTGTCTAAATTGTAATGTACTCCTATGTCAGTGTAATGATTTGCCACTTCCGGACAGCTCCATAGTATTATTTGTCACTTGGAATCTGAATTTAAATAATAATATATTCAGCAGTGACAGCCCATCAAGAATGAAGCTGCTGCCTTCACAGTGACTATGATCTCTATATTGGTCTCTATAAGCGCTGTGATGTTCGGGGTGTGTTGGAAGAGATTGTCGAATGTTCCGTTTACATAAAGCGATCTCATTTCATACATTACAGCTGCTCTATACATTGTAAATATATTTATTTCTCACTCTATACATTGTAAATATATTTATTTCTCACTCTATACATTGTAAATATATTTATTTCTCACTCTATACATTGTAAATATATTTATTTCTCACTCTATACATTGTAAATATATCTATTTCTCACTCTATACATTGTAAATATATTTATTTCTCGCTCTCCACATTGTAAATATTTATTTCTCGCACTCTTACAATATTTTTTACTTTCTGCTATAAAACATATCCAATAAAATAATTTAAAAAATTGAATTTCTTCATCAATTTAGGCCAATATGTATTTTGTTACATATTTTCGGTAAAAAAAAAAAATCCCAATAAACATATATTCGTTTGCTGGACGTTTTTTTTTGTTTTTTACTAGTAATGGTGGCGATCAGCGACTTATAGCAGGACTGCCATATTGCGGCGGACAATTGGTCACTAACTGACACTTTTTGGGGACCAGTGATACTAATACATCGGTGCTAAAAATATGCACTTTCACTGTACTAATGACACTGGCAGGGAAGGGGATAACATCAGGGGAGATAAAAGGGTTAAAGGTGTGCCTAGCCAGTGTTTTTGTATACACCGTGTGCAGCTTTCACTAAGAGATGTGATGGATTTTATTCTTTGCTTTGCACATCCCTGCTGTCAGGACGGAGCTCTGCATTGTTTACACATTGTGTATAATAATAATTTGTCCAGTGTGTTTCCTTGGTAATCAATGGCTGCTGGCCAACATCCATTGGCTGACACCCACTAATTGTCTTCTGCTTTGACTAATCACAGCACAAGCGATGCACTTGTGCCCCCTACGCAAAACTGCAGAATCATGTATGTATGTATATATATATATGTGATTCTGCACAGAACAGCTGCCCTGTACCAGTAAGTTTGCTATAGGGTGGTCAGCAGGTGGGTATACATTGTAAATATATTTATTTCTTGGTGTTTACAGTGGCTTGAAAAAGTATTCGTAACCCTTAAAATTCCCCACATTTTTTCATGTTACAACCAAAAACGTAAATGTATTTTATTGGGATTTTATGTGATAGACCAACACAAAGTGTCACATAATTGTGAAGTGGAAGGAAAATGATAAATGATACAAATAAATATGTGAAACGTGTGGGGGGGGGCATTTGTATGGCGCCCCCCGGAGTCAATACTTTGTAGAACCCCCTTTCTCTACAAGTCTTTTTGGGGATGTCTCTACCAGCTTTGCACATCTAGAGAGGACATTTCTGCCCATTCTTCTTTGTAAAATATCTCAAGTTCTGTCAGATTGGATGGAGAGCGTCTGTGAACAGAAATTTTCAAGTCTTGCCACAGATTCTCAATGTGATTTAGGTCTGGACTGTGACTGGGCCATTCTAACACATGAATATGCTTTGATGTAAACCATTCCATTGTAGCTCTGGCTGGATGTTTCGGGTCGTTGTCCTGCTGGAAGGTGAACCTCCCCCCAGTCTCAAGTCTTTTGTAGACTCTAACAGGTTTTCTTCTAAGATTGTCCTGTATTTGTCTCCATTCATCTTCCCATCAACTCTGACCAGCTTCCCTGTCCCTGCTGAAGAAAACCATCCCCACCACATGATGCTGCCACCACCATGTTTCACGGTGGGGATGGTGTGTTCAGGGTGATGTGCAGTGTTAGTTTCCCCCACACATAGCGTTTTGCTTTTAGGCCATAAAGTTGAATTTTGGTCTCATGTGACCAGATCACCTTCTTCCACATGTTTGCTGTGTCCTCCACATGGCTTCTCACAAACTACAAACAGGACTTCTTATGACTTTCTTTCACCAATGTCTTTCTTCTTGTCACTCTTCCATAAAGGGCAGATTTGTGGAGAACACGACTAATAGTTGTCCTGTGGACAGATTCTCCCACCTGAGCTGTGGATCTCTGCAGCTCCTCCAGAGTTACCATGGACCTCTTGGCTCTTCTCTGATGAATGCTCTCCTTGCCCGGCCGGTCAGTTTAGGTGGACGGCCATGTCTTGGTAGGTTTGCAGTTGTGCCATACTCTTTCCATTTTCCGATGATGGATTGAACAGAGCTCCGGGAGATGTTCAAAGCTTGGGAGATTATTTTATAACCTAACCCTGCTTTATACTTCTCCACAACTTTATCCTTGACCTGTCTGGTGTGTTCCTTGGCCTTCATGATGCTGTTTGTTCATTAAGGTTCTCTAACAAACCTCCTGAGGGCTTCACAGAACAGCTGTATTTATACTGAGATTAAATTACACACAGGTGGACTCTATTTACTAATTAGGTGACTTCTGAAGACAATTGGTTCCACTAGATTTTAATTAGGGGTATCAGAGTAAAGGGGGCTAAATACAAATGCCCCCCCCCCCACACACACACTTTTCACATATTTATTTGTATCATTTTCCTTCCACTTCACAATTATGCGCCACTTTGTGTTGATCTATCACATAAAATCCCAATAAAATACATTTATGTTTTTGGTTGTAACAAAATGTGGGAAATTTCAAGGGGTATGAATACTTTTTCAAGGAACTGTATATTGCAAATATATTTATTTCCCGGAGTATACATTGTAAATATAAAATATTTGTCGCTGTATATATTGTATATCTGTTTTTTTTCTCTCAGTGTATACATTGTAAATATGTTTATTTGCGGGGGTATAAATCCACTGTTGCGCCTATGATCCTTTTAGCCCGCCGTGCGCACGTCTCTGCATTCATCGTCTTAATCTCTGCCTTCCCAGTCCCCCATATCCTGGATTAGGTTCGATGAATGGATGTTGTTTGGAAACTTTTGTAATTGAATGATCTGGGGACAGTGAGCGATATCTGGTGTCCGTGCGCCTGTGTCTGATTAATTACCGGGACGCGCTGCGCTGCCTCATTGTCCCGCATACAAGGTATTTCCTGGGCTGTAATGATGGAAGAAAAAAAAAAATGAACCAATACCAAAGGAAACGGTCATCTCTATCCTGGGGAAGGCACGCTTTAAGAAACGCACGCTCATAGACTTATTTGTGACCTTGAACCTGAAATATCCCAACCCTGACAAACGCTAGGAAGAGGTTCATCACTTCTTCTGTCGCACAGCCAGGCAATGCTAAACAGGAGCGGAATCGCAGATTACGGGACAGATTTTATAATAAGATTTCTGGACGACCTCGGCGGCCATCTTTAGTGATGCAGTTGACAGTGGCACACATTTGTGCAATGGCTATGTTCAGGGACAGGAACTCACTGAGGAGAGACGGTGTCAGGAACGTGCTGGCCATAGTGCAGCTGAAGCTCTTGCCTGCGGATGCCCATCTCAGCCGCGCACACACACATGTGCACAGCTATGGCGCCATGTGGCCTATATAGGTGCAGCGGCTGCACTAGTCCATTGCTGTCTGATCTGCAGCCCTACCCGTGTTCCTGTATCTGATTCTGCTGACTTCTGTATTTGACCCCGGCTTGCTCCTGACCTCGCTTGAACGCTACCTGTCCTGACTTTGGCTTGCCTCTGGGCTTTGCTCTGCCTTCTGCTTATCTGCCTGATCTCGTGTTGCCAACCTCCTCTGCCTGTACCCTGACGATTCCTTGCCTGCTGTCTATGCCTGCATCTGACCGTCTGTTGCCGAACTGGCTTGTCTGACCTGGCATCCAGTTGTTCATCTGCCCTGCCTGCACCTGCTTAGCTCCTCCTGGAGCTTCTGTTGTGGGTCACCAATCTCCCTACACCTGCTACCAGCAGCTGTCTACCAGCCCAGGGCCTGCTGTTCCTGCTGTCATCTACTGTTCCCGGTATCTGGCCAACTCTGGCGACGCACCTGCTACACATTCAGTGCCCTCCCCCCCCTCATTATGTGCAAGCTTACGAGGAGGAGGGGGAGAGAGAGCACAGCCCGCACCTCCTTCTGGTTCTCTCCTGCTCCCCTTGCTGCTTCCAATGCTGGGCTGACAGAAGTAGTGATGCAGCTGTCACTACTCCTGTCAGCCTTATAGTAGAAGGAACTTTTGGCTCCCCCATCCCTACAAAAAACCCTGCGCCCAGAGCAGCCGTCCCTTCTGCCCACCTTGTCCCGCTCCTGTACACATCACTACATCCAGCGGAAGACTACACCGGATAGCCATACCTCACCGCGCTCTCGCAACCGCTGTCGCAACACCAGTGGTGCCCGAGCCGGGGCAGTACAAATGGCCTCCATCGGCACATCAGGCTCAGTCCACAAAGGTACATGAGAGACAGTATGTCTAGCATAGGGAAAGGTTCTTATGGAGGAGGGACTTTGTAGGGACCTCACGCCTGAGCTGCTATCTTGGCCCCCTTTACTTCTACCTCTCGGGTGTCCTTGTCCCCACACTGCCAACCAGTCACCCCCTTCACCAGATGCTGAGGGGTATCATAAAGTATCCTATACCTGGAATTCCTCTTTAATTTCTGCTAATTTCTGTGGAGATTTCTACATATATTTAATGTGTTTTTAAGGGTCATAGACCCGTATCGCTATATATCGCTGACTCTAAATCATATATTTTATATCAATATGTTCCTTTACTAACCACTCCCCCCTCCCCTATTTTTATTGGTAATCTGAACCAAATATAAGCTGTATACACGCCCAATAAAGCAGACACATTTTGGAGTCATTTTTCTTTTGCGGATCCCAATATTCTGGGCCTGAATTTCCATCTACAGTATAAAATGTAAATTCTCTTCCTCTGTAATAAGTTTTCTGGGACGCCATGATGGAGTGTCTTTTTTTTTTTTTTAACTCACTTCTTGTATCTCGTGTTCATTGAGGTGTCTCACGGGACCGGGGGTCTTCGTGGTCTGCAATATTAACCCTCGGTTGGTCCGTCACGTACCTGAAGTACCTGTAAAGCCCTTCGCGTAGTACCTGGTGTAATGACCACAAAAGAGCAGTATTTTTGCAGGGGGGGGATGTAAATGGTTATTTACAAATGATAAAGGTTTTCTTGGATAGCATTGTCTTGTCTGTTGGAGGGCCGCTGATAGAGGACCAATTAACCACATAAAAAAAAAAGCTTATCAAGTCCTTAAATCTGTGAAGCGAGGTTGACCATTTCACGTTCCTAATGAGAGAACATCTGTCCAACCCGTGGTAACTGGCGATGGCAGCGGGACAATTTGCCGCAGACGTTCCGGGGTCTCGGATCGGTTTTTAACGCCACTTGGAAAGATTCAATTCTTCATTTAATATTAATCATCAATATAGATCTCAGCGATTTTTCATCCCTATCACAAACGGAACACAAACTGGAAAATAAGGTTGGAAATGCCATGCGAGGGCGACATCCTTTCTGGATAAAGGTTGTAAATTTAATTAGGGGGAATATGAGCGCGGTGAATGGCCTCGCCGTCACTCCCAGCAGCTCCTTCTGTCAAATCTTTTTTTTCCTGGACAACTGCTTCTTTTTAAAGGGTTGGTGACTTTTCTTTTTTTTTATTGTTTAGTAGCCGCCGACCGTCATTCTTCCCTGCTGGCCTTTGACCTTTCGATCTCACCGCGCTTTGGGTAAGCCAAGCCAGTCCGAGTCTGGAGCTTTAATTTAAAAAAAAAAAAAAGGGGGGGGGAACTTAACACCAGAAAAAAATACAGAAGTGGCTACTTGTTAACCAACGACATCCGCATCCAATCAGTGCGCAGGAAAAGCGTCGGCTGTGTCACCGAAGCCCGTCTGGAGTCCATCAGATCACCAGATAAAGGTGTATGGAGAAGAGGACGGCTGCCTAGTGTGGAGAGGAAGGACCGCGCACACGCCGCTTGTTCTGAGGCCGCACCAGATCTTGCACTCAACCTTTTTTAGTAAATCGACCCCACCCCCACTGCCGGTGCCTTTCTTGTGTGGAACCCAACGAATTAGTCCTGCAGTATATGGATCGGGTTCAGCAGACAGAAGGACGCTCTGGCCTCTCGCCTTTCTCATGCACACCATGATCTGGTCACTTGTCTTCCTTTTCAGGGGAATTGGGCTGAATCTTCCATAGGCTGGGTATGTGAAGGCAATCAGTTCCCAACTTCTGAAGCTTACTTAGGTAAGTTAAATCAAGTGGAATTTTTGATTTTATGGACTTTCTGAAAGTTGAAGCAAAAACATACATTCCTTCCACTGACACCAATGATGGGGCACTATTCCTCCCACTGACACCAATGATGGGGCACTATTCATCCCACCGACACCAATGATGGGGCACTATTCATCCCACCGACACCAATGATGGGGCACTATTCATCCCACCGACACCAATGATGGGGCACTATTCCTCCCACTGACACCAATGATGGGGCACTATTCCTCCCACTGACACCAATGATGGGGCACTATTCCTCCCACTGACACCAATGATGGGGCACTATTCCTCCCACTGACACCAATGATGGGGCACTATTCCTCCCACTGACACCAATGATGGGGCACTATTCCTCCCACTGACACCAATGATGGGGCACTATTCCTCCCACTGACACCAATGATGGGGCACTATTCCTCCCAGAGATACCAATGATGGGGCACTATTCCTCCCACTGATACTATTCTTCCCACTGACACCAATGATGGGACACTATTCCTCCCACTGATACCAATGATGGGGCACTATTCCTCCCACTGACACCAATGATGGGGCACTATTCCTCCCACTGATACCAATGATGGGACACTGTTCCTCCCACTGACACCAATGATGGGACACTGTACCTCCCACTGACACCAATGATGGGGCACTATTCCTTCCACTGACACCAATGATGGGGCACTATTCCTTCCACTGACACCAATGATGGGGCACTGTTCCTTCCACTGACACCAATGATGGGGCACTGTTCCTCCCACTGACACCAATGATGGGGCACTGTTCCTCCCACTGACACCAATGATGGGGCACTATTCCTCCCAGTGATACCAATGATGGGGCACTATTCCTCCCAGTGATACCAATGATGGGGCACTATTCCTCCCAGTGATACCAATGATGGGGCACTATTCCTCCCACTGACACCAATGATGGGGTACTATTCCTACCACTGATACCAATGACGGGGTACTATTCCTTCCACTGACACCAATGATGGGGCACTATTCCTCCCACTGACACCAATGATGGGGCACTATTCCTTTCACTGACACCAATTATGGGGTACTATTCTTCCCACTGATACCAATGATGGGGCACTATTCATCCCACTGACACCAATGATGGGGCACTATTCCTCCCACTGATAACAAAACATTTTCTACCTCCATTGGCCCCCGAGGTCTGAAGGATAGTAAGATACTTGTCCTTTGTTTATAAAGTTTGGAGAGCCCCACCTTTTGGAGGACAGGTGTGAAAAACAAAAGGTGCGAATAGGTAAATAGAGGCCCATATTTCATAGTACTGTGTGTAATGACAGGTTAACCTTAAAGAATATGTTACACCAACATTTCATATTCCTGATATGTGGCTACAGTATCATGTAGATGTATAAAAAAAGTCGGAAGTACCTGGTGATCCTGCCAGGCCCTCTGCTTTCCTATTCCAAAACTGACCACGCTAGGCATGAGAGCAAATCCATCCCGGTGTGGTCAGTTTTCTGGCTGTGCTGGGGGAACAGCCTGCCTGTCCTCCAATGGCCAAAGCTCGTGCTGACACACCCCCTCTGTACAGCCATTCGCTGGGAAGATCAGTGCCCTGCTGTTTCTCCTCCCCCAGCTCTCTAACTCCCTTATGCAGCTGAGAACAGAGATTATATGATCATTTATCAAAAAAGAATGAAAACGTTTTTAATAATGTTTTATATATGTATATTTTGTCTTTTGTTTTCTATTTGAAACTCAATGGGTTGTTTTGCAAGGTGAGGGGGTCACATATATACTTTAAAATACAATAATCACCGACAAGCGGCTATGGATGAGAGCGGTCAGGTCATACCGGATGTCTGACGACCCCTCGGATATCTATGGCTATCCTGGCAGTGCAGAATCAGGGAACTCCATATGGGTGAAGCGGAGAGTGGCAGAGGCCGGGGGGGATCAGACGGACCCCTTTCTTCCATTATACAGAGATAATTAGGAGTCTTGGCAGCAGGAGGGCAGCTTAATGATAAAAAGATGGCAAGTGTATCATTATCGATGGAGGAGCTGCATTTTTATCTGCATTGATTGGATGAAGGACAGGAATAGCGCGGCTGATAAACTCTTCTCCATCGCAGCCGTTATTTATCAAATCAGTCAATAATTTCACGCTGCTGGAGAGGGAGCAGCAGGGGGTATATAGACACATACACACTTATATTGGCTGCTGCAGCTGATGCATATAAAGTCCGGGCCGCAGACCTCATGGCGGTCCGACATCGCGCTGATGACTTATCTGGAATAAACCGGCATTAAATCTATTGCTTTTCTTTTAATCTGAAAGACAATATTTGTGCACTCATGCCGGCCTACCTGTTCTATCTGCAGCCGGCGTTCCCAGAGGAACGCCACAGATGTTCCCCCGCCACCTACTTACTGCGCACTCACGCCACCGAGACGCCGACCGCCGCTCCATCATGGCATCCCAGAAAACTTATTACAGAGGAAGAGAATTTACATTTTATACTGTAGATGGAAATTCCAGGCCCAGAATATTATTGGGATCCGCAAAAGAAAAATGACTCCAAAATGTGTCTTGTAATATTCTCATCCATCCTCATTCGCTTTCCTCTATTTTCCTTCTCCTTTATCCTCTTCTATTCTTTTCTTTCATTTTTCCTTTTTCTCCTTTCCTTTTTTCTTTCCCTTCCCATTTTCTCATTTCTCTTCTTCTTCTCTCTCTCTCTCTCTCTCTCTCTCTCTCTCTCTCTCTCTCTCTCTCTCTCTCTTTCTCTCGTTCTCCCTCTCCTCTCTCTCTCTTTCTCCCTCTCTTCTCTCTCTTCTCTCTCTTCTCTCTCTTCTCTCTCTTCTCTCTCTTCTCTCCTCTCTCTTCTCTCTGTTCTCTCCTCTCTCTGCTCTATGTTCTCTCCTCTCTCTTCTCTCCTCTCTCTCTCTTTCTCCCTCTCCTCTCTCTCTCTCTCTTTCTCCCTCTCCTCTCTCTCTCTCTTTCTCCCTCTCCTCTCTCTTCTCTCTTCTCTCTCTTCTCTCTCTTCTCTCGTTTCTCTCCTCTCTCTTTTCTCTGTTCTCTCTTCTCTCTGTTCTCTCTTCTCTCTGTTCTCTCTTCTCTCTGTTCTCTCTTCTCTCTGTTCTCTCTTCTCTCTGTTCTCTCTTCTCTCTGTTCTCTCTTCTCTCCGTTCACTCTTCTCTCCGTTCACTCTTCTCTCCGTTCACTCTTCTCTCCGTTCACTCTTCTCTCTCTTCACTCTTCTCTCCGTTCTCTCTTCTCTCCGTTCTCTCTTCTCTCCGTTCTCTCTTCTCTCTGTTCTCTCCGTTCTCTCTTCTCTCAGTTCTCTCTTCTCTCTTCTCTCTCTTCTCTCTGTTCTCTCCGTTCTCTCTTCTCTCCGTTCTCTCTTCTCTCTCTTCTCTCAGTTCTCTCCGTTCTCTCTTCTCTCTCTTCTCTCTTCTCTCTTCTCTCCATTCTCTCTTCTCTCTTCTCTCCGTTCTCTCTTCTCTCCGTTCTCTCTGTTCACTCTTCTCTCTGTTCACTCTTCTCTCTGTTCACTCTTCTCTCAGTTCTCTCTCTTCTCTCTGTTCTCTCTGTTCTCTCCGTTCTCTCCGTTCTCTCTTCTCTCCGTTCTCTCTTCTCTCTCTTCTCTCTCTTCTCTCAGTTCTCTCCGTTCTCTCTTCTCTCT
The DNA here is from genome assembly GCA_037952835.1 of Lithobates septentrionalis. Lineage (NCBI taxonomy): Eukaryota > Metazoa > Chordata > Amphibia > Anura > Ranidae > Lithobates > Lithobates septentrionalis. The sequence continues at coordinate 76,082 of JBBDGP010004319.1, read as the reverse complement.
CTTCTCTTCTCTCTTCTCTCCGTTCTCTCTTCTCCTCCTCTCTCCCCCTTTTTTCTTCTCTCTCTCTCTCTCTCTCTCTCTCTCCATTCAGTTTTTTTTGTTTCGATCAGCCTGCTGACCCATCAAAACACAGTTACATAGTTAATATGGTTGAAAAAACAGACAAGTCCATCCAGGTCCACCAACACACACAACTAGAAAACCTTCATAATCACAATCCTATACCCACAGTTGATCCAGAGGAAGGCAAAGAAAAAAAAACAGCAAAGCACGATCTAATTTGCTCCAGCGGAGGGAAAAAGTTCCTTCTCGATCCCCCGAGAGGCAATTGGATTTTCTGTGGATCAACTTGACATATAAATGTCAGTATACAGTTCTATTATGTACATTTAAGAAAGAATCCAGGACTTTTTAAAAGCAATCTACTGAGCTGACCAGATCCACCTCTGGAGGGAGTCTATTCCACATTTTCACAGCTCTTACTGTGAAGAAGCCTTTCCGTATTTGGAGAATAAATCTCTTTTCCTCCAGATGTAAAGATGATGATTTGTAAAGTGACATTCTAGCTCATTCTCTAAGCTCTGGGGGGATCATTTCTGTGCAAAGTGAAGGGTCTAGTTGCCTTTTTAGTAAAGCCGCCCCTTTAGTATTGTGTCTTAGAGTGACTAAAAACATTTCAGTGATTTGGTGTAACTGGTTTCATCTCAGCACGTGTTTTGTAAAGGTACTGACTGCACTATCTGGCATTGAGTCACCAGAGATTCTTCAAATTTTTTGAAAATATGGACTTGGGAATGTTCTCATCCATGCACAGGTATAACGGTATGCTTTCTCCTTGGTGGCTTCAGGTTTGCTTGTTGCACGTCTGTCGATGAACCGGTTAATCCACAGGTGTGTAAGGTAAGGCCGCGCTTTGTTGCCCATACAGGGTAACCGGAGCCGTGTAGGAGTAATTTTCAGGTATGTCTGAGTCCATGTGCTGCTGGTTATTGTCTGAATTCAATTAGCAATGTCCCAGTAAATGGAAACCCAATCCCCCCCCCCCCCGATCTTCTTCCTGCACACGTTATTTACACTTTATTAACACTAACTGCAAAAGATAACAATGTGTCCTAATGAGCGGAACCGGCCGATGAAAACAGGCGGCTTCTGGTCACCTCCTAATCCACTTACCAGGGCTGGGAGAAGCAGGCGGTCTTCAAAGATTGGCCTAACTCAATGAGCGAGTTTCCTGCGTGCCTATAAACAGACCGAGGCCCCGATTGTGTACCACGTGACCGGAGTGGGACTATCTGTTACTGCAAAGCGCTTCTCGGCCTTTCGGCTAAGATCAAGTGTAGGCAGTTGGGGCACGGGTGTAATTTCCCCCCCCCCCCCCCCCGGGAAAAACTGGATGGGCTCAGTTCCCCCTGGTTTGAATGGGTCTACCTTGTCCAGCCATGGGCTGGGAAGGCAGAGTCCGCAGTGTCCTTGCTTCCTGGAAGTGGTTGCCCTAGAGGGGGGCTCTTAGTAACACTTGGGTGTGGGACCCCACGGTGTGAACGGGCACATGGTCACAGCACTAAAAACCTTTTCTGCATTGCTCCTCTATGTGTTGGGACAGTTTCTCCACCAGGGTCCCTCCAATCGTTTCTAGGGGTTCCTTCAGCAATGACCAATTTTTCCCTCTCAGATAAGTTCCCAGTGACACCAATGATCTTTTTAGCTGTCTGTAGGTGGGGAATTCTTCCCCAAGACCATAGATGTGAGGAACACTCTTCCACTGACCATTACACCAATGTATCATGAGTTGTAGATATAGTCGTTTTTAACAGGGGTTCCCTGAGACCGAAAGGTTTTTTCAAGGGTTCCTTTGTGTTGAAAAAGGTTGAGAAAGTCTGGGCTAGGCCTTTTGGCAATGTTTGCTACCAGGCCTCAGGGCCCAGCCAGTACACATTGCACGGCCGCTATTTTATATTTACTTATTTATTTTTTCCTTCATGTTTGTCACTCGTTCACTTTTGTATGTTTTTTTTTTTTTTTCACTGAATGGAGGGTCTGAGTCCTGGGGCTTGCCCTGAAATCTAGGGAAAGGATGTGTGACCAATCGGGTTCCTTTCCCCCACTGAACCTGGGGATCTCTGTTCGGGAGAGCCCCTCAACCTAGTACTCAGCAGTTGGTTTCAGGTGGCACCGAGGAGAGGGATCCACCAGGCCTTTTGGCTAGGTGGACCAAGTTGGTAACCTTGTCCCTGTCGTGAGTCTTGCGCCCCAGGAGATCAGGGAAAGGTCTTAGCCCTTCAGTCCTATAATAAGGCTTACCTGTAGGTAATGTGAATATCGCCTAAACTTGCACTGCTTAGGACAGGGATCCTCAAACTACGGCCCTCCAGCTGTTGCGGAACTACACATCCCATGAGGCATTGTAAAACGCTGACATTCACAGACATGACTGGGCATGATGGGAATTGTAGTTCCTGAACAACTGGAGGGCCATAGTTTGAAGACCCTGGGTTTAGGAGATATTCAGAGTGCATTCAGCCAGTGACGTCACCGGCGCATGCGCTTTGAAGGTCCAGCATACTATGCAAGGACCTTCAGAGCCCGTGCCGTCAATAGCAGCTCTCGCGCGGAGTGACGTCATTGCGCTTCCGGACACTCATGTAGCTGGAGGCAGCGAACCTGGAAGGAAGGCCAGGTGAGGATGGGAGCCCTCCCAGCAGTGACGGCACACCATTGGAAGGCTTCGTTTTGAGGTAAGTCTTTCAGAATCTTTTTTTCTTCAACTGCGTTGTACTATGTTGCATTTCTTTTCGCACCACTGCGGATTCAATTAAAAAAAATCTGTTCATAGTAACTAGTAGGGGATCTCCACCATCATTCTGGCCTTTTGGCTAGGATGACTGGCTGTATAGTACCCCTTCTGGTATTTTGGGGGTCCTGAGGGACCCTCCTTGTGGGAAAGAATCTAAATTGAGCACCCACTGGGTAAGGTGGAGGTCAGTAGTACTTCCCTGGTGTGAAGGTGCCCAGTGCCTCCTGATTGGAGCAGTGCTACCTTCTCTGGTTAGGGAGGCAGAGAGCCTGAAGCGTTAATTGCCCCCTGGGAGTGGTGACCTGGTATCCCTATGGGTTTGAGTCTCAATCGTGAGAACAAGCGCTAGGCCACAACACCACTTGTATTTTCTGCACACGGGGTAGGCCTTCTGGCCAAGTCTTGGGCAATTTTTGTTACCAGGCCGCAAGGCCTTGCCATACAGGCAACTTTTTTTAATATATTGCTCTGCATTCGTGTGTCACTGCACTCTGTGTGTTTTATATTTCACTCACAGGATGGTAGGTTGTAGATCGTAACAACCCTGAAGTCTAGGGGGAGGATGTGTGGCCCTTGGGTTTCTTCCTGAGCCTTTATAGGGGGGAGGTCTTTCTTTGGGAGAGCCCCTCACTTAGTACTCGGTGATTATCCTTGGCCAATCACAAAGAGAGGGGTCCACTAGGCCTTTTAGCTAGGTGGACTAGGGCGTGTCTTGCCCTTGTCAGGAGTCACTCTTTCACCTCCGGGGGTTCAGAGAGGGATCCTTTCTCTTCGAGAGGGGACCTTGTGACACACCCTACTGCACTTTTTTCTGTGTGTTCACATACACTTTTTTTGACTCGCTTTGGTGTTTTTGTTTTTGAGCACCACACCATGTGACAACTCTCTGTGATCAAGCCCGTATTGAGTGAAATGTTAGAGGAAAATGGAAACGGTCCTAGATGAGGCTATGTCTGGGTTTAATAAAGTTGGATGTTATCTGATGTCACTGGTGTGTGACTTCTGCCTTTCCTATTGACATTATACAGGCCAGTTAAAGATGGCTTAAGCCTACATTTGGGGTTTATTTTAGCTCACCTCTTTTTGATTCCTCATTTCTCATTGGTAATTACCCAACCAGTCTACTGAGAACTGAGTTCCAGGCCTCTTGAATTAACCTTTGCTCCCCCTATGTAAGCATACCAGTTCATTTATTCATCTATAGCAGCCCTTCTCAGCCTTTTTATCTTGGGGGGAACCCTTGAAATAACTCTATGGGCTCAGGGAACCCATTATAATTACTATATCTACAGGTCATGGTATACTACCGTAATGGACACTAGGAAGAATGTACCTTCCATTGGTGGTCAGTGGGAAGAATGTTTCTTACATTTGGAGTCAGTGAGAAGAATGTACCTTCTATTGGTGGTCAGTGAGAAGAATGTACCTTCTATTGGTGGTCAGTGGGAAGAATGTACCTTCCATTGGTGGTCAATGGGAAGAATGTTCCTTACATTTGGAGTCAGTGAGAAGAATGTACCTTCCATTGGTGGTCAGTGAGAAGAATGTACCTTCCATTGGTGGTCAATGGGAAGAATGTTCCTTACATTTGGAGTCAGTGAGAAGAATGTACCTTCCATTGGTGGTCAATGGGAAGAATGTACAGGTATCTTCCATTGGTCAGTGAGAAGAATGTTCCTTCCATTGGTGGTCAGTGGGAAGAATGTTCCTTCCATTGGTGATCAGTGAGAAGAATGCTCCTTACATTGGTGATCAGTGAGAAGAATGTTCCTTACATTGGTGATCAGTGGGAAGAATGTTCCTTACATTGGTGATCAGTGAGAAGAATGCTCCTTACATTGGTGATCAGTGAGAAGAATGCTCCTTACATTGGTGATCAGTGAGAAGAATGCTCCTTACATTGGTGATCAGTGAGAAGAATGTTCCTTACATTGGTGGTCAGTGAGAAGAATGTTCCTTACATTGGTGATCAGTGGGAAGAATGTTCCTTACATTGGTGATCAGTGAGAAGAATGTTCCTTACATTGGTGATCAGTGGGAAGAATGTCCCTTACATTGGTGATCAGTGAGAAGAATGTACCTTCTATTGGTGGTCAGTGGGAAGAATGTACCTTACATTGGTGGTCAGTGAGAAGAATGTACCTTCCATTGGTGGTCAATGGGAAGAATGTTCCTTACATTTGGAGTCAGTGAGAAGAATGTACCTTCCATTGGTGGTCAATGGGAAGAATGTACAGGTATCTTCCATTGGTCAGTGGGAAGAATGTTCCTTCCATTGGTGGTCAGTGGGAAGAATGTTCCTTCCATTGGTGATCAGTGAGAAGAATGCTCCTTACATTGGTGATCAGTGAGAAGAATGTTCCTTACATTGGTGATCAGTGAGAAGAATGTCCCTTACATTGGTGATCAGTGAGAAGAATGTTCCTTCCATTGGTGATCAGTGAGAAGAATGCTCCTTACATTGGTGATCAGTGAGAAGAATGTTCCTTACATTGGTGGTCAGTGAGAAGAATGTTCCTTACATTGGTGATCAGTGGAAGAATGTTCCTTACATTGGTGATCAGTGGGAAGAATGTCCCTTACATTGGTGATCAGTGGGAAGATTGTTCCTTACATTGGTGATCAGTGAGAAGAATGTTCCTTACATTGGTGATCAGTGAGAAGAATGTTCCTTACATTGGTGATCAGTGAGAAGAATGTTCCTTACATTGGTGATCAGTGGGAAGAATGTTCCTTACATTTGGAGTCAGTGAGAAGAATGTACCTTCCATTGGTGGTCAATGGGAAGAATGTACAGGTATCTTCCATTGGTCAGTGGGAAGAATGTACCTTACATTGGTGGTCAGTGAGAAGAATGTTCCTTACATTGGTGGTCAGTGAGAAGAATGCCCCTTACATTGGTGGTCAGTGAGAAGAATGTTCCTTACATTGGTGATCAGTGGGAAGAATGTTCCTTACATTGGTGGTCAGTGAGAAGAATGTTCCTTACATTGGTGATCAGTGGGAAGAATGTCCCTTACATTGGTGGTCAGTGGGAAGAATGTACCTTCCATTGGTGGTCAGTGAGAAGAATGTTCCTTACATTGGGTGATCAGTGAGAAGAATGTTCCTTACATTGGTGGTCAGTGGGAAGAATGTCCCTTACATTGGTGGTCAGAGGGAAGAATGCCCCTTACATTAATGGTCATTTGGAAGGATCCCAGCTTACAGATAGCTAAAAAGATCATTGATGTCAGTGGTTACTTGTCTGAAAGTCAAAAGTTGCTCATTACTCAAGGAACCCCTAGAACACATGTGTAAAACGCAAGGCCTGTGGACCAAATGTGGCCCACCAGTCTATTTCATGTGGCCCTTGCACCTCTCCTGCAGCTGTGGCACCCCCCTTGTCTTTGCCCTCACCTTGTCTGTGCAGTTGGCAGCAGTGAGGAGGACGGAACTCCTGCACTTCTCTGTGCAGCCGCAGCACCCCCTCGTCTCTGCCTCCCCTTGTCTCAGCATTCAACAGACTCCAGCAGCTAGTTTAAGCCCTCCTCTGGTTCTCCAGACCCTGCACTTTCCTCTTCCCAGCTCTGCGCCTTAGCTTCTTCCTGGCAGCAGCACAAGGTAAGGGGGTGCACTGTGATGTAAGGGTGGGTGGGGTACTCTTGACTTGTGATGGTTAAGGGGCTCTTGAAATCTGATGTCAGAGGCAGTGGGGTGCTCTGGACATTTGGTCTTACAGTTACAACTGGCCCTTTGAGGGCAACCATAATGTTGATGTGCCCTGCAATAAAACTGAGTTTGCCACCCCTGCCCTCGAAAACCTCTTCTTCTTCCACCAAGCCTTGGTTGAGAAAGGCTGATATACAGTGTATTTTGCCTGCTGGTGGCATCAGTCACTTGAAGATGTTTTGGTGTTGAAGCTCTCCTCCAAATTGTAGACTTTTAAATTCCTGGGCAGCTCATGAGGCCCATATTAAAACTGCTAGAGAAGGCGAATGGCCAAGCGTGATCTGGAGAGCCCCACAGGATGCACGCTCGGGTTTCACAAGTCCCAGGGAAATACTGACACTTCAGAGCTGCACTTTAAGACGAGGGGAACTATTTTCCCAGGCTACGAGATGGCGCGCAGCTGGCTAGACTCCCACCACGGAAAGGGCTAAGAGTCTGAAGTCTTGCCAGGGTCTCAGCATGTATAATGAAAGCAGAGGGTTGGAAGGTCAACGTGGGTCCTGCCAGACTTTAGCACAGCTGTCGGCCGCCCGGCTGATTTCATCCTCCAAGTAGCAATAACATGAAGATACTGTCACATGGAAGTAAGGCACTGGAATAAGATGCTCTGTAGTCCTGGCCTGTTGGAGGAAGCAGGTGTAGGCGGGCAGGTGACTTCATTTTTTTCTTGTGTGCTTGCATAGGTTAAAGGGTTTTCCAACTTAGACTTACATCGGAATATACATGTACACTATGAAAGTGCCGAAACAAGCTCCGTTATATACAGTAAGCAGTTTTATAAATGCAGTTGAAGCCAATTATAAATATATCTGTATCCACCCTTCCATCAGAGATGTTTAGTAAATTTAGTTTGGTGGGTAATAGTCTGCCAGGCCGATTTTTAACTTTCCACTTGGCTCTCCATGAAGTTCAGGGTTGCACTGTTCCTGGCTGCTTCCACTGGTTGTCACTGGCACTTGGGCAATAGACAAGGGAGCTGTAACAACTTTTAATTATGAATATGTACTGTATGTCCCCTTGGCCCACAACTAGGAGGTTCATGGCCAGTGGTGCAGGCTGGGGGGGGGGGGCGGGGGGGCTATAAATGTTTGGGGAATGGCCTAGTGAGCTCTTTGTCACTGGGCTGTGGCCTGGGGAGGTCTATGCCGTAGGGCTTGTGCTAACTAGGCCAGAAGCCTGTGTGGACCTTGCACAATCCCTTAAGCTTCTCCGCCTGGTTGAGAGAGGGTTCAGCACCCAAGGTGGAAAGCCAGAAAAAGACCTGCTGGGGAAGGGGGGGGGGGGGGGGGGGTGAAGTCTACCCTCAGAGGATCCCGAGACTCCCTTTGGATGGAGGAGGACTGTGGCGGAGTCTGGAACCCATGTTGCTGGAGGAAATTGAGACCCTAATCCTTTCTCTCTGTGAGCCAGGGCATTAAAACCTTGAAAAAGGCTAAAGCGACTGGCGCCCTTCATTGTTTAACTCTCCACTGAGGCTATGGATATACCCGAGGGTAATGTCAGCCTCCCCCTGCATCAACTGTTTTCTCTTCCACCGGTCTAGGGGTACAAATCTAAAGATAAATGTATGTCTAAAGCAACTACCAGTGATAACTCAAAATTGTGTTTGTTGGAGGTATTTTGAACTATAGATAGCTCTGCTCTCTCCTGTAAAGCTGTTCTCTCACGTGTATGCTGTTCTCCAATGCAAGTAAAGCTGAAATCTACATTCCTTTAAGATCTCAGTGCCCCACCTTATCACATGGTCATCATTTTTTTTCCCCAGGTAAACATCTACAAACTTTCAATGGTTGTCCACAATGGGCACTGTAAATGGGTTTTTTATGCTTCCTATGTGCTTCCATTCTTCTTTATTGGTCATATTCATAGTAGCTTTACAAGCCAGCATACTTGGACTTGCGTTTTTAGTTCAAGATGATTACATCAAGACTGGACAAATCCCAGGAGCCAGGTAGCCAATGCCCCTTCACAATTGTAACGATGTAACTTGTGGCTAATTTTTTAGATTTCCTGTAGTTGTTGCCAATGGAGCCGGAAAAAAATAACAAACTTCTGGCTCCTGGATTGGGCACACTGGTTCCCGAATTCCATAATAACTTGACCACCCTTGGATGAAATGGTGACCTTTTTATAAAACATTGAAGAGCACGCCCATAGTGACTTTTGGAGTTATTTGGCCGTCTTGGTCTGTGAAAATGTAGCCTAGATTGCGCTTGATTGTCTAGGTAGCGAATGTTGTGGAAATAGCCTGCTTCCGGCATTCAGTTTCACTGAAGGTTAAGAGAAGGAAAGCTGAATGTTCCTGCCAGAAAAACAACCATTGTCCTACTGCTCTTCATGGCCAGTCGCAGAGCCAGGTAAGCAGAAGAGGATGACCACCAAACGCTAACCACAGGAAATGCAGAGGCAGCTGGTGGCGGGTGTATAGCGGTGTCCATGTTATGATGGAAGCGCCAAAGCATAGCCCAGATGTCACCTGCCCATATTGGTCCTTTTCTTGATTGTAAGTGGACACTATTTTGAACTTGTAGTGCCACTTAGGTCTGTTGCACCGGGTCTCTCCTTTTACCTATTGTAATATTTGGGGGGGGGGGGGGGGCAGATTACCAGTCAGCCGCATTGGTGAAAGCAAACAGTCTTTATCAAAAGGTAAAATGAAAAAAAGTTGACTTCGGCAATAAACAAACAAATCAGTCCACACTTCAGGTACACAGAATAAGACTTTGGTTCACCACCAGCATAAGCTTGTCCCACCATAGGGTGTTTAAGGTTCCCGCCTACTTCAGGGGTCCTGAAAATGTCGCAAGACCTCAGCAGCAGCATCTCAGTAAAAAGACTATCCGCAGGTCTTGCGATAATTTCAGGACCCCTGAAGTAGGCGGGAACCTTAAAAACCCTGTGGTGGGACAAGCTTATGCTGGTGGTGAGCCAAAGTCTTATTCTGTGTACCTGAAGTGTGGACTGATTTGTTTGTTTATTGCTGAAACTCTGTTGCACCAGGTCTCTCCTTTTACCTATTACCAAACAAAGCAGTCCACACTTCAGGTACATAGAATAAGACCTTGGCTCACCACCAACATAAGCTTGTCCCACCACAGGGTGTTTAAGGTTCCCGCCTACTTCAGGGTCCTGAAATTGTCGCAAGACATCAGCAGCAGAATCTCAGTAACAAGACTGTCCGGAGCAACACACAACTATCGTCCTCCACTCAACACCTCGCAGACACCTGCTTCCTGCCCTTTTCAGCCCTCTCTTGCAGGTGTATTACCACCTTCAGGACCAAAATACACGTGATAAGGATTGGAGGCTCTTCCTGACTTAAAACCTCTCCTAGCCTCCAAATTCTGGGTCCCGTGTGAGAATTTAACAATCCTGGGAGAACTGCAAGTCCATCTGTTCCCCTTTTCTGGATCACCCCTGCATGGGTGAAAATCCCTGAGTACTCCTAAACTGTCTCTTGTTGTCCCCCTTCACCACAACCCAAACAGCGGATGATTTACAGGCACTGTATACCTATTTTCCAGGAGCCATTGATGGTGTCCCGTACACTATTGATTAATTTATGGGTGAATCATCTCTGTCCATCATCTGAGGCTGAGCTGCAACTGTCCCAGTTTTTCCCATAGTGGCAGTACAGACTTTATTTCTATTTAGGCATTTTTTCCGCATTCACATTTATTTTCATTTCCAGTTTACTGAATGGGGGAACCTTTTTAATAGTCCATAAAAAAACATGCCGGAATGCATCAAAACACTGCGAAAGATGCTCCTACGGTAATGAGCCTCATAAAACTGTCATATGAATAGTGGTGTGGACATCGGAACCCCTTCGGAGAACATCTGTCCATCTCTCCTTCCTCCCCTCCCGGTGTGAGGGTGGGAGAGAGGAGACAACTGCTGCATTCCTTGATGTGCCCACAGTATACCCATTTCATTAGTCATAGGCCTCCACCCCCCCCCCCCCCCCCCCGGGAGGACATGCAGTCCTCGGGGCATCTTGTTCCTCAGACTTTTTTCCATGAATAAACTTTTCCTTTCTGTATCTGAGCCTGGAATGGTTCCAGAGACTAAGAGGCCAGACTGGTATTGTAGATCTGCATACTCTGCCAGGTATTAAAGGGATATCCACTCACCGGCCACTTTTATTAGGTCCCCCTTGCTAGTCCTGGGTTGGACCCCCTTTATTAGGTCCTCCTTGCTAGTCCTGGGTTGGACCCCCTTTATTAGGTCCTCCTTGCTAGTCCCGGGTTGGACCCCCTTTATTAGGTCCTCCTTGCTAGTCCTGGGTTGGACCCCCTTTATTAGGTCCTCCTTGCTAGTCCCGGGTTGGACCCCCTTTTTTAGGTCCCCCTTGCTAGTAGCGGGTTGGACCCCCTTTATTAGGTCCTCCTTGCTAGTCCCGGGTTGGACCCCCTTTTTTTAGGTCCCCCTTGCTAGTAGCGGGTTGGACCCCCTTTATTAGGTCCTCCTTGCTAGTCCCGGGTTGGACCCCCTTTTTTAGGTCCCCCTTGCTAGTAGCGGGTTGGACCCCCTTTATTAGGTCCTCCTTGCTAGTCCCGGGTTGGACCCCCTTTTTTAGGTCCCCCTTGCTAGTAGCGGGTTGGACCCCCTTTATTAGGTCCTCCTTGCTAGTCCCGGGTTGGACCCCCCTTTTGCCTTCATTCTTGGTGGCATAGATACAACAAGGTGTTGGAAACGTTCCTCAGAGATTTTCCTCCATAGTGACCTGATAACATCACACAGTTGCTTCAGATTTGTCACCTGCACATCCATGATGCCAATCTCCCATTTCACCACATCCAAAAGGTGCTCTATTGGATGAGATGTGGTGAGTGTGGAGGCCATTGGAGGACAGGGACCTCATTGTCCAGTGGTGAGATGATTGGAGCTTTGTGACATGGTGCATTATCCTGCTGGAAGGAGCCATCAGAAGATGGGGACACTGTAGTCATAAAGGGATGGACATGGTCAGCAACAATACTCAGGTAGGCCGTGGTGATTAAACACCATCCCCCCACACTATTACACCCCCACCAACAGCCTGAACCGGTGATATCCCATCCCCCACACCATTATACCCCACCACCAGCCTGAACCGGTGATATCCCATCCCCCACACCCAGTGGCGTAGCGTGGAGGGTGCAGGGGGTGCCGTGGCCCGGGCGCGATATTTAGGGGGGCGCCAGTATGTGTCACTGGCTGCCTCCTCCTAATTTCTAATTTTGTGTCCCCGGGCTCCGGCTGCCATGTTAAGTGTCCGGCGCCCTGTGATTGGGTGTATGGGGGTCATGTGAGGCGTCCCGCCTCCGCACATGACCCTCATACGCCCAATCACAGGACGCCGGATACTGAACATGGCAGCAAGCAGAGCGCAGGGGAGAGAAGAAAGTGAGCCGCCGCTGTCTTCTCCTCCGGATCGATGCAGCCAGGACAAGAAGGTGAGTGAGAGTCATGTTACTAGGAGGGGGAGGGAGGGGGGCGAGAGAGAGAGACTGTAGGCAGGACAATGTAGTGTAGTATAGTATGGAGGTCAGTGTAGTGGTCGCTATGGGGGGCAGTGTAGTGGACAGTATAGTGTAGTATAGTGGTCAGTATAGTGGTTAGTGTAGTATAGTATAGTGGTTAGCATAGTGGTCAGTATAGTGTAGTTTAGTATGGAGGTCAGTGTAGTGTAGTGTAGTGGACAGTGTAGTATGGTGGTCAGTGTAGTATGGTGGTCAGTATAGTGTAGTATAGTGGACAGTGTAGTATGGTGGTCAGTATAGTGTAGTATAGTGTATAGTGTAGTATGGTGGACAGTGTAGTATGGTGGACAGTGTAGTATGGTGGTCAGTATAGTGTAGTATGGTGGACAGTGTAGTATGGTGGTCAGTATAGTGTAGTATGGTGGACAGTGTAGTATGGTGGACAGTGTAGTATGGTGGACAGTGTAGTATGGTGGACAGTGTAGTATAGTGGACAGTGTAGTATGGTGGTCAGTACAGTGTAGTATGGTGGACAGTGTAGTATGGTGGACAGTGTAGTATGGTGGTCAGTATAGTGTAGTATGGTGGTCAGTATAGTGTAGTATAGTGGTCAGTGTAGTATGGTGGACAGTGTAGTATAGTGGACAGTGTAGTATGGTGGTCAGTATAGTGTAGTATAGTGGACAGTGTAGTATGGTGGTCAGTACAGTGTAGTATGGTGGACAGTGTAGTATGGTGGTCAGTATAGTGTAGTATGGTGGTCAGTATAGTGTAGTATAGTGGTCAGTGTAGTATGGTGGACAGTGTAGTATAGTGGACAGTGTAGTATGGTGGTCAGTATAGTGTAGTATAGTGGACAGTGTAGTATAGTGGTCAGTGCAGTATGGTGGTCCAGTGTAGTGTAGTATGGTGGTCAGTGTAATATAGTGGACATTATAGTATAGTGGTCAGTATAGTATAGTGGACAATGTAGTGTAGTGGACAGTGTAGTTCTCAGTGTAGTGGTCAGTATAGGAATCAGGTAGGTCAGTACTATTGTATTTGAAGGGACCCGGGGATAGCTAAAAGTCCGCAGGTTGGGGGGGCGCAAATTACTTGCCTTGCCCCGAGTGCTGACAACCCACGCTACGCCACTGCCCACACCATTAGACCCCCACCACCAGCCTGAACCGGTGATATCCCATCCCCCACACCATTACACCCCCACCACCAGCCTGAACCGGTGATATCCCATCCCCCACACCATTACACCCCCACCACCAGCCTGAACCGGTGATATCCCATCCCCCACACCATTACACCCCCACCACCAGCCTGAACCGGTGATATCCCATCCCCCACACCATTAGACTCCCACCACCAGCCTGAACCGGTGATACCCCATCCCCCACACCATTACACCCCCACCACCAGCCTGAACTGGTAATATACCATCCCCCACACCATTACACCCCACCACCAGCCTGAACCGGTGATACCCCATCCCCACACCATTACACCCCCACCACCAGCCTGAACTGGTAATATACCATCCCCCACACCATTACACCCCCACCACCAGCCTGAACCGGTGATACCCCATCCCCCACACCATTACACCTCCACCACCAGCCTGAACCGGTGATACCCCATCCCCCACACCATTACACCTCCACCACCAGCCTGAACCGGTGATATCCCATCCCCCACACCATTACACCCCCACCACCAGCCTGAACCGGTGATATCCCATCCTCCACACCATTACACCCCCACCACCAGCCTGAATCGGTGATACCCCCTCCCCCACACCATTACACCCCCACCACCAGCCGGATCCGGTGTTAAAACGTAGGATGGATCCATGCGCCAAATTCTGACCCAACATCTGAATGTTGCAGCTGAAATCCAGACTCATCAGACCAGACAACGTTTTTCCAATCTTCTATTGTCCAATGTTGGTGATCCTGTGCCAATTGTAGCCTCAGTTTCCTGTTCTTAGCTGACAGGAGTGGCACCCGGTGTGGTCTTCTGCAGCTGTAGCCCATCTGCTTCAAGGTTGGGTGTGTTGTGTGTTCAGAGATGGTATTCTGCATACCTTGGGTGTAACGAGAGGTTATTTGAGTTACTGTTGTCTTTCTATCATCTGGAACCAGTCTGCCCATTCTCCTCTGAACTCAACAAGGAATTTTCCTCCACACAACTGCCGCTCACTGGATATTTTCTCTTTTTCCCACCATTCTCTGTAATCCCGAGAGATGGTTGTGTGTGAAATCCCAGAAATACTCAGACCGGCCCGTTTGCCACCAACAACCATCCCACGTTCAAAGTCACCCAGATCCCCTTTCTTCCCCATTCTGATGCTCAGTTTGAACTTCAGCAAGTTCAAACTTTTGCCTTCCCCCATCCCCCCTCCCAGCTCAAATCCTCTCCCTCTGCAAATCCCCCCCCCCCCGCACCAATCGAATCGACCCACCAAAAAAATAAATCATTCCTAGCACAAATCCTCTGCCCCTCAAATTTATCTTCCCCCCCCACTGCAAATCCCCCCCCCCCCCCCCCCAGCACAAATTCCCCTCCCCCCTGTCCCGCCTAGCATAAATCTCCCACCCCAAATTTCCCCTCCTAGCACAATAACCCCCCACTCATCCCTGCTAGCCCACATTCCCAAACTACCCCCCCCCCCCACGAACAATTCATAACCCCTGCCACCCCTAAAGCCCCTCTCCCCAATCTTCTTGAGGTGTCTTCCCCAGCCCCTCATGATACCACAGAGCCCATGGCAGCCTCCCCCCTCTGCTCACCCCTTGTCTCGGCCTTGCCCTGCCCCAGTGTGCAAGCAAAACCCATTGGTTTTTAATGTGAACTGTTAGCCAGGGTCAGTTCGGTTTGTTGCCTATAAACGCACACAGCCCGGCTCGGGAGCACGCACAAAGGGGTGCCTTCTTACCACCCATGAAGGGGTGCCTTCTTACCGCCCATGAAGGGGTGCCTTCTTACCGCCCATGAAGGGGTGCCTTCTTACCGCCCATGAAGGGGTGCCTTCTTACCGCCCATGAAGGGGTGCCTTCTTACCGCCCATGAAGGGGTGCCTTCTTACCGCCCACGAAGGGGTGCCTTGTTACCGCCCACGAAGGGGTGCCTTGTTACCGCCCACGAAGGGGTGCCTTGTTACCGCCCACGAAGGGGTGCCTTGTTACCGCCCACGAAGGGGTGCCTTGTTACCGCCCACGAAGGGGTGCCTTGTTACCGCCCACGAAGGGGTGCCTTGTTACCGCCCACGAAGGGGTGCCTTGTTACCGCCCACGAAGGGGTGCCTTGTTACCGCCCACGAAGGGGTGCCTTGTTACCGCCCACGAAGGGGTGCCTTGTTACCACCCACGAAGGGGTGCCTTGTTACCACCCACGAAGGGGTGCCTTGTTACCACCCACGAAGGGGTGCCTTGTTACCACCCACGAAGGGGTGCCTTGTTACCACCCACGAAGGGGTGCCTTGTTACCACCCACGAAGGGGTGCCTTGTTACCACCCACGAAGGGGTGCCTTGTTACCACCCACGAAGGGGTGCCTTGTTACCACCCACGAAGGGGTGCCTTGTTACCACCCACAAAGTGGGGCCTTCTTACCGCCTACGAAGGGGTGCCTTTTTGCCACCCACAAAGGGGTGCATTCTTAGTTCTTACCACCCATGAAGTTGTATGTGTGAAACTGAATTCTGGTGTCCTTGGTGTCCTTGATGTCATCGGGGTGATTTTCAATAAAGGCATTTTGGAACCTTTGGAAGTGCAGCCATTCTTCTTTTTTAAGGGGTGCATTCTTACCATCCACAAAGGGGTGCCTTCTTAGTTCTTACCACCCATGAAGGGGTGCCTTCTAACCATCCACAAAGGGGTGCCTTCTAACCATCCATGAAGGGGTGCCTTCTTAGTTCTTACCACCGACGAAGGGGTACCTTCTTACCGCCCACAAAGGGGTGCTTTCTTACCGCCCAAGAAGGGGTGCCTTCTAACCACCTGGCAAGCTAAGATGGCACCTGGAGAAGGAAGCAGCAGACCGCTCCGGCGGGGGACCCCAGAAGAGGAGGATCGCAGCTGCTTTGTGCAATATCGTTACACGGGTAAGATATAAGAGCGGGTAAATATAGCATTTTTTTTATTATTATTATTTTAACCAAAAAAAGAACATTTTATCCTTTTAGTATCACTTTAAAGGGCCTTTTAATGTTCCTGTAATAGAGCTTAGTTTGCTTAGTTTTGCAGCTCCATGCTTCTGATCTTGGAGTGACCACACCTAATAATAATAATAATAGTAACATTTTAGAAGCTGAAATGTCATTATATATTATTATCCTGTGTGTACAATGTTTATCAGAATATCAGATTTGTACATCATTGAATTTGGTTGCATTGTTTGGGGTGTGTGTAGGACACAAGTGCGCGTATTGCGGTCGTATTAATGGCGGTCAGTACTGATTTCGTGGCTCTGTATGTGGAGCGCACCGTCTATATTCTATATTCTGCCGGCAGTTTCCTGAGATACACTTTTTCCATCTATTTGATGGAAAAAGTGAGATTTGCATGTACAGGCATGGAATAAATCATTCATTTCAATCCATTCACTTAATCTGCGTGACGGTGAGATAATTTGGGTGCCGGCGTGTGCTCGGGGGAGATAGGCAATGGCGGGGCCGTGCGCGGAGCGCTGCCGATCAATAACCCCTATCTTGGCGAGGTCAGGACGGGCGGAAATGACTTTCTGGTACAACAGCGGCGCGCGGGTCAGAGGTGTATCGCTTACAATTATTTCATAACAAATATTGTATTGATAGAACGGGGCGATCGCCGCGCCTGGATCACGGAATGACGACGCCCTCTGAATGGCGAATGACCCTTAATTGGGGCGTCTGTGAAGACGAGGGACTTAACTGTGAAATGGACGTCTGTTTTCCCATTAGAGAAAGAGCCATGAAATGTACAATCTGGGCCTCCCAAATCTTTGACATTAATGTTAAGTCTGCCTAAAGCTCTGTGCAGAAGACCCGTCGTTGTGACCCCCCCTCCCCCCCCCTCCGAGAGCCATGAAAATCGGGAACCTGCCCTGGAATTAGACTTCAAATCCGCAAAGTTTGTGCGCTATTTTTAAACTACGGAGACAACAAAAGCGCCCGTGACGGACTCCAGAAACCTGGTCTAGTTCTGGGGAAGAAATAATCTTCTGTGTGTATAAATAATATAAATAATACAAAAATATATAATACAAATATATTAATATATAATAATAATAATAATATTAATAAAAACAATATCTATATTTATTTGAAGAGAGATCGCTAGATAGAGATATAGAAAGAGAGAGATCATTTTTTAAATAAAAAAAAAAATGGAGATATAATAATAAAAAATATATCTATATACTATGTAGTGGGTATAGAAAAGAATCAACCCCCCCCCCCCCCCCCTTTAAAATCAAATTTTGTTGCATTGAAGCCTAAAATGAAGACCGACACAGTTTTTGTTTTATCCAGCTGTATCTACTCAGTGTAACTTATACTATCCAAGTGAAAGATAAAACACCAACATGACAGAAAAAAAATAAAAATTCAAAACAGAAGTTGGGAAAAAGGATCCCCCCATGTCAGTATTTTGTTGGACCCCTTTTGCTTTAATTCCAGCCTTTAGTCTGTTGGGATTTGTCTCCACTAACTTTGCACATCTAGACTTTGCAATATACTCTTCTTCTTTACAAAACTGCTCAAGTTCAGTTATATTTGATGGTGATCATTTGGGGACTGCAGTCTTCAAGTCATTCCACAGATTTTCAATGGGGTTTAAGTCTGGGCTCTGACCAGTCCATGCAAGGATATTCCACGCCTTCTCCAACCACTGTGTGCTCATTGTTGCTGTGTGCTTTGGGTCGTTGTCATGTTGGAAGGGAAACCTTCTTCCCATTGACCACTTTCTGCCAGCAGAGGGCAGTAGATTTTCCGCAAGGATTTTTACAGTATTTTGCCCCATCCATTTTCCCTTCTACCCTGACAAGTGCTCCAGTCCCTGCTGCAGAGAAACACCCCCATATCAGGATAATACCCCACCCCTATACCAGGATATTACCACCCCCCCATAACAGGATATTACCCCCCCATAACAGGATATTACCACCCCCATAACAGGATATTACCCCCCCCCAATAAAAGGATATTACCACCCCCATAACAGGATATTACCCCCCCCCAATAAAAGGATATTACCACCTCCATAACAGGATATTACCCCCCCATAACAGGATATTACCACCCCCATAACAGGATATTACCCCCCCCCCAATAACAGGATATTACCACCTCCATAACAGGATATTACCACCTCCATAACAGGATATTACCCCCCCCCCCAATAACAGGATATTACCACCTCCATAACAGGATATTACCACCTCCATAACAGGATATTACCACCCCCATAACAGGATATTACCACCCCCATAACAGGATATTACCCCCCTCCAATAAAAGGATATTACCACCTCCATAACAGGATATTACCCCCCCCATAACAGGATATTACCACCCCCATAACAGGATATTACCCCCCCCCCCCAATAAAAGGATATTACCACCCCCATAACAGGATATTACCACCCCCCATAACAGGATATTACCCCCCCCAATAAAAGGATATTACCACCTCCATAACAGGATATTACCCCCCCCCAATAACAGGATATTACCACCCCATAACAGGATATTACCCCCCCCCCCCCCCCAATACAGGATATTACCACCTCCATAACAGGATATTACCACCTCCATAACAGGATATTACCCCCCCCATAACAGGATATTACCCCCCCCCCCCCCAATAACAGGATATTACCACCTCCATAACAGGATATTACCCCCCCAATAACAGGATATTACCACCTCCATAACAGGATATTACCCCCCCCCCATAACTGGATATTACCCCCCATAACAGGATATTACCACCCCCCTAACAGGATATCCTGGTATGGGGGGAGGGGTGGTAGTATCCTGGTATGGGGGGAGGGGTGGTAGTATCCTGTTATGGGGTGTTTCTCTGCGGCAGGGACTGGAGCACTTGTCAGGACAGAAGGAAAAATAGATGGGGCAAAATACCATAACATTCTTGAGGAAAATCTGCTGCCCTCTGCTGGCTGGCAGAAGGTTATTAATGGGAAGTCTTTGACAATGCCCTGTGGGATGGGGCGAAACGCGTTGATGCAAATTCCGGTTCCTTAGTGACGCCCCGTCCAGCAAGCGGCGGAACGCATGCAGGGTCGCAATAGCCGAGCTGACTGCCCTGCCGGAACACTGTAAGTGTGATTTTTTTTTTTTTTTTTTTTTTTTTTTTTACCCTTTTATATAATAAACAGGAACCTACTACAGTATATGGATTCTCTTTTCTTCATATATGTAGAGTAGAGTGGTGACTACATAGGAAGATACAGAGGAAGATGCATCTCCCCACTCACCAGTATAAGTTTAATAGACCCACATGCAGTACTGCTAAGGGGTCCATACCATCTGGTGAGTAAAAGCACAAGGGGGTCCTTTTTCCAACTCAGTAATTCTGTTTTTGACTTTTGGATTTTTTTTCTGACATGTTGGTGTTCTATCTCTCGCTTGGATGTTAGTACATTGCCCTTAGTACATACAGCTGGATAAAACAAAAATGGTGTCTGTCTTCATTTCAGGCTGCAAAGCAACAAAATGGGATTATATTAAAGGGGGTGATTCTTTTTCGACAGTATATCCACTGTAACTATGTGATAAGATACTTGGTGTTCAGCTTTAAATAATCCCACCATGAGAAGTCCTTGTTTATGACAGGATCATCCTTCCTGTTATGAGGTGACAATGCATTATCCCGGTCCCCCAATTGTCCTCATGTGTTGTCACCTTGTCACGTGGACATCTGATTGGAGGCTACAAATGGCTGTTTCCGCTCACATTGCACAGATATATTACACCGTTGTCACCCTCCAGAAAACCTGCCTCAAGATGTGCCATGCAACCATCGCTGGAGTGCTTGGAGGCAGGAAGCGGCTGCAAAGAGGCCACGGGAGACCAGCAGGACTGAGATGAAACAAAGAGTGAAAAAAAAAAAGGTGACAACATCGCAAAGAGCAAACAGAACCTCCTTCATTTGGGGTTTCCATGTAGTTTAATGCTTATCCCAGCTCCAGCGCTGAGATCCATAAATTAGAAGGACTCATTGTGGGCAATATTAGCGCTTTCTTTTCTTCTCATCCAATCAGAGCAGAGCAGCGACCCTTTCCTTGCTGTATTCTGTCTGTTCTGTTCTACATATAGGACACTTATCATAGGATGTGGATACATTGGGGTTGATTCAGAGGAGTAACTAGAACCTTCAGGCCCCCCCCCCCCCCCCCCGGTGCAAGAAACCATGAAGGGCCCCCTAGCCGGCACCCTTCCCACACTGATCCCAGGGGCCCTTTACCCCTATCGTGGGACCCTTTATTACAGTCCTGCAGTGGGGCCACCTTCCTGCCATCTTTGGGTTTCCCTCACGGTGGCGGAATGCCAGAGCCCCATTCGCAAGCGCAACCTTTTGCGACCCCGATAGTTCCGCCACTGGTGCCGGTAGTTTTTTTTTTTTGTTATTTTTCTTACCATTATATTTAATTTATTCATTTACAATTTTATTATTTTTAAAAACATTTTTAGGACCCCCGTTTGGGGGGGGGTCTTGGGGGAAATATCTGGGGGTCCAAACATACCTTTGATGTTTCACCTTTTGAGGCAGAAAAAAGAGATTGAGGACGCCTCAATCTCCATCTCCGCAGCCTCAGCAGCACAGAATGAATGGACAGGAATAGCTCTGTACAGAGGCTTCCCGGTCATTTATAAACTGAAGCATAGGAAACATAGTTTACTATGCCTCAGCTATGAACGGGAAAAAAAAATGTTATTAAGGAATCCATTCATTAAGACAAGAAAGGGGCCGGTAGATGATACATTCTCCGACTCCTTCCCCCGCTCTCCATCCTGACAGTATTTGCCACAGCAGCCAACGG
Organism: Lithobates septentrionalis; assembly: GCA_037952835.1. NCBI lineage: Eukaryota > Metazoa > Chordata > Amphibia > Anura > Ranidae > Lithobates > Lithobates septentrionalis. Next base: position 55,077 of record JBBDGP010004319.1, on the reverse strand, counting down.
GAAGTGGGAGGGACAAAACCGGCAATGCTGTGGAGGGGGGGGGGGGGCGATCACAGGGGTCCAGGAGGGGCAGCAGGACAGGGATAAAGAGGCGGCAGGGGCGGCATGTACAGGAACCGGTGCCCTCCATTTCCTTCCTGCGGCCGCTGAATGTCTTTAGGAGGGAGAGGAGGAGAGGCTTTGCATTCGGCAGCTGCAGGGAGCGATCGGTTCCTCTAGATGCCATTGTCCCTTCCATCGTGGTGTATAGAGGGGGGCCAGACGGGCCCCCTGGATCATGGGGCTGGGTCGCAGTCATAAGCCCTGTAGGTATCTATATACAGGGGGTCCCCGAGTTACGAACCTGTTAGGGACTGCCTGCTTGTTCTTAAGCTGGATTTGTTCGTAAGTCGGAGCTGCATGCGCAGAACGGCAGAGACGTCATTTTCCCGATGTTCTGTCAAGTAGCCGCTCATGCGCAGACGTCGTTTTCCGATGTTCTGTCAAGTAGCCGCTCATGCGCAGATGGCATTTTCCGATGTGCCCACTTTTGAAAGGTTGCCACACATGCGCAGAACATCACCCGCCTCCCGTTCGTAAGTAGGAGTCGTTCGCAAGTCGGAGGTTCGTAACTCGGGGACCCCCTGTACGCTCCTGGGGTTGATTTACTAAACTGGAGAGTGCAAAGTTTGGTGCAGCTGTGCACGGGAGCCAATCGGCTTCCAGGTTCTGTTGCCAAAGCTTGTATGGACAATCTGAAGTTAAAAGCGGATTGGCTGCACCAGATTTTGCACTCTCCAGTTTTAGTAAATGGACCTCATTGTGTCCTATTATTATATTTCTGCCGTTATGTGAAACAAATTACAAAGTATCAATTCATAGCAGTGCAGTGAAAGGGTTACCCCCCCCTCCCCCCCAGTGTCCCCTATAAGAAGAATGGAATTACAAAGGAAGCCTCCAGTCTAAGTTCATGGTAGGTGAGGTAAGTCAGAGGGGAGCCGATCGGAAGGAGCCCAGCTGTCCCCGTCCATCTTCTCCAGCCTCTGGATTAGTGGTTTGGGGGGGGGGGGGACATTCCTGGGAGTCGTACGTCACATCAGCAATCGTTCCCTACAATTCATTATATTTAATAAGAACTCCTCATCTCTACATTGGGGGGGGGGAGACCATTTTGATGGATCGTTCTCCATAGCCACCAATTTAGCTGTCTTCTGTATAGAGTGGTCAGAGCCGCAATCGCTGGTTTCTGATTGGTTGCTATGGGTTACTGCTCTCAAATGTTTGCTCTGAAGTGACTGTTCCTATGGCCCAGGGGCCACACCCGGCCCGCCGCTGGATTTTATACCGCCTGCGGCCAGAGTCAGGGATGTATCTTCAATGTGCAAAGATTGAGGGTCCAGGTCAGCAGAGGCTCCCTATGGTCTCTACTGTCATCTGATGTGAGGAAGACTCTGATGAGGACTCTGATGTAAAGGAGGTACACTGATGTGAGGGGGACTCTGATGGGGGACACTAATGTAAAGAGGCACTCTGATGGGGACAGTGATATAAGGGGGACACTGATGTAAGGGGGATTCTGATGTGAACACTGATGTAAAGGGGGGACTCTGATGGGGAAAGTGATGTACAGGGGGACTTTAATATGGACACTGATGTAAGGGGGATTCTGATGGGAGCACTGATGTAAAGGGGGGACTCTGGTGGGGAAAGTAATTTAGTCATGTACAGAGGGACTCTATTGGGGACACTGATGTAAGGAGGGACTCTGATGTAAAGAGGGGACTCTGTTGGGGAAAGTGATGTAAAGGGGGACTCTGATGGGGACAGTGATATAAGGGGGACACTTATGTAAAAGGGGATTCTGATGGGAACACTGATGTAAAGGAGGGACTCTGGTGGGGAAAGTAATTTAGTCATGTACAGAGGGACTCTAATGGGGACACTGATGTAAGCAGGGACACTGATGTAAAGGGGGGACTCTGGGGAAAGTGATGTAAAGGGGGACTCTGATGGGGACAATGATGTAAGGGGGGTACTCTGGTGGGAACTCTAATGGAGACAATAATGTAAGGAGGGACTCTGATGTAAAGCGGGGACTCTGATGGGGAAAGTGATGTACAGGGGGACTCTGATGGGGACACTGATGTATGGAGGGACTCTGATGTAAAGGGGGGACTGTGATGGGGAAATTGATGTAAAGGGGGACTCTGCTGGGAACTCTAATGGAGACACTGATGTAAGGAGGAACTCTGATGTAAAGGGTGGACCCTGATGGAGCACTGATGTAAGGAGGGACTCTGATGGGGACAGTGATATCAGGGGGATTCTGATGGGAACACTGAGGTAAAGGGGGTGCTCTGATGGGGACACTGATGTATGGAGGAACTCTGATGTAAAGTGGGGATTCTGATGGGGAAAGTGATGTACAGAGGGACTCTAATGGGGACACTGATGTAAGGAGGGACTCTGGTGGGGAAAGTGATGTAAAGGGGGACTCTGATGGGGACAGTGATATAAGGGGAACACTGATGTAAGGGGGATTCTGATGGGAACACTGATGTAAAGGGGGTACTCTTATGTAAGTCAATTAGTCATGTACAGAGGGACTCTAATGGGGACACTGATGTAAGGAGGGACTCTGATTTAAGGGGGACTCTGGGGAAAGTGATGTAAAGCGGGGACTCTGATGTAAAGGGGGGACTCTGGGGAAAGTGATGTATTGAGGAACTCTGATGTAAAGGGGGGACTCTGGGGGGCACTGATTTGACATAAGGGGGGAATTTTCTTTGTTAAACTAAAGTTTTTTTGTCTCTCTTGTTCTGAATCGTATCACTCTGATTAAAAAAAATCAAATCAGTTTTATAAATGAATACAATGTAAACATTTTACTTGGATCTTCTTTTCCTGAATATTCGGAGCCCCCCCTCCCTGTAGACCTTTTAGTCCCTCTGTAATGGGCTGTTGCGGCAGCGCCCTCTACAGGCAGATGACGGAGATGTTCTCAGTCTCCTCTATCTGGAGGATCTTCTCTCCTCTACATGAACAGATGCCCAACAGCGATGTTTTTATTCTGTTTATTCTGCTTTGCATATTTCCATTCCAGATAAAGAGCCGATAATAAGTATTTATTTCCATCCATTCTAATAAATTCTGTACATGTTAATCCCCGCGCTCCGTCCATGGTGGTGGTGGGGGGGAGTGGGGGAGGGGGGGATGTCCTTGGACGGGCACAGCACTGAATCTGATTGACTAATATGGGTGTCCTATAAGAACCTGTCGGCAGATAATGGAGTTCTTATCCCTCTATAACACTCTCTGTACTCTCTGCGATTGATTTCTGGTCTCTCCGGTGCTCTGATGCCCAAAGACCTCCAGGGCTGTAGGGGGCCTCGGCCCGGCTTTACACCACAACGTGCCCACAACCGGTCCCAGCAAATGAGATGGTGCTGAGGATTCATCCTGTCTTCCTGTCTTTTCAGCTTATAAAAGCTTTGCTTGAATGTGTTTGCAGTGAGGTGACCCGATGTCTCTGCTTCCCAGGGACAATTTCTAGGGGATAAGTCCCTGGAAAAAAAAAACTGTTAATGGTTATGTCCCTGATTTCTTTACAGCTTTAAAGTAGTTGCAGCCCCATCCATATCCCCAGCGAGGTGACCGGCCTCAGATGATACACAGAGATGGAACAAATCCTCTTACATAAGTTGTACCTGTTTATCTGCAGTCCTCTCCTCTCTACATCCCTTCAAAGTCCAGCATATATAAAGCTTGTCTGAGCTTTGAGAAAGCAGGGGGTGGGGAGCAGAAGTTACACTCTGCAGAGTTCAGTGAGAAGAGCTGATTGGAGGGAAGGGACACACCCCCCTTCACACAGGAACAGAGCCGAGGCTGCCAATCACAGGCTCCTCCCCTGTCACTATTTATTCTCTTGGTGTCAGGAAAACTTGTCAGACGTGATTCATGCAGATAGCAGAGGAAGGAGGCAGCAAAGAGAAATGACACTCAGTGCTCTGGACTGAGACAAGTACACACTATAGAGGGATATGCTTTGTTCAGATTTCATGGCTGAGGTTTACAATCCACTTTAATAATGGCGTCTTCAGCCCAGGCGGCCGAAGGGTAATCCATCATAGCAATGTTTCAGCCATTGGCCTGGAGCACGGGGGGAGGGGGGGTGTACCTGCTGTTGGCTGTGTCCGGGGTTTTTGATGATGTCACCGGCCGATATTACCTGGTCTTCCCAGTCCCTCCCATCTTGGCTTGTGCAGATTTCATTGTGGGAGGTAAATATGTGGACCAATTACTGCCTTGCCCTCGCCGGGGAGGTGGACCTGCAGTGCAGACCTGGGGCACTCCTATAACCCACAGCAAATAGACTCAGGTGTTTATTTAACCACACCTATTTAAGCCCCTCCCACTCTTATCATAATCTGGCCACACCCAATATGCAATCCTGACATACCAAACATAGTTACATAGTTGATAAGGTTGAAAAAAGACACAAGTCCATCAAGTCCAACCTATGTGTGTGATTATATGTCAGTATTACATTGTATATCCCTGTATGTTGCGGTCATTCAGGTGATTATCTAATAGTTTCTTGAAATGATCGATGCCCCCCGCTGAGACCACCGCCTGTGGAAGGGAATTCCACATCCTTGCCGCTCTTTCAGTAAAGAACCCTCTACGTAGTTTAAGGTTAAACCTCTTTTCTTCTCATTTTAATGAGTGGCCACGAGTCTTATTAAATTCCCTTCCACGGAAAAGTTTTCTCCCTATTGTGGGGTCACTAGTCCGGTATTTATATATTGTGGGGTCACCAGTCCGGTATTTATATATTCTGGGGTCACCAGTCCGGTATTTATATATTGTGGGGTCACCAGTCCGGTATTTATATATTGTGGGGTCACCAGTCTGGTATTTATATATTGTGGGGTCACCAGTCCGGTATTTATATATTGTGGGGTCACCAGTCCGGTATTTATATATTGTGGGGTCACCAGTCCGGTATTTGTATATTGTGGGGTCACCAGTCCGGTATTTATATATTGTGGGGTCACCAGTCCGGTATTTATATATTGTGGGGTCACCAGTCCGGTATTTATATATTGTGGGGTCACCGGTCCGGTATTTGTATATTGTGGGGTCACCAGTCCAGTATTTTTATATTGTGGGGTCACCGGTCCGGTATTTGTATATTGTGGGGTCACCAGTCCGGTATTTATATATTGTGGGGTCACCGGTCCGGTATTTGTATATTGTGGGGTCACCAGTCCAGTATTTTTATATTGTGGGGTCACCGGTCCGGTATTTGTATATTGTGGGGTCACCAGTCCGGTATTTATATAATGAAATCATATCCCCTCTCAAGCGTCTCTTCTCCAGAGAGAATAAGTTCAGAGCTCACAACCTTTCCTCATAACTAAGATCCTCCAGACCCTTTATTAGCTTTGTTGCCCTTCTTTGTAGTCGCTCCATTTCCAGTACATCCTTCCTGAGGACTGGTGCCCAGAACTGGACAGCATACTCCAGGTGCGGCCGGACCAGAGTCTTGTAGAGCGGGAGAATTATCGTTTTATCTCTGGAGTTGATCCCCTTTTTTAATGCCAATATTCTGTTTGCTTTGTTAGCAGCAGCTTGGCATTGCATGTCATTGCTGAGCCTATCATCTACTAGGACCCCCAGGTCCTTTTCCATCCTAGATCCCCCCAGAGGTTCTCCCCCCAGTCTATAGATTGCATTCAGATTTTTGCCACCCAAATGCATTATTTTACATTGTTGTTTGTTCAGATCTTCTTTCCACATCCTGCGGAGAAGTTATTGCCCTGCTTAGCTTAGTATCGTCTGCAAATACAGAGATTGAACTGTTTATCCCATCCTCCAGGTCGTTTATAAACAAATTAAATAGGATTGGTCCCAGCACAGAACCCTGGGGGACCCCACTACCCACCCTGACCATTCCGAGTACTCCCCATTTATCACCACCCTCTGAACTCGCCCTTGTAGCCAGTTTTCAATCCATGTACTCACCCTATGGTCCATGCCAACGGACCTTATTTTGTACAGTAAACGTTTATGGGGAACTGTGTCAAATGCTTTTGTAAAATCCAGATACACCACGTCTACGGGCCTTCCTTTATCTAGATGGCAACTCACCTCCTCATAGAAGGTTAATAGATTGGTTTGGCAAGAACGATTCTTCATGAATCCATGCTGATTACTGCTAATGATACCGTTCTCATTACTAAAATCTTGTATATAGTCCCTTATTATCCCCTCCAAGAGTTTACATACTATTGATGTTAGGCTAACTGGTCTGTAATTCCCAGGGATGTATCTTGGTCCTTTCTTAAATATTGGTGCTACATTGGCTTTTCTCCAATCAGCTGGTACCATTCCAGTTAGGAACAATGGTCTGGCAAGTACTTGACTGAGCTCCCTAAGTACCCTCGGGTGCAAGCCATCTGGTCCCAGTGACTTATTAATTATAAGTTTTCCAAGTTTATTTCTGATTTTATCCTCTGGTAATCATGGGGGTGCTTCCTGTGACGTGTCATGATTTAACATTCCGCACGCCTGCAAAATGGTGACAAACTACGATATCGAAAATTTTCTGTAGCTGATGCTTTAAAATCCTTTTACAGTTCAGCGTTATTCATGAATTATGGCCCTAGAATTATTGCTCTCACTCCATTTGGCGGTGATGCATCATGTGTGACACGACCGTTTTTACATGTGCATGCCAGGCCTATTTGCATTTGCGCGCGGGGGGACGGTGTTGCTTTTTAATTTTTTTTTAAATAACTAAACATTATAAATTATTTATATTTACTTTTTTTTTTCATTTACCTTGTGATAGCTTTGGGCAGGTGACAGGTACTCTTTTTATGGAGACATCAAGAGTCTAGGGGGGTCTCCTCTGCTAGCCAAGCACAGATTATGCTTGTTTAGCTGCTTCTCTAGCAGTAACAGCCAGGAAATCAGAAATAACTAAATCCTTCTTGCTTCCGGGATCCAGGGCCAGGACAAAGGGTGGGCAGGAGGGATGGTTGCCCTGGGCGCTGTGGGGATTTGGGAGGTTGTATGAGAGAGAGTGGTTTTGGAGGGGGGATTTTTGTTATGACAGGGGATTTGGGGGAGGAGGATTTATGCTCAGAGGGTAAATTTTAAGGAGTTGAGGATTTGTGCTGGAAGGGGGGATTAGGGGAGGGGGAGGATTTGAGCTGAGAGGGGGGGGGATTTGTACTGGAAGAAAGGGAATTTTTGTTTGGGGGAATTTTCAGGCTGAAAAGGGAATTTATGCTTAGGGTGTAAGTGTGAAGATTAGTGCTTTGTGGGTGCTAGATGACCTTGTCCCGGGATCATTTGTCACGGAGGAGATGGGAGAATGGATGTTCCTCCATCTCCTCAGGGCAGCTGTCCTGACCACTTACCATGCTCCCAGGCTCTCCCCTTCTGGGGAACCTGGAAATGCAGTAAGTGGTCATGATTCCTGCCCACAGAGGAGATGGGGGAACAGATGTTCCTCATTCTCACCTGGGCAGCTGTCCTGACCACTTACTGTGTTCCTGGGATCTCCCTTCCTCTGGGGAACCTGGGAAATGCAGTAAGTGGTCAGGATTCCTTCCCCCCGAGGAGATGGGGGAATGGATGTTTCTCCATCTCCTCTGTGGGCAGCTGTCCTGACCACTTACCCTGTTCCTCAGCTCTCACGCTCCTCTGGGAATGTGCTAAGTGGTCCGAATGCCTGCCCATAGAGGAGATGGGAGCACGGATGTTCCTCCATCTCCTCTGTGGGCAGCTGTCCTAACCTCTTACCCTGTTCCTGGGCTCCCCCGTTCCTCTGGGGGACCTTGGACTGTGGAGAATGGTCAGGATGCCTGCCCATAGAGGAGATGGGAGCACGGATGTTCATCCATCTCCTCTGTGGGCAGCCGTCCTAACCACTTACTCTGTTCCTGGGCTCTCCCGTTCCTCTGGGGGACCTTGGACTGTGGAGAATGGTCAGAATGCTTGCCCACAGAGGAGATGAGGGAACGGATGTTCATCCATCTCCTCTGTGGACAGTTGCCCTGAATGCTTCCTATGTTCCTGTGCTCTCTCGTTCCTCTGAGGAACCTAGGAATGCAGTAAGTGGTCAGGATGTCTGCCCCCCAAGGAGATGGGGGAACGGATGTCCTGTCCCGGATGCAGCTGTCCTGGCCACTTACTGTGTTCCGGGGCTCTCGCGCTCCTCTGGGAATGTGCTAAGTGGTCAGAATGCCTGCCCACAGAGGAGATGAGAGCACGGATGTTCCTCCATCTCCTCTGTGGGCAGCTGTCCTAACCACTTATCCTGTTCCTGGGCTCTCCCGTTCCTCTGGGGAACCCCTTGGACTGTGGTAAGTGGTCAGGATGCCTGCCCACAGAGGAGATGAGGGAATGGATGTTCATCCATCTCCTCTGTGGACAGTTGTCCTGACCACTTCCTATGTTCCTGTGATCTCCAGTTCCTGTGGGAAACCTAGGAATGCAGTAAGTGGTCAGAATGGCTGCACACAAAGGAGATAGAGAAACATCCGTTTCCCCATCTCCTTTGTGTTAAATGATCCCGGAAGCGTCAAGGATTTTGGGGCGATGGCTGGAAGTGAGGGGACCTTCAGATCACTTCTATATGAGAGTCTTGATATTAACTACTTCCCATCTGGACGTTTATATACGGATATTGGATAGGAAGTGTTCAGCAAATTATTTAGAAATTGTGTTTTTGACTACAGGATCCTCTTTCATACTAAATATTTCGCCTTTCTGTAGCGGTTAAAAGTTAGTTCGCTACTTTTCCTTACGGCAGATTGAATTTCGGCGGCTGACCCTTCCTATTCCGAACACTTATCACTACGTTGGCTGCCAGTTAAAAGTTTCCAGCTGAGTGTGTAAGTCATTTTTTTTTTTTATTGTGGACTCTGCGGAACGTAGAGCCACGAGGGTTCTGTGACATCGAATATGTCCCCAAGCCGTACACATCTCCGGTGTAAGGCAGGTTCAGTCCTGTAACTCGAGACTCTGTAACAGACTGCGATTTTCCGTCTTTTGGTTTTTCTTTTCATGGCGGAAGAGCTGATCTTGCCTTGATTAAATGTTTTGTAAGTCGGGGATGGATTGGGCAGGGAGAATCGATTCTCCAGGCTCCTTTTCTTGCCCGGCTGGCATGAAGGAATAAAACCTAGAAATGTCAGTTTTATGGTACGAAAATCTCCAGCCACCAGAGCGCGGGGAAAGGGGCATGAAAACGCCTGGCAGAGAGGAGATCTCATTAAAGGACGATCAAAGGACGGAGAGGCAAGAGGTGCCTCCGGAAATCACTCAATCCACAAGTTTCTTCTGGCGTTTATCGCAGAGGAGTTTTATTGGAGTGGTAGGTGCTAAAAATTCATGACGATGTGTACCTACCTCCAAGAGAGCGTACTCTACTCCTCCATAAATGATATATCCCTCTGATAAAACCTTTGACCTATCCCTTTTAGGAGGAGAACTGACCAATCAGAAGGCCGCGCCCTTGGAATTCTTGTCAAAATGTATTCCTACTTTTTTCTTAAACAAAAAAGTTTTTAGGAAGAATTTGAATTTTTTTTTTTTAAATGATTGTTAAATTGTGAATTTAATCTTTTTTTTCTACTTTAAATTGGATTGTGCTTTCTTAGTCCATTTGAAGACTTTTTTTATTTGAAAAAAAAAATGTTCTAGATCATTGCAAGTTGTGTTTTGTTCAATGAGTCCCAAAGATCTGCTCTTACTCAGCTTGGTTACTTAGTAAGAAGGCCATTTACTAGTTATATGTGGGAATATTATTATTTGTCTTTTTTTGTATCTGTAAATCTTTACAAAATGTTACATTTGTAACTATTAGCAACATTTTAAAATTGGACACTTTTTTTTTTATACTTTTTTTTTTTTTTTTTTTTTTTACACTTGCTGAATATTAAACATATTTTCACTTTCAATAAATCTTTATTGAAAATTTTTAAATAAACACATTTTGAATTTACAAAATGTTACATTTGTAACTGTTAGCAAATTTTAAAATTGGTCAAATGTTTTTTCATAAATATATTTTTTTAATATTCTCTTGCTACAGTTATTCAATTTTTGTTTTATTATTCTCGTAACCAACACTTCTTTCTTGCAGACTTTTTTTTATTGTGTAATAAATGTATTGCTATTTTTGACACTGTGACACTGAGCTCCATACAGTCAGTACTGAATACAAATAATAAACACTTCAAACCAATGACAGAGGCACGAGCATGCAGTTCTAAAAGGCGCAGACAATCTTTTAAAATAATTTAAGGAAAAATAAAAAAAAGTCTTTATTTCTGCTAAATTTTTATCAGTCCCCATTTGAATCATATGTTGCTCTCAGAGATTACCTAATTTACCTAATTGTTTTTCCATCTGCTGCAGTAAATGAAGTCCGGTATTGACAATCTTGAGCATCATTATAATGTGTTTTCAATTTTTGCATCATTAGTTCATAGCAGAATATTATTTGTCCACCTTCATGTAACAGGAGGAAAATCCCTCCACCTAAGAATCATTATTTACACACTTTTCCTTCTTTTTTTTTTTTTCTTTCTCTTTTTTTTTTTATTCTTTTTGTTTTTTGTTTTTTTGTTTGTTTGTTTGTTTTGTTTTTGTAGATGCTGTTTTTTTGTTTGTTTGGTTTTTTTTGGGGGGGGGGAGTGTGTGTTGTACGTGCTTTTTTTTTTTGTTGTTGTTTGTTTGGTTTTTTTGTTTTGTTTTTTATTGGGCCCAATGGGCAATCCTTTTTCGTTTTTTTCTAGACTTTGTGTAAAAATTATTTACATCAGCAGAACAAAAATAAAATAGTGCAGTGAGGCACAGTATTGTGTTTGTCACTATTCATCAGTTTAGAGTATTAATAATGAAGGATTCATTTTAATGATTCAAGTTTATTCAAACAATTTTATTGTTTTGTATATTTATCAATATACAATCCCAGATCATCAAATAAAATTCAGATATAGCTCTACACAGAACAGAACACAAACACTCACATATCAACATAAAAAAAAAAAAATATATATATATAAAGCAAAAAACAAATCTTTTTCTTGCGCTCCCTCTATCTATTATATATACATATTATACAATATAAAATTTTAATCATTTGTATGAGCCCCAATGATCCCATAAAACTTCCTCGATCGTAGCATCTCAAAATACTCAAAACTCAGATTGGTAATATCTATTAAAATGTTGATTGCCCTGTGAAGGCATCTCTGCTCTCCAATGTTCTTTAATACTCAGAAATTTGTTCCCTATAATATTTTGTGTAGTCTTTTATTACTGTCTGCCCTACACTAATATTCCGGGCCTTGCACATGCCCCGCCACCCTGTCACAATATCACAACATGCTCATATCAACATATCACAATGCTCTATTGCGCTTCTATAAAAAAAAGCAAAAAAAAAAGTATTTCTTGCCATAACCCGGCATTTTTTTTTTAAATTTTTTTTTTTTCTTTTTTAGTCTCCTCCATTTTCATTTGTCGCTGGGCGTTTTCAGTTTTGCCCTTTTAAATGATTTGTGCCACATAGGAAGATACCGCGGAGATATTTCTGCATCGGCCAATTTCCATCTCTAATTTTTTTTTTTTCATACATCGTGCAGAATGCAGAATAAAATCAGGCGGCTGACTTGGGTGACATTGAATTCGACATCTTTGAAATGGTTTCTCTTCCTCCCTTAGGAATATGTCACACAAGTGCAATTTTGTAGACGCACCAAAATCTCTCCTAAAAGCGTATTTGTTGTTAGAAAAAGATGATTCGACGTGGAAGGGTCATAGTATGGGCTCAGTCACTTTTAACATTTTGGGCCGGTTACAAAATTTGGCATCCGTGCGATCCGAGTAGTGAAATGTATCTGATAGGTTGTGATGGGTTACAGCATTTTATACATTGTATCCAAGAACAGAAAGGAAGCTTGACTAAAGATTGAGACAAGTGGTAACTTTGTTTACAAATATTGGTATAATGTGTATTTTTTTATTATTTATTGTAACAATATTTTGGAGAGTATTTGCAAAGCTGTGCATAGACATGAGATATCCATGTGAAGACCATTGCATGAACATGTACGCTCCGTGTTCTTGAAGTGTATATGGAGTTTGCAGATCGGCCTGTCTGGGACAACATTAGTGACTCCAACACCATCCATAAACGAACGATGATTGGCTGGTCCGCCTTATGATATCATCAATGATACCTTAACAACTTTACGCCTTTGGGGCGTACCGGTATGTCCTGGGATTTTCGTGGTTATACCGGGGTCATGGCTGCAGCTGGTATGTTTTTGTTCAGCCGGCATTGCTCTATGATGTAAAGGTGATCCGAGCAGCTATACATATCATTTGCCAGAACAGGGTCCCCTCCCCAGTGGCAGCCACTCATGCAGGGCGCAGAGGCGCTGTCCATCTAATCCATTAGCCCCGCCTCTAATCTACATGCAGGGTGCCGGACACATGGATTCCAATGGGTTTTTTCTTTTTTTTTTTTTTCTTTTTTCCGAAGCACATGATTAAAGCCTGAGGCTCTAATTGGCTTAAAAAAGGGTGGGCTCAGGGCGCAGAGCACTGCGCCCAGTGTTCACCCAGTTGTGTGACATTAGCGAATTAATATTTGATAACGTCTTCCTGTTTCTCCTCCCGGCCAATCAGGAAGCGGGTCCTGAGACCCGATTGGCCGGAAGGAGAAGCGACCTCAGGGACTCGGGAGGAGACAGAGGGGGGAAGCTGCCGAAGCTGCAACCTGGATGGGGTAAGCGGGGGGGCCTTGCGGGTGATGGGCGAGCGATGTGCAGATCAAGCGACGGGGGGAAGTGGCGAGTGAGCTAGTGACCGTGTTGGGGGATGGCTGGCTGGTTGGGGGGGCTGCGGGCATAATTGAACACCAGCCGCCACTGGTCCCCCCCACCAACTTCCAAGACTCTCCTGTTTCACCGCGGAGCCCAGGACTCAAACCGTCAATCGCACCGGCTGACCATAAAGATGAGGCAGGAACTTGCGTTTCCTGATCATCTCTATGGTCCATGAACCTGGAAGCAACAAGGATTTTGTCACTTCTGGTTCCAGGTTGATGTTTACAAGTCGTTACCGGCATCTGATCAAACCGATCTCTGCTTCATCAGATTCTTTTGAGGGCAGAGGAGAGGTCTGAGGTCTAATAGACCCCCCAGTTGTCTCAGTAAAGAGTACCTGTCACTGCTCAAGCTATCCCCCAAGAGGGATGTTGTTTATCCCTTGTGATAAAGTTGATCAAAAAACATTTTTTACAGAGACTGTGTTGTAAAAAATAATTTTAAATAAGTCAAATAATAAAAATTGAAAACATGTAAAGCGCCCCTCTCCGCTCACAAGCAAAGACCAACGCATACGTAGGTCCTGCGCGCCTATGTGAAGGTATTGCTGCGAATGTCATAGCAAGAGCAATATTTCTAGAATTCTTGTGTAACTGTAAACTGGTGACCTGTAAAGGCTTTTAAAGTGTCACCTATGGAGATTTTTTAGGTACCATAGTTTGTCGCCCACAATTTTAACACGTGACACGTTTGGGATCCATTCACTCGGTGTAACATAATTTTTTATATCTTATCAAACAATTGGGTATTGTCTTTTTGTGCATTAAAATTCAATAAAGTGCACCCCCCCCCCCCCAAAAAAAGTGCTTTTGAAAAACTGCTGAAAAAAAAAATATTTATATACAGGGCTGTCTTAATGTATGGGCATCCCTGGGCACTGCCCAGGGGCCCAATGTGCATGGGGGGCCCCATGAAAATCTTGCATTACATCATACTTGCAAACTGTCCCAGATTTGATGGGACAGTCACGTTTTTTATTAAACTGTCCCGGGACGGAAGTGTTCTGTGCCGATTCCTGGAACCTGTACTGTGCCCCCCTGATCCCAGTATTGTGCCCTTCTGCCTTCCCCCCTGCACTGTGCCCTTTGTGTTGATTAGTCTTTCACTTTTATGGCATGTTTAATTGTCTAAAATCGATTTTATGGAAAGTACTACTAAATATATGTTTAATTCTATCAACTATTTAAACTTTTTCTTGAAAGTAGGTGTGTAAATTGGGGCAGGCTGGTAAGGGCCCCACTGCATTATTTTGCTCAGGGGCCCATGAAGCTACCCTGTTTCCCTGAAAATAAGACCTAGCATGATTGTCAGTGATGGCTGCAATATAAGCCCTACCCCCCAAATAAGCCCTACCCTGTTTCCCAGAAAATAAGCCCTACCCTGAAAATAAGACCTACAAGGACTTTAACTAGGGCTTATTTGGGGGGTAGGGCTTATATTGCAGCCATCGCCGACAATCACGCTAGGTCTTATTTTCGGGGAAACAGGGTATTAAGACGGCCCTGTATAAATATATAATGTTGGGGGGGTTCTAAGCAATTTTCTAGCAAGAAAATGCAGATTTGTACACGTAGGAGAGAAATGTCAGCATTGGCCTGAGTGGGAACTGGTTAAGTACCGTAGTTTGTCGCCGGGCGCACACAATTTTAAAGCAAGACATGTTGAGTATCTATTTGCTCGGCGTAACATCATCTTATATATTTTTTTTTTCCAAACAATTGTGTATTATTCTGTGTTTTTGTGCATTAAAATGAATTGAAGTGAATGTTTTCCCCAAAAGAAATAGAGTTTTGAAAAATCGCTGCGCAAATATCACGTGACAAAAAAAATTGCAACAACAAACCTTTTTATTTCTCCCGGGCCTTCGCTTTCAGAAAATATATCATGTTTATGGGGTTTCTAAAGAGTTATCGAATAAAATCTGCAGTTTTCCACTTGTACGTGAGAAGTGTCAGGATTGGCCTAGGCAGCCGCCTTGCTTTTATTAGTGATTGCAGGAGAATATTAACTCCTCGTGGCCCAGGTTGATGTGAGATTGCGGTAACAGAAGTGAATTGCGCAATAGGAGGGTTTTACGTTCAAACCTAAAAGGCAGAAATGAAATTATTGGTTTTGTCACTTTGTCACCTATCCTTTGCAATGTAAATCTACAAATCATTCCTCTTCTATTGTTTTATTCACGTCATTGGATTGGACGATTCTTAGTTTTTATTTTCATATTTTTTTTGTTAAATACAAAAAATCTGTTTCCAAATTCACCGAATAACCTCGTTATCTTGCCGCTGGAGCTCTGCATGCCATTAGTGTTTCTTACAGATTATAGACGAATTTCCTCCCCCCCCCCCCCCCCCCCCCCCTCCACATATGCTTTTATATTGGCGGTATAATGAAGAACATAAATGTCCCCGGAAATATCGCTGGTTTTTAACCTTTTTAACTATTTTACCGTCAAGTGACTATTTTATAGAATGTTTCATATGTTAACTTTTATGGGTTATTATTAAAAGAGTCACCAAAGTCAATGTGTCACTTGAAGCGAATGAAAGCTTTATTAGTAGTGGAAACATTCTGGGATTGGTGCCACTTGTTTAAAGGAGAACTGTACTTTACAAAAGTTACCAGCGCTTAATGAGTTTTTATCCTTAACAGGCCACTTTCTTTTAAAATCCCAAAAAAAATTTTTTTTTAAAAATCATACTTTTAACAAGCTTTAACTGGGCAACCAAGCTTTAACTGGGCGACACAGAGGCTTAGTGGTTAGCACTTCTGCCTGGTTGTTGGTTCAAATCCCAACCAACCCACTAACTGCATGGAGTGTGCATGCTTCATGGGTTTCATGGGTTTCCTCCTACACACCAAAGACATGCTGGTAGGTTAACTGGCGATGGTCTAAATTGACCCTAATATTTGGATGTTGCACATCCCACAGATGCTTGATTGGATTAAGATCTGGAAAATTCACCAGTCAACACCTTGAACTCATTGTTCCCCAAACCATTCTTGAATTTTGCAGACCAGGCCACCTTCTGCCATTGCTCAGCGGTCCAGTTCTGATGCGCTCGTGCCCATAATAGGCTCTTTTGGCTGTGGACATGGGTCAGCATGGGGCACCCTGACCAGTCTGCGGCTACACAGCCCCATACACAACAACCCGCGCTGCTCTGTGTGTTCTGACACCTTTCTATCAAAGCCAGTATTCACTTAGAGCTCCAGTAGCTCTTCTATTGGATCAGACTACACAGGCCAGCCTTCCCTTCCCACCTCCATCAATGAGCCTCCCCACCTCCATCAATGAGCCTCCCCTCCTCCATCAGTGAGCCTCCCCTCCCTCATCAGTGAGCCTCCCCTCCCCCATCTCCATCAATGAGCCTTCCCTCCACACCTCCATGAATGGGCCTTCCCCACCACCATCAACGAGCCCCCCCCCCCCCACTTCCATCAATGAGCCTCCCCCCCCCACTTCCATCAATGAGCCTCCCCCCCCCACTTCCATCAATGAGCCTTCCCTCCCCAACTCCATCAATGAGCCTTCCCTCCCCCACCTCCACCAATGAGCCTCCCCTCCCCTCCTCCATCAATGAGCCTTCCCTCCCCCCCACTTCCATCAATGAGCCTCCCCCCCCACTTCCATCAATGAGCCTTCCGTCCCCACCTCCATCAATGAGCCTTCCCTCCCCACCTCCATCAATGAGCCTTCCCTCCTCACCTCTATCAATGAGCCTCCCCTCCCCTCCTCCATCAATGAGCCTTCCCTCCTCCACCTCCATCAATGAGCCTTCCCTCCCCTCCTCCATCAATGAGCCTTCCATCCCCACCTCCATCAATGAGCCTTCCCTCCCCACCTTCATCAATGAGGCTTATCTTCCCACCCCCAGCAGTGAGCCTTTCCTCCCTATCAATGAGCCTTGGCCACCCATGACCCTGTCACTGGTTAGCTGGTTCTCCTTCCTTGAACCCCCTTTAGTCAGTCCTGACCACCGCAAACCGGGAACATCTCACAAGAGCTGCGGTTCTGGAGTTGCTCTGACCCAGTCGTCCAGACATTACAATTTGGTCCTTGTCAAAGTCCCTGAAATCCTTACTTGTCCATTTTTCTGTTTTCAACACATCAACTTCAGGGACAACATATTCACTTGCTGAGTGATATATCCCACCCACTTTCCCGCCCACCCACCTTTCCCTCCCACCCACCTTTCCCTCCCACCCAAATGTCATGGTAACCAGATAATCAATGTTATTCACCTTATCTGTCAGTGGTCAGAATGTTATGGCTGTTCGGTGTATGTAAAACGCTGCATTGAAGTCAGCTTTCAAATCTGCAGTGTTTTTTTCCTGGTGATGCTGCCCTGAAGGTCCATGTTTAGGCACTTCCTGTTATCAGGTGAACACGTTTTGTCCCTGTCCCCCAATTGTGCTTCTGCGTTGTCACCCTGTCACACGGGATTCAGGGGGAGTGCCATTTAACATGATGAGTAAGTGAAGAATCTTGGAGAAGTCCAGGGTAGCTCTGGTAACATAGGTTAGCAGCTGGAGGAGGGATCCCAGGCCTGGGGACAAAGGACCATTCCAACAGTATTTGTCTCATTGAAGTCCAGAGTGGCTCTGGTAACACAGGTGAACAGCTGGAGGAGCGATCCCAGGCCTAAGGACAAAAAACTATAACAGCATTAATCTCGGTGAAGACCAGGGTAGTTCTGATAATACAAGTGAATAGCTGGAGGAGCGATCCCAGGCCTGAAGACAAAGGACCCATTCCAACACCATTAATCTCGGTGAAGTCCAGAGTAGCTCTGGTAACATAGGGGGAAAGCTGGAGGAGGGATCGTAGGCCCGGGGACAAAAAACGATTACATCAGTATTAATCTCAGTGAAGTCCAGGGTAGCTCTGGTAACACAAGTAAACAGCTGGAGGGATTCCAGGCCAAAGGACTATTTCAACAGCATTCATCTCAATGAAGTCCAGGGTAGCTCTGGAAACACAGGTGAATAGCTGGGGGAGGGATCCCAAGTCTGAGGACAAAGAACTATTACAACAGCATTCATCTCAGTGAAGCTCGGGGTAGCTCTGGTAACGCAGGTGAACAGCTGGAGGAATCACAGGTGAAAAACGAAAGGTTATCCTGCTAAAACGGGAGTACTCTGGTAGTAATTGGGAAGGTGCTTCCCACAGTTGCTGGCTACCTGCTCGCCGATTCTGACCATAAAGGTCTTTTCATCTGGCTGTAAATCATATGCCCAGCTAACTCTTACTCCTTAGATGTGACCTGCCTGAGCTTCGGAGGAAGGGAAGCAGAGAAACTTAAGGGAGTTCTAGGAAAAGGAATTAAAGGGACTTGTCTCTGAGCGTGGTGAGTCCATGGGTACCCCCACTACAGTTGTTTCAGCACACATTACGCTGACAGGGTCAACTTATGTCATCAGGAAATCCACCCTGAGAAATGAACACAGTGCAGCCATCCCAGGAGTGCTGGTAGATGGGAATTGACTGCAACTAGGCTGCAGGAGATCAGCATCACTGAGATGTAACAAAGGACTGAAAAAAAAGTGAAAACAGGGATTTTGTTTAAGAAAAAAATGACAAGGGTAGCTCTGGTAACATAGGTGAACAGCTGGAGGGATCCCAGGCCTAGGGACAAAGGACCATTCCAACAGCATTCATCTCGGCAAATACTAAGGTTGCTCTGTTAATGCGGTGAACAGCTGGAGGGATCCCAGGCCTGAGGACAAAGGACCATTCAAACAGCATTCATCTCAGTGAAGTCCAGGGTAGCTCTGGTAACACAGGTGAACACCTGGAGGAGGGATCCCAGGCCTGAGGACAAAAGACCATTCCAGCAGCATTCACCTCTGTGAAGACCAGGATAGCTCTGGTAATGCAGGTGAACAGCTGGAGGGATCCATGCCTGAGGATAAAGAACCATTCCAACAGCATTCATCTCAGTGAAGTCCAGGGTAGCTCTGTTAAAACAGGTAAACAGCCAGAGAAATACCATGCTTGAGGACAGAAGACCATTCCAACAGCATTTATCTCAATGAATCCAGGGTAGCTCTGGTAACACAGGTGAACAGCTGGAGGGATCCCAAGCCTGAGGACAAAGGGCCATTCCAACAGTATTCACCTCCGTGAAGTCCAGGATAGCTCTGGTAATGCAGGTGAACAGCTGGAAGGATCCCAAGCCTGAGAATAAAGGACCATTCCAACATCATTCGTCTCAGTGAAGTCCAGGGTAGCTCTGGTAACAGGGGTGAACAGCTGAAGGAGGGATCCCAGACCTGAGGACAAAAGACCATTCCAACAGCATTCACCTCCATGAAGACCAGGATAGCTCTGGTAATGCAGGTGAACAGCTGGAGGGAACCCATGCCTGAGGATAAAGGACCATTCCAACAGTATTCACCTCCGTGAAGTCCAGGATAGCTCTGGTAATGCAGGTGAACAGCTGGAAGGATCCCAAGCCTGAGAATAAAGGACCATTCCAACATCATTCGTCTCAGTGAAGTCCAGGGTAGCTCTGGTAACACAGGTGAACAGCTGAAGGAGGGATCCCAGGCCTTAGGACAAAAGACCATTCCAACAGCATTCACCTCCATGAAGACCAGGATAGCTCTGGTAATGCAGGTGAACAGCTGGAGGGATCCCATTCCTGAGGACAAAGGACCATTACAACATCATTCGTCTCAGTGAAGTCCAGGGTAGCTCTGGTAACACAGGCAAGCAGCTGAAGGAGGGATCCCATTCCTGAGGACAAAGGACCATTACAACATCATTCGTCTCAGTGAAGTCCAGGGTAGCTCTGGTAACACAGGTGAACAGCTGGAGGGATCCCATTCCTGAGGACAAAGGAGCATTACAACATCATTCGTCTCAGTGAAGTCCAGGGTAGCTCTGGTAACACAGGCAAGCAGCTGAAGGAGGGATCCCAGGCCTGAGGACAAAGGACCATTCCAACAGCATTCACCTCAGTGAAGTCCATGGTAGCTCTGGTAACACAGGCGAGCAGCTGGGATTTTGTTTAAAAAGCAAATGACAATTTTTTGATACACGCTGCAGAGAGTAAACTGTCATCCAGCAGAGTAAATCTCTCCATTACATTGTAACAAAATCAGGAAAGTTACTTTATTGATCTTCTGCATATCGGAGCCATCCCGGTGCATACTGCTGTCTGCAGAGATTCTCGTACACCATGCGTCTGCAAAGATGTCTCTGGATATTATTTTAAAGGAGACCTGTATGCAGGCCGCCATTACTGATCACCTTTCAAAAATGCCAGTCAGGTAACCGTCATTTTCAGAAAGATATTCAGCAGCGGCAGGAATTGTTGGCAGTGATGGGGTCAGCCGCGGATTTCCTGCGCGATGGAAACGCTGTGACCTCAGATTATGTGAGGAGATGGGAGCCGGGCTCAGGGGAAGTGACCCAGCTGTCCTGTACAGGGAGGATGGGAGAGCGCAGAGATATTGATGGCGGACAGATGTCGCGCTCATCCCTCCTGGCGATGACTTCATCGGACACTTGTTTGGCAAAAACTCAGCGCGGCGTCTTTAGGGGGATTTTTAGGATCTATAATTTATTCCCCGAAATTCCCCAGAGGACTCCGGGCTTCTGGAGAGCGAACGTTACTCTGGTCACCTGTTCATCTGCTCAGCGCTCACCGCCGCCGTCCAGACAGCCCATCCTCCGCAGTGTAAGAATGGACTCCGCCCCCAACATGGGGAGACGATTCTATTCCATTGTCACCAAGCCGAATATATCAGAGCCGAGCAGCAGGCTGGCAGGGAAGAGGTTAAAGTTCTATGTTCAGGGAAAAAAGTTCCCCATCGGAGCCCCCCTTACATCAGAGCCCCCCCTTACATCGGAGTCCCCATCAGAGCCCCCCCTTACATCGGAGTCCCCATCAGAGCCCCCCCTTACATCGGAGTCCCCATCAGAGCCCTCCCTTACATCGGAGCCCTCCCTTGCAGCAGAGTCCCCATCGGAGCCCTCCCTTGCAGCAGAGTCCCCATCGGAGCCCTCCCTTGCAGCAGAGTCCCCATCGGAGCCCTCCCTTGCAGCAGAGTCCCCATCGGAGCCCTCCCTTGCAGCAGAGTCCCCATCGGAGCCCTCCCTTGCAGCAGAGTCCCCATCGGAGCCCTCCCTTGCAGCAGAGTCCCCATCGGAGCCCTCCCTTGCAGCAGAGTCCCCATCGGAGCCCTCCCTTGCAGCAGAGTCCCCATCGGAGCCCTCCCTTGCAGCAGAGTCCCCATCGGAGCCCTCCCTTGCAGCAGAGTCCCCATCGGAGCCCTCCCTTGCAGCAGAGTCCCCATCGGAGCCCTCCCTTGCAGCAGAGTCCCCATCGGAGCCCTCCCTTGCAGCAGAGTCCCCATCGGAGCCCTCCCTTGCAGCAGAGTCCCCATCGGAGCCCTCCCTTGCAGCAGAGTCCCCATCGGAGCCCTCCCTTGCAGCAGAGTCCCCATCGGAGCCCTCCCTTGCAGCAGAGTCCCCATCGGAGCCCTCCCTTGCAGCAAAGTCCCCATCGGAGCCCTCCCCTACATGAGTTCCTATTTTAGTCCCCATGACATTGGAGCCCCCCTCACATGAGTGTCCCCATGTGAGTCCCCCTCACATGAGTGTCCCCCTCACATGAGTGTCCCCATGTGAGTCCCCCTCACATGAGTGTCCCCATGTGAGTCCCCCTCACATGAGTGTCCCCATGTGAGTCCCCCTCACATGAGTGTCCCCATGTGAGTCCCCCTCACATGAGTGTCCCCATGTGAGTCCCCCTCACATGAGTGTCCCCATGTGAGTCCCCCTCACATGAGTGTCCCCATGTGAGTCCCCCTCACATGAGTGTCCCCATGTGAGTCCCCCTCACATGAGTGTCCCCATGTGAGTCCCCCTCACATGAGAGTCCCCATGTGAGTCCCCCTCACATGAGAGTCCCCATGTGAGTCCCCCTCACATGAGAGTCCCCATGTGAGTCCCCCTCACATGAGAGTCCCCATGTGAGTCCCCCTCACATGAGAGTCCCCATGTGAGTCCCCCTCACATGAGAGTCCCCATGTGAGTCCCCCTCACATGAGAGTCCCCATGTGAGTCGCCTATTACATTAGAGCCACTGTAGGTGTCCCTCCTTACATGAGAGTCCCCATTGGAGATCCCCTTACATGAGAGTCCTCGTTGGAGTCCCTGTTGGAGTCCCCTCTTACATCAGAGGGTTGGTTAAAATCTTGGCCTATAGGCCGTAATTTGGAGACCTCAGCACCCGGGGCGGCTGTTAAACATACCCATGGAGTGCGGCCCCCCTGCACTTCATGAATCAAATACTTCTGGGGGGGGGGGGACGACATTAAGCTGGTTCTCTCTTATGCTGTCTGATGCTCCAGGTTGTGGGCGGCCTTTGCCATCTTTCTATACAATGTAGGACTGCTGGTCCTGCATTGTACACGACGACGTCAGAGAGCGGCAAATGGCTGGGCAATGAAGTGACTTCACAGGTGAGACCCTCTTACATGAGGGGGATAATGAAAGCTCCAGGATCCCCGGTGATCCTGCCATTGAGGCCCTTGTTCAGGCACTTCCTGTTATAAGGTGACAACGCTCTGCCCCTGTCTCCCAATTGTTCTCCTGTGTTGTCACCCTGTCACAGTGGTCTCCATTGAAGACGGGTGGCAGTTTCACCCGACATTACACAGCTATGGCCCACGTGATCACCGACAGAGAAACTCCATGCAGCCATAGACATGAATTTGCAGTAAAAAGTGAAAACAAGGATTTTAGTCGACTGTTTCCAATACACAGAGCAAAGTAATCGTCATCCACTTCAGGTTCACCTCTGCTCTAAAATGCCCCCCGTCCCCCCCCGACAGCCCCCACTTG
Organism: Lithobates septentrionalis; assembly: GCA_037952835.1. Lineage (NCBI taxonomy): Eukaryota > Metazoa > Chordata > Amphibia > Anura > Ranidae > Lithobates > Lithobates septentrionalis. The sequence continues at coordinate 32,325 of JBBDGP010004319.1, read as the reverse complement.
TCTTTCTTACACCTTCCTGCAACTCCGTTCAGAAACTGGGCATAGCCTTATGTACCCTCCCGGGACTGAAGTCTTTCCTTTATAAAATATATTATTTTATTTTTTATACTAACACATTTTAACAAAAAAAAGTGTGTATCATTGATATCACATTTTATGGCAGCTTTCTTCTGACAATGAGCTGCACATAGAAGTCTATGGGGGGGATAGGCCGGGGGGGGGGGGGGGGGGGGGGGTTGGACTGTTTCTGCTCATATGAAGACTGTCATACACTTTCCTTGGAATGCTGCAAAGGGCAGATGGCGCCACCTGCTGCCAAGTTACAGTATACAGTGTCTCACAAAAGTAAGTACACCGCTCAGTCACATTTTTGTAAATATTTTCTTCTATCTTTTCATGTGACAACACTGAAGAAATGACATTTTGCTACAATGTAAAGTAGTGAGTGTACAGCTTGTATAACAATGTAAATTTGCTGTCCCCTCAAAATACCTCAACACACAGCCATTAATGTCTAAACCGCTGGCAACAAAAGTCAGTACACCCCTAAGTGAAAATCTCCAAATTGGGCCCAAAGTGTCAATATTTTGTGTGGCCTCCATTATTTTCCAGCACTGCCTTAACCCTCTTGGGCATGGAGGTCACCAGAGCTTCACAGGTTGTCACTGGAGTCCTCTTCCCCTCCTCCATGATGACATCACAGAGCTGGTGGATGTTAGAGACCTTGCGCTCCTCCACCTTCCGTTTGAGGATGTCCCACAGATGATCAATAGGGTTTAGGTCTGGAGACATGCTTGGCCAGTCCATCACCTTTACCCTCAGCTTCTTTAGCAAGGCAGTGGTGGTCTTGGAGGTGTGTTTGGGGTGGTTATCATGTTGGAATACTGCCCTGCGGTCCAGTCTCTGAAGGGAGGGGATCATGCTCTGCTTCAGTATGTCACAGTACATGTTGGCATTCATGGTTCCCTCAATGATCTGTAGCCCCCCAGTGCCGGCAGCACTCATGCAGCCCCAGACCATGACACTCCCACCACCATGCTTGACTGTAGACAAGACACACTTGTCTTTGTCCTCCTCACCTGGTTGCCCCCACACACGCTTGTCACCATCTGAACCAAATACGTTTATCTTGGTCTCATCAGACCACAGGACATGGTTCCAGTAATCCATCTCCTTAGTCTGATTGTCTTCAGCAAACTGTTTGTGGGCTTTCTTGTGCATCATCTTTAGAAGAGGTTTCCTTCTGGGATGACAGCCATGCAGACCAATTTGATGCAGTGTGCGGCGTATGGTCTGAGCACTGACAGGCTGACCCCCCCACCCCTACAACCTCTGCAGCAATGCTGGCAGCACTCATACGTCTATTTCCCAAAGACAACCTCTGGATATGACGCTGAGCACGTGACCTCAACTTCTTTGGTGGACCATGGCGAGGCCTGTTCTGAGGGGAACCTGTCCTGTTATACCGCTGTATGGTCTTGGCCACCGTGCTGCAGATCAGTTTCAGGGTCTTTGCAATCTTCTTATAGCCTAGGCCATCTTTATGTAGAGCAACAATTCTCTTTTTCAGATCCTCAGAGAGTTCTTTGCCATGAGGTGCCATGTTGGACTCCCAGTGACCAGTATGAGAGAGTGAGAGCGATAACACCAAATTTACCACACCTGCTCCCCATTCACACCTGAGACCTTGTAACACTAACGAGTCACATGACACCGGGGAGGGAAAATGGCTAATTGGGCCCAACTTGGAGATTTTCACTTAGGGGTGTATTGACTTTTGTTGCCAGCGGTTTAGACATTAATGGCTGTGTGTTGAGTTATTTTGAGGGGACAGCAAATTTACACTGTTATACAAGCTGTACACTCACTACTTTACATTGTAGACAAGTGTCATTTCTTCAGTGTTGTCACATGAAAAGATAGAAGAAAAGACACAAATGTCACTGAGGGGTGTACTTACTTTTGTTAGATACGGTATATGGAACTGTACAGTTTTTAATGTCCTTGTAATCTTAATAGTCTTATTAAACAGATTGTCAGTAGTGTCTAAATCATTACAAGTACTAAACGTCGTCGGTGAGACAGGTCTGTATGTTAATGGCCATGTGAAGAGGGGTGGCTCCATATTGATGGCCATGGGGTGGGAATGGGACACCCAACGTGCTAATATAGTTGTGACCATATAATGAACTTACCTGTCCTGGTTCCCCAGAGATCTCCGCTGTGCAGCTTTTCTGACACTACACAGTCTTTTCCTCACACCCTCCAGCGGGCTCCTATGCTGTCCATGTGTTCTGTGAATTAATTTGATATCACTATAAAATATGTTCTTTTAGCTGGGGGAGGGGTATTGGGGCCCACAAGGGTATGTACACCACAAGTGCACTTTCCACCAGCGATAACCTGCCCGCATTGCATAGAGAAGCACATAGACCCAGTAATGATTTCACTGAGTCTAAAATTTTATATGTCATTAATGGAGGGGGGTAAAGTGCACTCTTCTAGTCGTGTGGGTCAGTCTGAAGAACAGATATCAGACCACAGAGGAAGCTGAAGTATTGCAGACTATAATTATTCTTTGCACCACTTTGTTTTGTGGGGGATATTTTACTAACCAGGCACATGACATGCAGATTATGACTTTACAACAAACGTTTTCCACAGCTACTTAATCGTAATCGCTCCGGGCGTGACAAGGTGCCTCCAATCTCTGCTCCAACTTTTCTCTTCTAGTACTTGGGAAAACTTTTACAATCTTAAAATCAAACGCAATTATTTCAGAGAGACAAAAGAGCAATTGTGCTCCCACTTCTACTAATTAACAACCATATGGCGTTTAATTCACTTTGCTGAGCTCTGAGATGCGGCTGATGGAACGTTCGTGAAATGAAGATTTCCGAGGAAGGGGGGGGGGGGGGGGAAGTACAAGAGGATCGATGGGCCCCATTGGAATATGAATTTGTCTGCTGGACTCTGCAAATCCGAAGGGGACTTGTCAGTTGAATATATGAGAAAGAGAGAGAGAAATGGAGAGAGAGAAATATAGAGAGAGCCCACAATAGAGAGAGGAAAATAGAGAAAGAGCGAGAAAGAGAGAGAGAGCGCAATAGAGAGAAAGAGGGAAATAGAGAAAAAAAGAGAGAGCGACAGAAAACAAAATAGAGAGAGAGAAAACAAAATAGAAAGTGAGAGAGAGAGAAAACAAAAGAGAGAGAGAGAGAGAAAAAGAGAACGAGAGAAAGCAAGAGAGAAAAAGAGGAAGAGAAGGGGATAGAGAAAAAGAAAGTGAGAGAAAAGGAGCTGGAAATAGAGAGAGAGAGAGAGAGAGAGAGAGAGAGAGGGAAATAGAGAAAAAGAGAGAGAAAAAAGAGGGGGGGGAGCGAGAAAGGGGAAAAGAGAAAGAAAGGAAGAGGGAGAGAAAGGGGAAATAGAGAAAAAGAGAGAGGGAAAATGAGAGAAAAAAGGGAAAGAGACAGACGTATGTGGAGAGAGAAAGAAAAGGAGAGCGGGAGAGACAGAGTGAAAAAGAGGGAGAAAGAGAGAGAGAGAGAAAAGGAAATAGAGAAAAACATTCAGCGAGAAAAAATAGAGAGAGAAAAAGAGCGGGAGAGAGCGACAGCGAGAGAGAGAAATAAAAGAGGGAGAGAGAAAAAAAGAAAACAAGAGAAATAGAGAAAGAGGAAAAAATGGGAAATACAGAAAAAGAGAGAGAGAGAAAAAAAGACAACTATAGAGAAGGATAGAGGGAAAAAGAGAGAGAGAAAAAAGAGCGAGAAAAATGGGGAAAGCGAGAAAGATGGAGAGAAATGGAGGGAGAAATAGAGTGAGAGAAAAAGAAAAGGAGAGAGAGAGAGCGAAAAAGAGGGAGAGAAAGAGAGAGAAAGGGAAATGGAGAAAAATAGAAAGCGAGAAAAAATAGAGAGAGAGAAAAAAGAGCGGGAGAGAAAGAGAGTGACAGCGAGAGAGAGAGAGAAAGGGAAATGGAGAAAGAGAGAGAGAAAACGAGAGAGAGGAGCAAAGGGGAAATACAGAAAAAGAGAGCGAGAGAGAGAAAAGAGAGTGAAAAAAGAGAGAAATATAGAGAGGGAGAGAGGGAAAAAGAGGGAGAGAGAGAGAAAAATGGGGAGAGCGAGAAAGATGGAGAGAAAGGGAGGGAGAAATGGAGCGAGAGAAAAAGAAAAGGAGAGCGAGCGAGACAGAGATTAAAAAAAGAGCGAAAAAGGGAAATGGAGAAAAACGGAAAGAGAGACAAACATTGAGAGAAATGGAGAAAGAGAGAGACAAAGAGAAAGGGAGAAAGAAGAGTGAAAGAGAGAAAAAAGAAAGACAGAGAAATGGAGTAAAAGAGAAAAAGAAAAAAAGATCGAGAGAAGGAGAGAAGATAAGGAACGGGTTTTCTCTGTTTTTATCCCCTATGAGTAGACCTGATCACAGGGCGGACATCCACCAATGTTACACCCTTATCCCAGGGCCCGATCCCTTCGAAGGAGAACTGAGACTCCTTCCTGATATATGCGGCCTGTCAACAAGTTGTTATACAAAGAATTACTGTAAAGCTCCCAAAAAAGTATATACTTTCTGAAAGCAGAGACCCTGAAGAATAAAATGGTGGCAGTTTCAATTTTTTTCATGTCACGTGAAATTTTGCATAGTTATCAAATGCATATTTGCAGGGAAAAAAATATAATGAAATGGACTTTAGTGCAAACAAACACAACATTATACTAAAGTATTTGGTAAAATATAAAAGACTGGGTTGGGTCGAGTCAATACATACCAAACATGTCAATGCTTAAAATTGTGCATGAACGTGGAATCATCAAAAACGATGGTACCAAAAAATTCTCCATAGGCGACTCTTTAAAAGCCTTTATAAGTCATCAGTTTAGAATTAACTGTGATTTATGTCCCTAAAACTATTACTCTCACTCCGACGTTCGTGACAATACCTCGCATGTGGGGCGCAATACACATGCTTGCCCTTTGCTGCACTTTTTATATTGGATGTGTGCTCTATAAAATATATTATTTCATTTTTTATTCTTTTTTTTTCATTTTTTTTAATGTAATTTATTTGATTTTTTTTACACTTTTTGAATGTTTAACTTGATTGATATCACAAGAGGGCTAGCAAGCCCCCTATGTGTAGCATTAGGCAGGTGACAGGTACTCTATATGGAGATCACTCCAGAACCTACCCCCACCCAAAACTACGCACTAACAGCCCTGAAGAAGGGGGAGTTCGTTCCCCCGAAACGCGTTGGCTTGATGTACGTTTTTACCTTTTCAATAAACATTGTGTGAACCCTAAACCAAGAAATGCTTTTTTTTCTGGACACTCGGCGCTCATTCCATCCCACCCAAGTCTTCTCACTGGAACTATCACACGGTTGGTACCAGAAAGGTGGTAGCCCAAGACCCCCCCAATTGCGTTCACCACCAACTGTCCACTGGTGGGCCCAACCCACTGAAGTAATTTTGTTCCTCATTGCCCACGTGGCCACTTATCAACAACTAGATACAGATCCAGTCCGTCCAGAACGGTCTCCAGCCCAAACCAGATCCTGGGATGGATGATATCATGTTGGCTTGGTAAGAAACCAGGAAGCAAATGCAGAAATGGAAAAAAAATGTTTAAAAAGTTTTCTAAACGTTTACTAGGGCTAGCAGCATAAGGACTAAACAGTTCATGTTGATTGGGAATGTATCGTTCCGCTTTAAGCTGAGGGCCATCTCTAGAGATGTTCTTGGTGAGCAGCAATGCCGGACGCACACAGACGTAGGGAGTTATTGTTGTTTTAGCTTTCATTGACCTCTAATAAGACATTAGGGGCGATAATTGTACGCGTCTGTGAAGGGCCTAATTCCAATGGTGTGTAAAGGCGCCAAAAACGTTCCTGGAGCTGTAATCGGCGGTTACCCACCACAGCCGCCTCCTAGAAAAACATCCATTGAGTTGAGCCCCCTTTCATCCTATCTCGGGATACATCATGATACAATGTTGCGTCGGTCTATAAATCAGTCTTCATGCACTCGGGATGATTCAGTAGAGCGATCCGCCTGTAGCCCGCGGGCTCGAGTTTCACGCCGCCTTTGAGTCGCCCTCCGGGGAAGAGCCGAATGGGGACTTTGCCAAAAACCGAGTTCAAAGCTCCCTGACACTCGTTCTTCTCTCTCTCTCTGGCTTCTGTGCGTCCAATCTGGATCGTGTTAGCGCCCTGGTTTTTACTGCGGTTGGGAAAACGCAACTTTGGGATCCATCCAAGAAGCGTCCCGGCTGATACTCCCTCTCGTAACTTCTTATCTAACATGGAACATCAAATGGCTTGATCCACCAATTAGCTCCAGTCAGAGCCGCTAAGACGAAGCAGATGAATCCATCCATTATCAGACGGAACATCTGACACCTCCAGCACGCCCGGCCGTTGGAAGATCGCTTTATTGAATTTTTGGTTTGTTGGGGGAACACCAAGTGTAAGTTTGTATCACATCTGGAGAGGACGTCAGAAACACCTTGTCAGATTGCTTCATTCTTGAATCGAACGTCTTACAGCTAGACTCAGATCGCATGCCTGATACCTTCCATAATGACCCAAACCAGTTCTGCCTGTACCGGGACAGGATTGTCCACCTCCCAGGGCAAGGATCCAGAACTTCACCCTCCTCCCCCACTGTTAATACATGCTGTAGAATGGGTGTAGCACCCTATGTCTGTTCACTGCGCCAAGGGCAGTTGTCCCTCTTGCCCACCCCTTGTCCCAGCCCTAAATTCTGGGCTATCGAATTGGAGCTTAAAGTAGAACGCAAGGCAAAACTTTTTCCTTTAATTTTGAATGGAGTGGAGAGGGATTAGAAACCCTGTTGGGTTTTTATCACTGTCTCTGCCCGTGTTAGGGAGATTCACCCCTCTCTAGTGGCCCTGGTAACCATGGGAGTAGCATCAGGGGTTGCAGGGGTTGCAATTGTGACCCCCACCCCTAGCTCCAGGGGGCCTACAGCTCTGCTCCCTGATGTCATATTACATTTGATTTCCTCTACAAAGTCCCAGAGCTGGAGTCCAGCTCCGATCCGCCTTGTGTCCCCCAGGGCCCAAGCCAAGTTCTATAATCCAGTAATCCGCTTCCAGTTGTTTGCCTTCTCCACAGTCAACACCTTCCTCTGCTCTCATTGGCTGGGATCATGTCATTACTAGTATGGGGACGAGGCCAAGTCATTACTAAGATGGGGAGGGAGGTGAGGTCATGTCATTAATAGGATAGAGGGAGAGGAAGGGCCAAGGTCATGTCATTACTAGGATGGGGGGCGAGGTCATGTCATTACTAGGATGGGGGAGGTCATGTCATTACTAGGATGGGGGGAGGTCATGTGATTACTAGGATGGGTGGCGAGGTCATGTCATTACTAGGATGGGGGGGCGAGGTCATGTCATTACTAGGATGGGGGGGCGAGGTCATGTCATTACTAAGATGGGGGGGTCATGTGATTACTAGGATGGGGGGCGAGGTCATGTCATTACTAGGATGGGGGGCGAGGTCATGTCATTACTAGGATGGGGGGCGAGGTCATGTCATTACTAGGATGGGGGGAGGTCATGTCATTACTAGGATGGGGGGAGGTCATGTCATTACTAGGATGGGGGGTGAGGTCATGTCATTACTAGGATGGGGGGTGAGGTCATGTGATTACTAGGATCTGGGAGCAAGGTAATGTAATTACTAGGATGGAGGGTGAGGTCATGTCATTACTAGGATGGGGGGAAGGTCATGTCATTACTAGGATGGGGGGCGAGGTCATGTCATTACTAGGATGGGGGGGAGGTCATGTCATTACTAGGATGGGGGCGAGGTCATGTCATTACTAGGATGGGGGAAAGGTCATGTCATTACTAGGATGGGGGGCGAGGTCATGTCATTACTAGGATGGGGGGGAGGTCATGTCATTACTAGGATGGGGGGGAGGTCATGTCATTACTAGGATGGGGGGGGGGGTCATGTCATTACTAGGATGGGGGGGGAGGTCATGTCATTACTAGGATGGGGGAGGAGGTCATGTCATTACTAGGATGGGGGGGAGGTCATGTCATTACTAGGATGGGGGGCGAGGTCATGTCATTACTAGGATGGGGGGTGACGTCATGTGATTACTAGGATCTTGGGAAAGGGGGAGAGGTCATGTGATTACTAGGATGGTTTCTACAAAATATCTTGAATTACCCTCTCAATATGTACATAAATCTCTGAAATAACTCTTTATCTTGGTGCACAATGGAAGGAGCAGGTAGTAGTGAGGGGCCCCAGGACAACTTTTGTATCGGGCCCACAAACTTCAAGCTATGCCTCTGCTGGTATCCAATATCACCGAGAGTGAAAGAAAATCACACATTTCGGGCTGTCACCAAAACAGGAATAGAGGGGGAATCTTCCAAAGATTTGATTTCTTCACTTTGGAAGGATTTCCTCTCACTTCCTGTTTGGGCTATGGGACAGGAAGTGAAGGGAAATCTCCCCGGGGGGACACAGAGGGCAAAAAAAAACTAACAGAGGTTATATCCCTCCCTTATTCCATCTAAAATGGAAAAAAAAATTGAGTTCTACTGTAAAGTCATTCTGTCAGAGAAGCATTATGGGAGCTCTTACTGCCATACTAACCCTGTAGCTGGAATTATAAATAAACCCAATTACTAAAATCTCATCTAATTTGTAACATAATAATGTCTTTGCGAAGTATTCCTAAATGTTCAGCTTTCAATATAATCACCTCTGGTGCTCCTGCCATGAAGGTTCTTGTTCAGGGACTTCCTGTGATAGGGTGACAACGATGTGCCCCTGTCTCCCAATTGTCCTCCTGTGTTGTCACCCCATCCCACAGTCTACAAGCGGCGGTTTCATCAGACATCACACAGACATGGTCCACTGTTGTCACCATCAGGAAACCTATCATGAGAAATGCCATGCAGCCACCGAGAGCATGTAGACAGGAAGTGGCTGCAAAGAGTCTGCAGGAGATCAGCAAAGCTGAGATATAGCAAAGAGTGACCCACTTGAATGGGTCGCGTTGGTGGGCTTGCTGCTAAATTGTGACATGTCGGGCTGTTTTTGCCACAGGTGTGAAGCATCTCAACCACAACATGTAAACACCCCCCCCCCCCCATCCACTGCAATTTGTGGCTTAAGGGAGGGGAGGGCAGTTGGGGGCGCTAAAAATGCGGTTGCTCAACCACACATTTGTACGCCCCCCCAACCACATCTAAACTTAGCCTACCAATCAGGGTCCCTCACCAATGCCAGCATCTTCCCCCCCCCCCCCCCCGGGGTGCCAGTCTTTGGACATCTCCATTGGCTGGTGCTGGATGACATAACTCCTGCGCATGCACAGGGGTGAGTCATTCTGGCACACACAGGGACCGCGCTGACAATATAAGCTGAGCTGCGCATATGCAGAACGCTGCAAGTAGGCTTGTGGGCGGGGCCAGGAAGAGTCAACAGATCTTGTATTTAAAAAGAGTATGGCAGAAGGTTTACAGGAGTACTTGAAGCAACACAGGGGGTATCACTAGTATAACAGGTGCAGTAACACTTGCAGTAATAGATGCAGTAACACTTACAGTAACAGGCGCAGCAACACTTGCCATGTAACAGGCTCAGTAACGATTGCTGTAACAGGCGCAGTTATACTTGCTGTAACAGGCGCAGTAACACTTGCTGTAACAGGCGCAGTAACGCTTACAGTAACAGGCGCAGCAACACTTGCCATGTAACAGGCGCAGCAACACTTGCTGTAAGAGGCGCAGTAACACTTTCCGTAACAGGCCCAGTAACACTTTCCGTAACAGGCGCAGTAACACTTGCCATAACAGGAGCAGTTATACTTGCTGTAACAGACACAGTAACACTTGCTGTAACAGGCGCAGTAATACTTGCTGTTACAGGTGCAGCAACACTAGTGGTAACAGGCGCCGTTATACTTGCTGTAATAGGCGCAGTAACGATTGCTGTAACAGGCGCAGTTATACTTGCTGTAATAGGCGCAGTAACGATTGCTGTAACAGGCGCAGTTATACTTGCTGTAATAGGCGCAGTTATACTAGCTGTAACAGGCGCAGTTATACTAGCTGTAACAGGCGCAGTTATACTAGCTGTAACAGGCGCAGTTATACTAGCTGTAACAGGCGCAGTTATACTAGCTATAACAGGCGCAGTTATACTAGCTGTAACAGGCGCAGTTATACTAGCTGTAACAGACGCAGTTATACTAGCTGTAACAGGCGCAGTTATACTTGCTGTAACAGGCGCAGTTATACTTGCTGTAACAGGCGCAGTTATACTTGCTGTAACGGGCGCAGTTATACTTGCTGTAACGGGCGCAGTTATACTTGCTGTAACGGGCGCAGTTATACTTGCTGTAACGGGCGCAGTTATACTTGCTGTAACGGGCGCAGTTATACTTGCTGTAACGGGCGCAGTTATACTTGCTGTAACGGGCGCAGTTATACTTGCTGTAACAGGCGCAGCAACACTTGCTGTAACAGACACAGTAATACTTTCAGCAATAGGCACAGTTATACTAGCTGTAATAAGCACAGTAACACTTGCCATAACAGGCACAGTAAGGCTCGGTTCACACTGGGGCGACTTGGGATCCGACTTGTACGCCCTCAAGTCGCCCCAAGTCGCCCCAGAAATAGTTTTAATGGGAGTGAACGCTAGCGTCTTAATAGACGCTACTGAAGTCGCTCCGACTTCAGAGCGTACTCCCTGTACTACTTTGATCCGACTTGGTAGGCGACCTGTACCATAGAAATCAATGGAAGTCGCCTCCAAGTCGGATCTCTCTGTAAAGTCAAGCGACTTTGCAGGGAAAACCCCTCCCTCCCCCGCTCCCTCCCAGAGAGCTGATTGGCCACAGGCGAAGCCGCCTGTCATGGAGGCGACTTCAAGTCGCCTTGTAATTTGCTAAAGTCGCGTCGAAGCCGCCGTGCAAAGTCGCGCTGAAGTCGTGTTGCCCCAGTGTGAACCGACCCTAACGATTGCTGTAACAGGCGCAGTTACATAGTTACATAGTAGGTGAGGTTGAAAAAAGACACAAGTCCATCAAGTCCAACCTATGTGTGTGATTATGTGTCAGTATTACATTACATATCCCTGTATATTGCGGTCATTCAGGTGATTATCTAATAGTTTCTTGAAGCTATCAATGCTCCCCGCTGAGACCACCGCCTGTGGAAGGGAATTCCACATCCTTGCCGCTCTTACAGTAAAGAACCCTCTACGTAGTTTAAGGTTAAACCTCTTTTCTTCTAATTGTAATGAGTGGCCACGAGTCTTATTAAACTCTCTTCTGCGAAAAAGTTTTATCCCTATTGTGGGGTCACCAGTACAGTATTTGTAAATTGAAATCATATCCCCTCTCAAGCGTCTCTTCTCCAGAGAGAATAAGTTCAGTGCTCACAACCTTTCCTCATAACTAAGATCCTCCAGACCCTTTATTAGCTTTGTTGCCCTTCTTTGTACTCGCTCCATTTCCAGTACGTCCCTCCTGAGGACTGGTGCCCAGAACTGGACAGCATACTCCAGGTGCGGGCGGACCAGAGTCTTGTAGAGCGGGAGAATTATCGTTTTATCTCTTGATCCCCCTTTTAATGCCAATATTCTGTTTGCTTTATTAGCAGCAGCTTGGCATTGCATGTCATTGCTGAGCCTATCATCTACTAGGACCCCCAGGTCCTTTTCCATCCTAGATCCCCCCAGAGGTTCTCCCCCCAGTGTATAGATTGCATTCATATTTTTGCCACCCAAATGCATTATTTTACATTTTTCTACATTGAACCTCATTTGCCATGTAGTCGCCCACCCCATTAATTTGTTCAGGTCTTTTTGCAAGATTTCCACATCCTGCGGAGAAGTTATTGCCCTGCTTAGCTTAGTATCGTCTGCAAATACAGAGATTGAACTGTTTATCCCATCCTCCAGGTCGTTTATGAACAAATTAAATAGGATTGGTCCCAGCACAGAACCCTGGGGAACCCCACTACCCACCCCTGAGCATTCTGAGTACTCCCCATTTATCACCACCCTCTGAACACGCCCTTGTAGCCAGTTTTCAATCCATGTACTCACCCTATGCTCCATGCCAACGCACCTTATTTTGTACAGTAAACGTTTATGGGGAACTGTGTCAAATGCTTTTGCAAAATCCAGATACACCACATCTACGGCCTTCCTTTATCTAGATGGCAACTCACCTCCTCATAGAAGGTTAATAGATTGGTTTGGCAAGAACGATTCTTCATGAATCCATGCTGATTACTGCTAATGATATCATTCTTATTACTAAAATCTTGTATATAGTCCCTTATCATCCCCTCCAAGAGTTTACATACTATTGATGTTAGGCTAACTGGTCTGTAATTCCCAGGGATGTTTTTTGGGCCCTTTTTAAATATTGGTGCTACATTGGCTTTTCTCCAATCAGCTGGTACCATTCCAGTCAATAGACTGCCTGTAAAAATTAGGAACAACGGTCTGGCAATCACCTGACTGAGTTCCCTAAGTACCCTCGGATGCAAGCCATCTGGTCCCGGTGATTTATTAATGTTAAGTTTCTCAAGTCTAATTTTAATTCCGTCCTCTGTTAACCATGTAGGTCAGGGGTCTCAAACTGGCGGCCCTCCAGCTGTTGTGGAACTACAAGTCCCATAATGCCTCGGCCTATGCTTGTAACTTTCAGCCTTGCAAAGCCTCATGGGAATTGTAGTTCTGCAACAGCTGGAGGGCCGCCAGTTTGAGACCCATGATGTAGGTGCTTCCTGTGTTGTGTCATGAGGATAAACACTGCAGTTTTGGTTACTGAAGCCCCCCGATTCACTCATGAAGACTGAGGAGAAGAATAAATTCAATACCTCTGCCATCTCCCCATCCTTTGTAACCAGATGTCCTTCCTCATTCTTTATGGGGCCAATATGGTCTGTCCTCCCTTTTTTACTGTTTACATACTTAAAGAATTTCTTGGGATTTTTTTTGCTCTCCTCCGCTATGTGTCTTTCATGTTCTATCTTAGCCATCCTAATTGCACCCTTACATTTCTTATTGCATTCTTTATAAATTCTGAATGCTGAGGATGATCCCTCAACCTTGTATTTTTTGAAGGCCTTCTCCTTTGCTTTTATATGCATTTTTACATTGGAGTTAAGCCATCCAGGATGTTTGTTCGCTCTTTTAAATTTATTACCCAATGGGATACATTGGCTAATGCCCTTATTTAATATGCTCTTAAAGCAAACCCATCTCTCCTCCGTATTCTTTGTTCCTAATATTTTATCCCAATTTATGCCTTTTAGCAAGGTTTGTAGTTTAGGGAAGTTGGCTCTTTTGAAATTCAGTGTCTTTGTGTTCCCTTCATGTCTCCTATTTGTGTGATTTATACTGAAACTAATTGACCTGTGATCGCTGTTACCTAAATTGCCCCGTATTTCCACATCTGTTATCAGGTCTGTATTGTTGGTAATCAGTAGATCTAGTAATGTTTTATTTCTAGTTGGTGCGTCTACCATCTGACCCATAAAATTGTCCTGCAAGACACTAAGGAACTGGCGAGCCTTAAATGAATGCGCGGTTCCCTCCGCCCAGTCTATGTCTGGATAATTAAAATCCCCCATTATGATAAGTAGTTATACTTGCTGTAACAGGCGCAGTAACGATTGCTGTAACAGGCGCAGTTATACTTGCTGTAACAGGCGCAGTAACGATTGATGTAACAAGCACAGTAATACTTGCCGTAACAGGCGCAGTAACGATTGCTGTAACAGGCGCAGTTATACTTGCTGTAACAGGCGCAGTTATACTTGCTGTAACAGGCACAGTTATACTTGCTGTAACAGGCGCAGTAACGATTGCTGTAACAGGCACAGTAACGCTTGCTGTAACAGGCGCAGTAATGCCGCGTACACACGAGCGGACTTTACGGCGGACTTTGCCCGGCGGACTGGATTTCGTCGGACAATTCGATGTGTGTGGGCTCCAGCGGACTTTGTTTGCTCAAAAGTTGGACGGACTTAGATTTGAAACTTGTTTAAAATTTATCCGTTGAAATCGAGTCCGGTCGAAAAGTCCGCCGTCTGTATGCTAGTTCGACTTACAAAAAGCCACGCTAGGGCAGCTATTGGCTACTGGCTATGAACTTCCTTGTTTTAGTCCGGTCGTACGTCATCACGTACGAATTCGACGGACTTTGGTGGATTGTGTGTAGGCAAGTCCGTTCATTCAGAAAGTCTGTCGTAAAGTACGTCGAAAAATCCGCCGGGCAAAGTCCGCCGTAAAGTCCGCTCGTGTGTACGCGGCATAACACTTTCGGCAGCAGGCTTGCTTTCCTGGCACAGCATCTGCAGGCGGGGCGGCTGGCTGGCAGGGTGGAGGGCCTGGTGGCTCTGAAAAGGTTGCAGTAGCAGCTCTGGAGGCCGGTGTTTGAGGGTGGCACAGCGGTGTGTCCCTACGCGTTCCCTCCTTGTACCAGAACCTTTCTCTAACCGTAACAAGTGGGTTTCCTCTCTTACACCATCCACTCGCTAATCTGCACCAAATCCTGGCAGGGTCCCTAATTTATAGGGGCTGCCCCATCCAAGATGGCAGAGAGAGGTCACTGTCCAATCAGACAGCTGCTCCCCCTGTGACGCCTATGGAGGCTGCAGAGGAACATCAATCCTACGAGTCTCCACTCCATCTACACAGCGGCAAGACGCCACCTGCTGAAAGGATTGAGAACTACACCTGCCCGTAGGCAGGTAGGTGCATTTTATTGCACGCCTCTGCTGCGATAATCGCCTGCCTGCTCACAGTCTGATGTAAAACCCTTCAGTTCCGCTTCAAATCTTCTATTTAGACAGAACTGGATGCGTCTCCAGTCAGAAGAGAAAATTGTTTTCTAATACATTCTATGAAGAATCTTCGGGTTGTTGTGTTGGCAGAATGCTGATGGTGTTGATTGATGTCGGTCTCTGCGATATTCGGGATATCTCCATGGAAAGCGGCTCTAATCTCCGTCCTCCTATTTATTTGTAATCTGCATGTAGTGACGCGAATATCCCCCTCTGTCGGGGAGGAACGACTGCGATGGCGGAGCGGCGCTCATCGCAGCGGCAATCCCTTCTTTACATTGTGCTTTTGTAGGGAGTGAAAAAGGAAAACATTGTCTGCATAAAGCCGGCGGCACAGAGAAGTGCGCGGGGTGCGCCGGAGAGGCGACAGAACGCTCCTGCAGGCAAATCTTCTTAAGTGAGAAATTAGTTGGGTTTCAGGCAATAATCTTGTTTTATAGAATGCAAGAAGGAGGAAGATGAGTGGCGCCATAAGAGCTGCCTGCATCTGCATATCAAGTATCTGCCATTCCCCGTCCTTTCCTGCAGACGTCTGTCCGGACAATATGGCCGACTGGGTCTTATCCCCACTGGATGAAGCTCTATACATGCAGAGATCCGAAATCCTATGATTCCTCCTCCAACAATCAGCACGTTCTTTAGCCCTTAGCCCACAGAGCTTACACTCTAAAGCGGGACTCAACTGTATCCAACCACCAAAGACGCTATTTATTTAAGTTTTAATATTCAAAGCAAAGTCCCCCATCCATTCATGTCTCCATCCACCCATGTCTTCATCCACCCGTGTCTCCATCCACCCGTGTCTTCATCCACCCATGTCTTCATCCACCCATGTCTCCATCCACCTATGTCTCCACCCATGTCTTCATCCACCCGTGTCTCCATCCACTCGTGTCTCCATCCATCCGTGTCTCCATCCATCCGTGTCTCCATCTATCCGTGTCTCCATCTATCCGTGTCTTCATCCACCCGTGTCTCCATCCATCCGTGTCTCCATCTATCCGTGTCTCCATCCACCCGTGTCTCCATCCACCCGTGTCTCCATCCACCCGTGTCTCTCCATCCACCCGTGTCTCCATCCACCCCTGTCTCCATCCACCCCTGTCTCCATCCACCCGTGTCTCCATCCACCCGTGTCTCCAACCACCCGTGTCTCCATCTATCCGTGTCTCCATCTATCCGTGTCTCCATCTATCCGTGTCTCCATCCATCTGTGTCTCCATCCACCCGTGTCTCTCCATTCACCCGTGTCTCCATCCACCCATGTCTCCATCTATCCATGTCTCCATCCACCCAAGTCTCCATCCACCAGTGAGAAATTCGTTGGGTTTTAGGCAATAATCTTGTTTTATAAAATGCAAGAAGGAAGATGAGCGGCGCCATAAGAGCTGCCTGCATCTGCATATCAAGTATCTGCCATTCCCCGTCCTTTCCTGCAGACGTCTGTCCGGACAATATGGCCGACTGGGTTTCATCCCCACTGGATGAAGCTCTATACATGCAGAGATCCGAAATCTTATGATTCCTCCTCCAACAATGAGCACGTTCTTTAGCCCTTACCCCACAGAGCTTACACTCTAAAGCGGAACTCAACTGTATCCAACCACCAAAGACGCTATTTATTTAAGTTTTAATATTCAAAGCAAAGTCCCCCATCCATTCATGTCTCCATCCACCCATGTGTTCATCCACCCATGTGTTCATCCACCCATGTCTTCATCCACCCATGTCTCCATCCACCCGTGTCTCCATCCACCCGTGTCTCCATCCACCCATGTGTTCATCCACCCATGTCTTCATCCACCCATGTCTTCATCCACCCGTGTCTCCATCCACCCGTGTCTCCATCCACCCGTGTCTCCATCCACCCGTGTCTCCATCTACCCGTGTCTCCATCTACCCGTGTCTCCATCCAGTCGTGTCTCCATCCAGCCGTGTCTCCATCCAGCCGTGTCTCCATCCAGCCGTGTCTCCATCCAGCCGTGTCTCCATCCAGCCGTGTCTCCATCCAGCCGTGTCTCCATCCAGCCGTGTCTCCATCCAGCCGTGTCTCCATCCAGCCGTGTCTCCATCCAGCCGTGTCTCCATCCAGCCGTGTCTCCATCCAGCCGTGTCTCCATCCAGCCGTGTCTCCATCCAGCCGTGTCTCCATCCAGCCGTGTCTCCATCCAGCCGTGTCTCCATCCAGCCGTGTCTCCATCCTGCCGTGTCTCCATCCAGCCGTGTCTCCATCCAGCCGTGTCTCCATCCAGCTGTGTCTCCATCCAGCTGTGTCTCCATCCAGCTGTGTCTCCATCCAGCTGTGTCTCCATCCAGCTGTGTCTCCATCCAGCTGTGTCTCCATCCAGCTGTGTCTCCATCCAGCCGTGTCTCCATCCAGCCGTGTCTCCATCCACCCGTGTCTACATCCACCCGTGTCTCCATCCATCCATGTCTCCATCCAAAATTGTCCAAAAAGTCTTGGTATGCTGACGCCCTAAGAGTTCCCTTCACTGGAACTAAGGGTCCAAGCCCAACCCCTGAAAAAAAAAAACCCCACACCATAATCCCCCCTCCACCAAATGATTTGGACCAGTGCACAAAGCAAGGTCCATAAAGACATGGATGAGCGGGACTTGAGGTGGAGTAACTTGAATGGCCTGCACAGAGTCTTGACCTCAACCCGATAGAACACCTTTTGGATAAATTAGAGCGGAGACTGCGAGGCAGGCCTTCTTGACCAACATCAGTGCCTGACCTCACAAATGCTCTTCTGGAAGGATGGTCAAACATTCCCATAGATACCCTCCTAAACCTTGTGGACGGCCTTCCCACAAGAGGTGAAGCTGTTATAGCTGCAAAGGGCGGGGCCAACTCAATATTGAACCCTACGGACTAAGACTGGGGTGCCATTAAAGTTCATGTGTGTGTAAAGGCAGGCGTCACAATACTTTTGGTAATATAGTGTATGTATATATATTATATAAAGTGTTCTCTTTAAACATTGTTTGCATTGCATTTATAACTTGAGAGCATATAATAGCATGACCCATTAAAATATGAAACCAGAGCAGTGTGTGTGTGGCCATTCATGTGAGATCATAGTTCATAATAAACAGAATTTTATAGATTTTGGTTATCCCCCCCCCCCCCAGTCTCCAGCAGCACATAGCAGGTGTCGGACACCTGGGCTGGAAGTTCAGTGAGTTTTGGGTTCTTGCTGCTGCTGAATGTTGTAGGGTGCTGATACTCAAACGTTTGTCCCAGGAACGTCCCTTTACCTTGTCCCCTTCCTGACCCCTAGACATGGGATTTATGTATTCGTCCTATGAATGGAATGGGAAGCTCGCACACAATGGAGATCCTCGCGGTAGGAGGCCTGGGCCTGGTGCCTGTGCTGAGCCAGTTGTTGTCCAGCTGTGTCTGTGGCACGGTTACAGCCTTTGTTTGGTGGAGGCCATGACGCAAGAAAGGAGAGGAACACAAACGTTTTCATGGGCCCGCGTTGCTGGTTACTCACTATATGAGAGGATACCAGATTACAATGACCTTTTGTGGGGAATGTATTGGGTACTGTTGCAAATCGGGCCGGGCTGTGAAGGGATGGAGTGATTTGGCCGGTCTCAACATCCGAAGAATGGCATTTTAACTGGATGTAGTTATCACCATGATTGTAATTTGGGTTATGTCACTTGAGACGAGGGATCGGTGTCCAGGGTGGCCACACACAGAGGGACCTCAATACAAGCCCGGGACCTTTTGGTGGGGTGCCACACATGGAGAACATTCAATACCACATAGCTGATGGGGAAACGTGCATTTCGAACGTAACTCCAGTTTTGTTACAATTTTATATCATATATAGGTGTGTATGTGAACCCTAAATAAAAAATAATATATATATATATATATATATATATATATATATATA
The DNA here is from genome assembly GCA_037952835.1 of Lithobates septentrionalis. Classification (NCBI taxonomy): domain Eukaryota; kingdom Metazoa; phylum Chordata; class Amphibia; order Anura; family Ranidae; genus Lithobates; species Lithobates septentrionalis. The sequence goes on along the minus strand of JBBDGP010004319.1, from coordinate 13,546 downwards.
TATGTGACATCATTCTTTTGTCCACAATGATATCTCCCGTTGTTCTGTTTCAGAGGTCCCATAAGTTGTACCCAGAGATCCTGACATTTGTGTAAAGGGGGGCACATCCCTGAGCTACTGCCTTTCCTAGCTACTACCCATGTATGCTCCCTCAGAAGCATGGGCATGGAACTCAAGTTCCTCCACCCCAAACTGGCCAAACCAGGTCTTTATGGAGCTGACTTTTTACGGTCATAGTGGACCATTAAAGTGCCTTCAGCAAAACTGATACCACAAGGTTGGAAGAGCAAAATTGTCTCCAATGTCTTTGTATAACAGGACCCTTCACTGGAGACACCAGAACTCCATCATTTAGATGGGGGTTCCAGATCCCTTGAGCCATATAGTTTATCTGTCTGGAGTGGGGTGACCCTATTACTGTTGCCGATAGAGTTCTCTAATCGTGAACCCCCTGAGCACAGGACTGATGTTGGATGAGAGGTCCTGACCCACCACTGGCATTACAATTCATCCCAAAGGTGTTCAGTAGGGTTGAGGTCGGGGTTCTGTGCAGGACACTCAAGTTCCTACCCGTCAAACCATGTCGTTGCTGGCTCTACTCTTCTAGGAAGGCTTCCCTTTTAAATTCGGAGCGTGTCTCTGGAAATTTGTGACCAATAAGCCGAAGGAACAGTTGTGAAGTCCGGTATTGACGTTGTATGGGAAGACTTGGCTCACCACTGGCATTCTAATTCATTTCAAACATGTTCAGTAGGGTTGAGGTCAGGGCTTTCTACAGGATACTGGAGTTGCTTAAAGAGGAAGTAAACCCTATTGGATTTTACTTCCTTTTTTGTTCCCTGCAAAGTAAAAGCATAATGTGCTAGTTTGCATCGCATACTAGCATATTATGTGACACTTGCCTGCAAACGAAGCCCGCGCTGTCGGCCGCATCCGTGTTTGCCCCTCTTCCTTCCGGGGCCGCGGACTCCGGCTCCGAGACTGGCTTGGAGTCGCATGGCATCACTCCTACGCAGGCGCGCGGGAGCCGCCATTCACGGCATTCGCTAGTGAAGAAACGGCACAGAGAACTGTTTGCGCCGATGACATCATTGGCGCAGTACAAAGTAAATATCTCCTAAACGGCACGCGTTTAGGAGATATTTACTGTACCTATATGTAAGCCTTATAGGTACAACTTGAAAATGGAGGTTTACACCCTCTTTAACACCAAACTGATCAAACCATGTTTTTATGGAGCTGGCTTTGTAGACAGGGGTACAGTCATGCTGTAACAGAAAAGGGTCTTCACCAAACTGTTACCACAAGGTTGGAAGAGCACAATTGTCTACAATGTCTTTGTATGATGGAGTATTAATGGGACCCTTCACCGGAGACACCTGAACTCCATCATTGGGAGGGTTTCCACATACCTTTTACCATATAGTATTGTGACAATGCTGTACTCGGCCACTGTGAGAGAAGAGGTAAAGGTTGCACAGGGTTCTCATGGTTGGACCCAGGTTGAGGAGCTCCAGGGTGGCTACCTTCACTGGAGAAAACTAGTTTTTTTCCCCAGGATTGGTAACTCCCAGATTGAGCCCTGGAGTTGAGAGACTTCGAAGAGTCTTTACAATGAAACCACTACTACTCCTGTGTCCATGTCTTACCAGAGGCCAGCAGGTGTGCACAGCCCTTTATATTCAAGGGGTTGGCAGTAATTCAGGTGGAGGGGGGGAGGTCCCCTGTCCAGAGGTCAGGGCGTGGGTCAGTGCAGGATGGAGCTGTGAGAGAGAGATGGTGTGACCTTAGATGGGGGGCCTGTGAAGTCTGGGTGGGCTTTTCATTAGTCAGAAGACTGAATTGGGGGCCAAATGTTGAGTTTTTTGTGACTCTGGAACTGTCGGAATAGCCAGGAGCTTGGATAACATTTTTGTTATATTGTGGTGATGCTGAAACCTCTGCGAGGGGGTTGATTCATAGTAGAATAAATAAAGCCAACGCGTTTCGGGGGGCCAAGCACACTCCCATGCACACCGTTCCTGAAAATACCGGGGTTATGGTAGCTAGCTGCTACCATAACAACAGTATTGAGCGTCAAAGTACCGACGTACAAGTACCTCGATCTGCGTGAAGTGGTTAGATTAATTCATAGTAAAATAAAGCCAACGCGTTTCGTGGCCAAGCACACTCCCCCTTTCTTTAGGGGTATAAAACAGGGTAACTTGTTTTGAAGCCCCGATGAAGAGGGGGGTGTTTGGCCCCCAAAAATGCGCTGGCTTTATTCTACTATGAATCAATTACATCATTAAATGACCTTGGACCTTTGGTGCTCTCATTGGATCGTAGGCTTGATGATTTTACTCCAGTTCTCAAAGGACAGAAAAAGTAAAAAGACGAGACATGGTGGCAAACGTACTTGACTTACTAGAAGTGGATGCGTCTGAAAAGTCTTCTTATTCTTTAGGAAAGTAGATCCTCATTGAACCGAGTGTACAGAAAAGGACACAACGGACATCCCGGGGAACAGGTTTTTATTAGTAATGTTTCCGTATTCCATAAATAACATTCCACGTGTCGTATTTCTTAAACCCGTATTCTATTAGACATGTATACTGCCACAGAACAGACCTCAGACTACACCAAGTACATTTTATTGTAACAGCCTTTGTAGTGCGCCCCCTGCTGGCCATGGCAAGATTACCCTCCAGGTCTGCAATATGTGCTGTACATTCCAGTGCGTGTGATCGTGAGACCAAAACTATATACATACACATCTAAAACCGCCTGTAAGCAGCTACCCCGTCACCCCCCCCCCCCCCCCCCCCCACACACACACACACACACGCACACTTTGCTAAGGGCACAATCCTGCAGTTCTGATATGGCCATTGGGTGAAAAATACTGTAGCCTCCCCATAGGTGTGCTCAGCCTGTTGCATTAGGGTGTACACAGGGGCGGACTGACCATTCGGCACTGCCCGAGGGCCCCATGCCACTAAGGGGCCCCATCAGAGTTGCCAGCCTCAATAAAACCAAGGACAGTATGTAAAAATGTGTGTGTATGTGTATTCTGTGTGTGTATACTGTATGTGTGTGTGTGTATACTGTGTGGCCCCATAATCTTCACCTATTGCCCGGGGGCCCCATGAGTTGTCAGTCCGCCCCTGGGTGTGCACCCCAAATGTATTGAAAAACAGACGGCGTTAAGAGCAGTGGACTTGTCAGTAGGGAAGAAGTTGGTGACTGTAGGGCAGTGGATGGTGTCTCTTTTTTTATTTTTTATTATTCTTTACAATTTTTTTTTTAGGAGCCCTGTTGGGGGGCTTTAGTGAAAAATCAGCCGGGAAAATCTGCGCCACACCCCCTGTGCACACCTATGAGTCCCCCCCCCCCCCCCCAATCTTGTAGCCACCTGTCCCCATCCTGTGAGAGCTCTGGAGTGTACGGACTGCCAGAGGGGGCTGGGTCGGGGGGGGGGGGTGGATACTTGCACTTTAAAGTTGTTGTAAACTTCTTAAATTAAAATTGAACAAAGCATATCCCTCTATAGTGTGTACTTGCCTCAATCAGGGCCGGTACTACCACTAGGCAAACTAGGCAGCCGTCTAGGGTGCCCAGCCACTGGGGTTCCTATTCTCTTCTCTCTGCAGCAAGCAACTAAGTCTCAGCTTCAGCAGGCAACCACCGCTCTGTTCGCACATAGTGTCAGAGGCGCAGCGGGGGGCGGAGGACTGTGTCTGTGTCCAGATTCCGAATGAATGAAAGCAAGCAAACATTTATTGATGGTCACTGGTGAGGTGGCATTTGATGGGCGCTGGTGAGGCTGCATTTGATGGGCGATGATGAGGCTGCGTTTGATGGGCGATGATGAGGCTGCGTTTGATGGGCGATGGTGAGGCTGCGTTTGATGGGCGATGGGGAGGCTGCGTTTGCTGGGCGATGGCGAGGCTGCGTTTGCTGGGCGCTGGCGAGGCTGCGTTTGCTGGGCGCTGGCGAGGCTGCGTTTGCTGGGCAACGGCGAGGCTGCGTTTGATGGGCAACGACGAGGCTGCCTTTGATGGGCAACGGCGAGGCTGCCTTTGATGGGCAACGGCGAGGCTGCGTTTGATGGGCAACGGCGAGGCTGCGTTTGATGGGCAACGGCGAGGCTGCGTTTGATGGGTAACGGCGAGGCTGCGTTTGATGGGTAACGGCGAGGCTGCGTTTGATGGGCGATGGCGAGGCTGCGTTTGATGGGCGATGGCGAGGCTGCGTTTGATGGGCGATGGCGAGGCTGCGTTTGATGGGCGATGGCGAGGCTGCGTTTGATGGGCGATGGCGAGGCTGCGTTTGATGGGCGATGGCGAGGCTGCGTTTGATGGGCGCTGGCGAGGCTGCATTTGATGGGTGATGGTGAGGCTGCATTTGATGGGCGCTTCATTAAAAAGGTGGGGTTTACATGGGCAGGGAAAAGGGGGTGGAGCAGCAATATGAGTTTTCGCCTAGGGTGTCAAAAATCCTTGCACCAGCCCTGGCCTCAATCCAAGTGTGATTTCTCTCCCCCATCTCTTCCCTCTGAATTAGTCACTTCTGACAGTCTTTCCCGACACCACAAAATCTCAGGAAATGGCCCCACCCCCCTCCAGCACACAGAAGATGATTGGCCGCTCCAGCCATGCATGTTTCTCTGAGACTGTGCAGAAAGGGGGTGTGTCCATTCCCTCCATTCAGGTCTCAGATTACACTCAGCTCAGGTACAAATTGTTTCACCTCTGTGTATCACCCGAGGCCAGTCATCCTCACTGGGGCTATGGAGGGTTTACAACCACTTTAAGGTAAACCTGCTGCGCTGCCGCCATTTTTTTCATCAGCAGTGACCGATTTAAATCGCCATCTCTAAATAACAGAAAGCTGTCAGGACCTTTTTAAACGCTGCTCTGTGCCTGGACGTTGCAATTAATTCTTTACAATGGCATCTCCCAGAGGCAGTTTATTACATTGTAACAGGTTCACCTATTTGCTATAGATAAGATAAATGATACAGTTAAAGTTTTCAATGTAAAAAGAAAAGGGGGAGTGGTTTAATGCCAGAGGCGGGTCTTTATGGCTCGGGTCACGCATGGGCGCCTGCGTTCTGCATGTAGGGCGGCCCGTTCATTTCAGTGGACCGCCCCCCACCGCAGAAATACAGGGAAAGAATTCCCCGTCCTTTTTTTTTTTTTTAATTGTGTCTTGTGATTTGTTACAAATGATATGGAGGTGCCCGAAACTGTTCCGGTATTGGTCGGAGATCCCCGAAACTATAAATACAATATACAATACTAGGCTGGAAATGGATCCTAGACTTTGTATTTTGGGTCTGGGGGGAGATGATAGATGGAGTAGCTGGTGTAACTAAAGAAGTGATGAGGTGCAAGTAAGTGAATAGCGCAGAGATGGCAAGCAGAGAAGCCCCCCTCGGCAAGAGATCGGGTCAGTATAGTCACAGAAACAATATGGAGGGAGAAAATAGTTTACACAAAGAGAAGAAATTTTAAGGAATTTGAAAAAATGTGGGAAACGTGGTTGGAGAAGATGGGATGCCCTATGTAAAGCACAAAAGGAAGTAGTAAGGAAAGTCCTGCAGAAATAAATTAATTAAGGAAGAGAGTGACCCAAAACATACACTAGGAAAAGGGGGGGGGGGGGGGGAACCTAGCCTTAGAGAATGTCCACACAGGTCTACTTTAAATAAAATATAACCTGCAGCATTATCTTTTTTCCCCATCCACAGCGACCCCTCCTCACGTTATCATTGGGCCCCCCATCATTGCCAGATGACCTCCCAGCGCGTTGCGTCCATAGGTGCCACCTTTTCATTGTCACGATCTCTGGAATCTTCTGTGTAGTTTTTTCTTGGCCATCTGGGTGTCCATAATCGTACAAAATGGTTCTCATTTTTTAAAAACAGATTACTGTATGTAAAATATATATATTTAAATTAAAATCTTGGCTGTAGAACGCTGTTGTGCGGTTGAATGAATTAGTAGTCTGGAAAGCGAATTGTTCTTTCCATACAATAGGTAAAATAAAACCAAGGAGGAGAGCGCGGCCCTTCTCATCACATACACGGAGATTGCTCCCCGCCGTCTCATTGCATATACGGGTACTTCCATTCCCTCAGGGGGACGTGCGTTTCCTTAACGACCTGCTGGGAGGTCCAGCGGAGGATGTAATGGGGACCTCCGGGTTTGTCGTTTGTACCTGTGACAACACAGAACAACAGACTCATCACATGCACTGTCAGTAGTTGGGTTGTTATATTTATCACTAAAGAGACAATGGTAACCGTTTCCTATTTTAATGCACCACCTTCTATCTTTCATATTTCAACACTTGTCTGCTGGGGACATTTTTCAAAAAATTCTTTGCACATGTTAAAAACCTGGATTTTTTTTTTGCTAGAATTTGCTGTAACATCCCAAAAAGTTTATAATTCTCCATAGGCGACGCTTTAAAAGCTTTTACAGGTCATCAGTTTTAGAGTTAAACATGAATTATTACTCTCATTTTGATGTCCGCAATGTCACTCGTCTGGCGCAATTGATGCTTACATACGAATGCTCACCCTACATTATGCTTTTTATATGGGGTGTGTTCGGGGATGATGGGGGTAATTTAAAAAAATATATAATATATTATTATTTTTATTTATTTTCAATATTTTTTTTCTTTGCTATTTTATTGATATCATGGGGGGGGGGGGGCGCTAACAAGCACCTTATGTGATAGCATGGGCAGGTGACAGGTCCTCAGCAGTTGTTGTGCTTGAATAGTTACCTCCTTGGATATACTAGCCGAAGAATGACACCTGTGACCCTGGAAGTGATGTAATACGTGTCACGGGGGGTGGGGGGCGGATGTTCTACAAGTTCTGCTTTTGCTGTGGAAGCAGTTTCCTGGGGTCCTGGGCTCCCCTGGAGGAACAAAGGAACCTGAGAACCACCGCTGGTGATGCCCCTGGGGCAAGCAGACTTTCAGAGGGGTTGTTTGATTGGGAGGTTTTAGAGTAGCCTGGATCACTTTTTTCAGAAAGCCCTTCACTTAAAGGTGATTCAAAAACTCAGTTTGCAGGAGGAGCCGTGAGCTTGATTTAACCCCTTGTCTGTCATGATGTATATAAAATGTACTAAATTGGTGGACAAGTGGTTAGAGTCCTCAGAATCATGTGACGGGAAGATACAGCCCCTAGACCTAGATGCATACCGAAGCAGGCTCCATCTAACTCGAACATCTGCAATGCTTCCTGAAAACCATTTCTAAACTTATTGACAATGTACTTATTTCATGGCGTTGCCCTTTAACATGTAGCAGTATTTTTCAGGTAGTTGGCTCACCTGATGCTCGGGACCCTCCGAAGGGCTGCTGGGCCACAACGGCCCCGGTGGATTTATCATTGATGTAGAAGTTCCCTGCGGCGTTCCTCAGAACCTCTGTAGCTTCTTGTAGAACATTCCTATAGACACGTAGAAAGAAAAATGAACACAACAAAATTATGAGAAACATAACAATACAAAACATATCAAAACATAACAATATGAAACATATCGATACAAAACATTATAGCAATATGAAACATTATAACAATACAAAACAGAACAATATGAAACGTAACAAAATGAAACATAACAATACAAAAAATAGCAATACGAAACATTATAGCAATATGAAACATAACAATACATAACAGAACAATACGGAACATAACAATATGAAACGTAACATGAAACATAATACAAAAAATAGCAATATGAAACATTCTAACAATACAAAACATTATAGCAATATGAAACATAGCCATACATAACAGAACAATACAAAACCTAGCAATACAAAATGAACAACATGAAACATAACAATACAAAAAATAGCAATACCAAACGTTAGCAATACGAAATGTAACATGAAACATAACAATATAAAAAATAGCAATATGAAACATTATAACGTAGGTTGGACTTGATGAACTTTTTTTGAAACCTCACCTACTGTGTAAGGGAATATAGCAGAACTGGGCTTTCTCTTCCACATTTGCACCTCTATGGGATTGTGTCCATGCAGCCGCTGCATCCACTTCTATGGACTGACTGCATGCAGCTCTGAGGTGGATGCACACGCTTAGCAAGGAGGACGGGTCCCAGCGCTTGTCTGAATGAGCCCTTCGATGACTTCCGATTATCAAATCAAATCCGCTAATTTGTTGCAACTTTGAAAAATGAGGAGATCTGTCATTCTACGCTAAATTTCTCCATACTGGGCTCTGTTCGTTTTTAGATATCAGGGTTGATTGTATAGTGTATAACGCCTCCATTGTATTGCAGCGTGACCCGGGCAATGATCGATTCATTAGTAAATCACGTCTAGAAATGGGTGGCAAGGCGAGACGTGTTCACAGCCAGCTTTATCTTTCCTGCCCTCTTATCAGCCCTTTATGACTGTAATCATGTTGTTTTATTCGGTCGGTTTCTGCTCTATAAACTCATTTACAGCAATCGTCGGGGAGATGGATGGTAAGGCCTCTGTATATTTCTAGTAAGTGCAATGGAGAGGGAACCACTGTGAAAGTGGTGAAGCGTTCCTATGATGAGTACACTCCGGGATTCACGCACATCCAGGGACGGACTGACCACTCGGGCACTGCCCGAGGGCCCCATGCCACTAGGGGGCCCCATCAGGGTTGCCAGCCTCAATAAAACCAGGGACAGTATGCAAAAATGTGTGTGTATGTGTATATTGTGCGTCTGTGTGTATACTGTGTGGCCCCATAATCTATTGCCTGGGGGCCCCATAATCTTCTCTTATTGCCCGGGGGCCCCATGAGTTGTCAGTCCGCCCCTGCGCACATCTCTGCATTAGTGCAGCACTCCATAAAAATAAAATAAATAAATTCATACCCCATGTACATCTTTATGCCCTGTCAATAAAATATTTGAACAAGAAAAATAAATAAGTAAATTTACGGCCTTCAGACCGAAGACAGAACCGAGGCGCATGCTCTGCAGGACCTGACATGTATCATACAAGCGTATAGTGCAGTGTAGGTGAAGAAAACCATAAAAGTGTTTCCATTGCTCTATATTCTGGCAGGTGAACGTTTCCTCTACGCCGGCTTCATTCGTGTATTTTGCTGAACGCTGCCTTTTACCCGGCAGCATTGAACATTTACTAATGGTGATCGTGGGGGTACAGGAGGTGTCTGTGCTGTAATGTCACATAGAGGTACTTACTTATCCTGGGCAAACACTGCCCCCGTGAGGCCGTACGGGGAAGTGGAGTCTATAAGTTTCAGGACCTCCTTGTAATCGTTTTCTGGATACACGTAAACGGCCAACACCGGTCCGAAGATTTCCTGCATCACAAGACCGATACGTACATGTCACATTGGTGCAATGGTTACGTGGAAGAGCTTTATCAATAAAGTTTACTGTGTCATAAGATTTACCGATGTGTGCACAATTCCAAAGGAAGAAAGGGGAACTGCTTATCATACACGGCGGCCAAAAAATAAGTTCACCACCTGTCTGGAACAATCCATACATACAAAGACACCAAAACACTGAAGTTCTGTGTAATAAAATGGAAGGACACAGGGAAAAAGTATTGAACGCGGGATGAAAAGGGAGGTGCAAAAAGGCATGGAAAGCCGAGACACCAGCTGAAATCTATCTGTAATTAGAAAGCAATGCTGCCCCTTGTCAGTGTGAATTAATATCAGCCGGTTCAGTCTCACCTGATGGCCTATAAAAAAGGTGTCTCATTACCAAGGTGTCACACAAGAAACATCTCATGATGGGTAAAAGCAATGAGCTCTCTCAAGACCTTAGCAAACTTATTGTTACAAAACATACTGATGGCATTGGTTACAGAAGGATTTCTAAACTTCTGAGTGTTCCAGTGAGCACTGTTGGGGCCATAATCCGGAAGTGGAAAGAACATAATTTCACCATAAACCGGCCACCACCAGGTGGTGATTTCTGACAGAGGAGTGAAAAGAATTATCAGAAGAGTTGTCCATGAGCCAAGGACCACTTGTGGAGAGCTTCAGAAAGACCTGGAATTAGCAGGTACACAATGAGTAATGCCCTCCCCCGCCATGGCCTGTATGACCGCTCACCACACAACACTCCATTGCTGAAGAAGAAGCATGGGGAAGCTCGGCTAAAGTTTGCTGCGCAACACTTAGACAAGCCTGTTAAAGACTGGGAGAATATAGTCAGAGGAGACCAACATGAAACTCTTTGGATGTCATAATACACACCATGTTTGGAGGTCACATCACCCAAAAAACACCCCCATACCAACAGTGAGGTTTGGAGGCGGGAACATCATGGTGTTGGGCGGGGCTGTTTTTCAGCACACGGTACTGGCAAACTTCATATCATTGAAGGAAGGATGAATGGTGATAAAAATCTGCTGCCATCTATTAGGATGATGGAGATGAAACGAAGGAGGACATCTCAGGAGGACATCTCAGGAGGACATCTCAGGAGGACAATGATCCCAAACACAAAGCCAAGGAGCACCTGACTTGTATCCAATAGAAAATCTATGGAAAGAACTAAAAGATCAGAGTTCATAGAGGAGGCCCACTGAACCTTCAAGATCTGAAGACTGGTTATGTGGAAGAATGGGCCAAAAATCTCACCTGAGCAACACATGCGATTAGTTCCTCCATACAGGAGGCGGCGTCTTGGAGCCATCATTACCCACAAAGGATTTTGTACCAAGTATTAAATACATTTCAGTTAGCAGGTTCAATACTTTTTCCCCGTGTCCTTCCATTTTTATCACACAGAACTTAATTTCTGAACGGATTGGTTTTGTATGGATGGATTGGATGGGTTGTTACCGACATGTGGGGAACATTTCATGTCAATATTATCTTTACCAATAGATTTACCTAGAAAAACAATGACGTGTTCAATACTTGTAGCTTTTACTGTATGTAAATGTTATACACTCCCTGCTGATTCACTTTACCAAGCACAAGTACCCTAGAAGTCTGAACTTTGTTTTACAATATCTGAACGTTGTCTGTGTGTATCCTTATTGGGTTGTGGTTGTCATTTTAGGTCAGAAGATAAAAGCCGGGATCTGTTTGCAATGAGTAACCTAAAGCTAGAAGTCCCGGCTTCCCCATCACACAACGTGTCTTTCAGGAAGAAGGTTCTGCTGTGCGTCCCGTTACCTCCGCCATGATCTTCTCCTTGGGGTCTTTGGTCTCGATGATTGTGGGTTCTACAAAGTATCCAACTCTGTCATCGCAGTTCCCCCCGCAAAGAATGGTGAGGTTGGGCGACTCTTTGGCGTGTTTGATCCAGCCTTGTATCCGCCTGAATGACTAATGAGAGAGGAACAATTCACCGAGCGAGAACTTTTATATTTCATAAAAAGAACGAACGAAGGGCGAGCTGGGAGGACACTTTACACCGGTCTGTGGTGTTATAGTTTTTATAAGGGGGGGGGGGGGGGGAGGCGGCAGTCAGAAAGCAGCTTGTGAGATGGAGAGAAGGAGAGAGATAAGGGAGGAGAGAAAAAGAATAGGGAAGGGAAGAAAAAAAGAGAAGGGAGAGAGAGAGAGAGGAAAAAAGTAGGGAAAGAGAAGGTGGGAGAGACAGAAGGAAAGAGAGAGTGAGAAGGGTGAGAAAAGGAAAAAGAGAGAGGAGAGAAGGAAAAAGAGAATGAGAGAGAGAGGGGGAGAGGAGGGAAGGAAAAAGAGGAGAGAGAGAGAGAGAGAGAGGGGGGGAGAGAGAAGGGAAAGAAAGAGAGAGAAGGTGGGAGACAGAGAGGAGGGGAGGAAAGAGAGAAAAAGGGGGGGGGGGGGGTGAAAGTTAAGAGAGAAGGTGGAAAGGGAGAAGAAAATTGAAAGAGAGAGTAAAAGGGGTGAGAGGAGGTGTTAGATAATGAGAAACATAGAGAAGGAGAGAAAGGAAAAAAAAGAGAGAGTAAAAGGGGTGAGAGAAGGAAGGGGAGCAAGAAGAGGAGAAAGAGAAGGAAATAGTGAAAGAGGGAAAGAAAAAGAGAGAGAGAAGGAGAGAAGAAAAGAGAAAAAGAAAAGGGTAGGGAAGAGAGAAAAAAAGGGGAGAGAGCGAGAGGAAAAAAGGGAAAGAGAGAACGTGGGAGAGACAGAAGGAAAGAAAGAGAGAAGATGGGGAGAGAGTGTAGTGAGAAAAGGAAAGGGAGAGAAGGGAGAAGAGAGAAGGGGGGAGAAAAATAGAATAGGAAAGGGATAGGGAAAGGAAGAGCTATAGAGAAGGGGGAGAGTGAGAGAAAAAAGAGAGAGAAGAGCAGGTGGGAGAGACAGAACGAAAGCAGGAGTGAGAGGAGGGAATGAGAGAAGAAAGGAGAGAGAGGAGGGAAAGAAAGGAAAAGAGAGCGAAGGTGGGAAACAGAGAAGAGGGAAGGAGAGAAGGAAAAAAAAGTGTGTGTGAAAGGGGTGGGGGAAGGATAGAGAGAGAGAGGAGGGAAAAAGAGAAAAGGTGGGAGAGAGAGGAGGTGAGAGAAGGAAAAAGAGAAGGTGGAAAAGGGAGCAGAAAAGTGAAAGAAAGAGAGTGAAAGGGGGGAGAGAGAAGGTGAGACAATGAGAAACAGAAGGAGAGAAAGGGAAAAGAAGAGAGAGAGAGTGAAAGGGGTGAGCGAAGGAAGGAGAGGAAGGAGAGGAGAAAGAGAAGGAAATAGTGAAAGTGGGAAGGACCCTGAGACAAAGGGGTGAGGGAAGGAGAGAGACAGAGAGAGAAGGAGAGAGAGAGAAAAAACGAAAGAGGGAAGGGAGAAGAAAATAGAAAGCAAGAGTGAAAGGGGTGAGAAAAGGAAAGAGAAGAAGATAGAGGGAAAGGTAAGGAAAGAAAAAGAGAGAAAGAGAAGGGTGAGTGAAGGAAAGAGAGAGAGGAAACAAAAAGGGGGAAAGTGAAGGAAAAATATGAATAAAGAGAGGAGGGGAAGGAGAAACTCATGGAGTCGTCTCATTTTGGGCGTTGGCCTCTATTATAGGAGACCTCCAGTAATGGCGTCCTTTATACATGGCGGTGTCCTATCTTCTAGGACGGCTTCTATCAGTGGAATATTCTCATTAGACACAACTGTTATTTTAGCACATGGAGTCAGCAGACAGTTAATTGGTAACAATAATTATAACCGTCGTTCTCTTGCTGGCCGACCTTCTGTAGAAAGGTGGTGGGTACGGTAAGCAGAGCGGGGGAAGGGTGCCGGTTTTCTAGCAGCTATGGCCGGTCACTTTCCCCCTGACATGTGTAATCCAGATTAAAACAGAAAATCCCACTACTTGCCTTTTCATCAATAACGGCCGAGGTGAAGGTGCTGAAGTCATCGGCAGGCTGGGAATTAAAGCAGAGAAGGCAGATCAGAGGATATCAGCATCGTGCAGCTCATTAATATGTCCCCCAAATCTCCTAAGTGCATGTCATGGATCAGAAGCCTCCGCTAAATCCTCGCACAACCTTCAGCTTCTAAAATTACACTTCCCACCTGACAGGGAACAAGGACACTTCTTTTCAATTAACACGTCGGGTTAACGGCTACTTACAAT